>JAMJFZ010004090.1:13452500-13610000 GCA_026225945.1 Cricetomys ansorgei | reverse complement strand
CACCAACACCATCACCACCACCACCATCACCACCACCACCATCACCACCACCATCGTCAACACCATCATCACCAACACCACCACCACCACCACCACCACCACCATCACCAACACCATCACCAAAAACAACAACAACCACTGCCACCCACCACCAACAATAACAACCAGTCACCACACGCACACCTGGTACTGCCTCTCTTCTAGAGCACTCCTAGCTGCTGAGCCCTCTCTTTCACCCCTTCAGTTCCACTTTTTAAACGGACAGGCCACACGCACCACCCGGTGCATATGGAGGTCAGAGGACAACTCTATGGAATCGCTTCTCACCTTCAGCTCAACACGGGTTCCATGAATGGGATTCAGGTCCTCAGACTTGCGCAGCGAACACCTTCCCCCTCTAAGCCATCTCATCACCCCACCTCTTCTCTCTGGTTCTTTACTGTCGGCATTAGAAAGAGAGCAACACATGATTGCATGGCACGTCACCCAGGACGGACAACAGTTGGGGGAGCGTGCACTTAAAGTGACACAGGCCTTACAGCCAGAGAAGAGACCGTGTACTACATAGAGCCCCTTGCAATGCCTTGGTCCTGTGGTCTGTGTCCAGCAGACCCGTTCCGCAGCTAGTGGGCCATATGGCTGCAGTGCCTCGCTGCAGTGGGAGACTTTCCCCTTGGCCCTACCCCAGCGGAAGGCTGGAGGCGTGCTTGGAGCCACAGCCGTGAGTACAAGCAGGACATGGAGTCCCACAGGGACCTAAAGCAGGGAGAGATGCCCAGCCCTGGATGCAGGACCTCCGTGAGGAATTCTATCAGGCAAAGGCCCGTTCCCATGTTCTCATGCACGGGAGGAAGCTGAAGATGGTTGCCTTCCCACAAGATGAAGCAGAGGAGCTGAGGGAGGACTGGAAGGAGTTAGTGCTTCTTAACCTTTCCTACTTCCTTTTTGCCTTTTTAAAAAAATGAAATTCAAGTAAGCAACTCAAATAGCAATTTTTATTTTTTTGTTATTTTATGTGTATGGATGTTTTACCTGCGCATAAGTCTGTGTGTCACATGCATGCCTGGGACAGGCCAGAAGGAGGCGTCAGATGCCAGGAACTGGAGTGAACAGAGTGCTGTGAGCTGCCCTGTGGGTGCTAGGAAAGGAACCCGGGGCCTCTGGAGGAGGAGCCAGTGTCTTAAACACTGATCCAACTCTCCAGCCTCTCAAATAGCATTTTTTAAAAATCAAACACGCTAATACAAGCCAGAGAAGGGCTAACTTGATACTTAAACACGAGGGATGATGGTAGGAAGCTATTAGAAGGCTCTTCTTCCATAATTTGCCTAGCTTAAAGAGAGACAGATGGGTCACTGGGAACTTCCTGTGACCCTAGGTGAGTGGCTAGATGTCCGAGGGTGGGGACCCAGGAACTGGGCCCTGGAGAGAGTAGGACACTGCCCTACACGAGCAGACGTTTTATAAGTACAGTGACACGTGGTCATGCACAACAGTCTCATTCTGAGCAGGACGTTTCCAGCAGCGTTCACTGGCTCTGTAGTGTGACGGCGTGTGCAGTGCATTGTGGGCCTTCCATGTGTTTAGAACAAAGGGGAAGTGGCACAGTGCAGCGTGAGCAAGCACTGCCAGAAAGCTCTGGTTCCTACACAACTGTGAACTAATATTTTGGTTATTGTGTATTCAGAAACCCTTTACTGTTTCAGAAATGCTGCAACCCCCGTGTTCAGTTACATTCCTCACAGTTTAGACACTGAGGTCTAGTCGAGCCAGACCACTGACCGTTATGAAGAGACAACTGATTCTCTCAAGAAACTGAACCAGAGAGAGCCAGATCACAAGGACGCCAGGCACCAAAGAGCATGCAAGTAAGGCAACCAGTTTAAAACAAGGATTGAGCTAAGGTGGTAGAGACAAGGGTGGGCTAGCCCACAGGACGGGTGTCTAGGTCAAAGCCTGGGATGGGGGGTGGCACAGGCAAGGCCAACTAGAACAGGCTGGAGCACTGGCTGTGGGGTCAGTGAGATCTAGCGACCAGAGGGTTTGTGCAGAGGGACCAGCGGAACCCTAGCACAGGATGTGCGGGGCTGTGCTGGCCAGGCTGGGCACCGAACGGAGGGGCCCAGCCAGGTTATCACAACTCTGCCAGGATAAAGAACTGAATTCTAGCAAAACAAACCGTCCTCAAAAGAAAGACCTGACATGAGAAAGTCTATGAAGAGAACAGGGACTACCAGCTCCTCTTCCTGTGGCACTGTGTCAGAAGCTGGGCAGTTCATCAACATGTTAGCATGCCACACGCTGGCAGACAAACAGCTGGTCACATTCAGACACTTAGGGGAGCCACCCATATGTCACAGACAATAACAAAGGACAGAGGCATTCTGCTGGCACGGCAATGCGCAGGACATGCCCTTGCATGTAGGTTGTAGGAGACTGTTCCTGTAGGAGACCCATGGCTCCAGTACTGCTTGCTGTACAAGACACGAGGACCTGAGTTCAGATCCCTAAGCACCCATGTAAAAGCCAGGCATGGCGGGGGGCACCTGGAACCTCAGCACTTGGGGTGGGGTGGAGAGGACAGGCAGACCCTAGAGACTCATTAGCCAGCCAGCCTAGCCCAAACGCTGAGAGACCTTGTCTGAACGCTGCGGTGGGGCTCCACCTGCCTCCATCCCTCTGGAGCTACCGAGTCCATCTCTCTTGGGCGCTATACCCAACCTCTCTGGCCTCTGTCTATCAGAACCGTCCTTTCCAGGTCCCTGTTTACCCATGGTTGTACATGGCAAGGAAGAGATAAACAACCTAAGCAGACACAGAACAAATGAAGAGATTAAAAAAAAAAGCCTAGGCCTTGACGGATTCACAGAAGAATTCTACCAGACTTTCAAAGGGGACCTGCTCCAATCCTTCTTAAATTAGTTTTTAGAAAATAAGAGTGCTCCCAAACACCTTTTGGTTTTTGTTTGAAAAGCCTTAAGGGTTTTTTTTAAATTTACCTAAAATTACATATAATACATATAAACATATACATATGTAGTTTGACCAATGTTATGCCACTTGGGGTGACAGGGCTCCCACAATAGCCATAGACTAACAGAAATCCCAGTACCAGGCATGAGCACTCCCTTTCAAGTTGTTGGTCAGGGTAGTCCAAGAGACTCTCAAAACAATATGCTATTGTGGTCGCCTCCCAGAGGTTGAAGGTGAGTCTCCATTGCTGAAGATATTATGCACAGAGGACATAGAAGGTAGGTCTTTCAAGTTGGATCTGACCTGAAAGTCTCCTACCTAAGGACTAGCTTTACAGGAAAGTGCTCTGCAAGCTGCCAGAGGGAAGCAACCACAGTCCTACACAGCTGTCCTTCCTATCTGACCAGCATGACAAGGGATCCCGAATGTGCAATAGTGGCACTCACACCTTGGTGGTAACCAAGCCTATCTAATTGGGCTTATAGCCCAGGTGACGAGGGAAAATATGCCTGCTGCTCGAAACCTAGCCAACTGGTCATGACTAGAGAGATCATGAAACTTGGAGGAGAACCTTCTACACCACTTTACTAAATCAGTATAATTCCTAACGGCACTCTAAATATTCATCCTTACACTCACAGAGAAGGGTAGCTCTTATCCATCTCCCAAGAAGCTTCTCTTTGCAAGATACAGAGGCCAGCCCAGAAAGCCACACCTGCTCGAAATGCAGAGGACAACTGATGACGGGGTGCGCAGCCCAGTGGACACTTGTACCACACAACCCCTGCCCCTACAGCATAGGGACATCTCAGAAGAAGACCAGATTATAAGAGCCAGAGATGAGGAGCTAAGCTGTGTGATTCTTTCTCCTAGGAATGACTGAGAAGCTTCATCCCACCCTAACAATATGGCCGCCTAAATAACACCTGAAAAAGGCTGACACGGAAGGAGAACGTCTCAGTGGGCCCCACCCCTAGACAAGAACTGCAGGCAACTGAGGAGTGCTGAAGGTAGGAGAATTAGTCTTCCCTAGGGATGAGCCCCTAATTGGTTAGCCAATACCAAAGGATCAGCTCTAAATCACAGATGTGCAAGCAATACTAACCAACTCAGCGAGTGGTATTCATGTATGTGTGTGTTCATATGCATATGTCTATATATAATGTGTGCGTGTGCGTGTGTGTGTGTGTGCGTGTGCGTGTTGTGTGTGTGTAATGATAACAAAGAAAAAAGGCCATGAACTTGAGAAGACGTGAGGGAGGGAACACAGAAGGGCTGGAGGGAGGAAGGGGAAGGGGAAGAAATGAAGTAATTATATTTTAACTAAATTAGTTTAAAAACCAAAAACAAACAAACAAAACCAAAAATAAACCAATAGTGAAACACGACCCAGTGATGACATTTTAGGGAGGGGACAGAACCAGAATCCTCTTAAAAGTTACACCAAGTAAGCTGCAGTCTGCTCCCAAGTTCCTGGGGTTTTTGTTTTTGTTTTGTTTTTTGTTGGTTGTTTGCTTCCTGTTTTCAAGAGAAAACTTGACCTCAGAGCCTTTTCATCACTTCAAAAAAATTGAAACCATTAAGGAGTTGAACCTGTGTCCCTGGCTTGAGTCTGAGCTTATATGTGGTCTTAACCGCTGAGCTGTCTCTCCAGCCCCTGACAATATTCTCTGATGAAAACTTCTTTTAAAAGCGATGGAGCCTGGTGGAAGGCTCTTGGGTCTCTGGGGCATGTCCGTGGAAGGTATGTCCATGGGTCTGCTGGAACAGGAGTTACAGACAGTGGGAACTGAACCCGGGTCCTCTGGAAGAGCAGCCAGTGCGCTTAGCCGCTGAGCTGTCTCCAGCCCAGTGTCTTTTTATGGTAGAATGATGCCCGTGTGTGTCTGCGTTTATGTGTACTGCCTTCCCCTCCGTTTCTGTTTATGGCCAGCCAAGCTGACACCGTGTCTGAAGCTGTGATAATCACAGTAAGCAGGCCTGTCTACAGCATGCTGCCGCGTCCTTCAGGTGCACGCCAGAGTGGTGCAGCGGCGTCTCGTGGGATCTCTTGGGAGCCTCCGTCCTGATTCAGTATTTCCACCTTTCGGGGTCCACACCTCCCAACACCACCACCCTGGAGACCAGGCTTTCTACACATGAACTTTTGGGGGGTAGACTGTGAATCTCGATGACGTAAGAAACATCAAGCAGCATAAGCAGGTGCTGAAACGCAATGTTAACAGCAAGTCCTCTGACAAATGGGATGTTGGGAGGGGCTGGAACCAACCGTGTGCATATTTAAGGTCTTTCTTTTCCTATGCGCAAGCGCTGAAGTACAAATAATATCCCCCCCCCAAAAAAAAGGTATCACCAAAGGGACACAAGTCAGCTCGCTTGCATTTACTGTTTTGCTCAGGGCTGAACAGAACACAGAATTGTGCTCCCCTTCCTCTAACAATCTAAAAGTGGCACCAATTCAGCAAAGTATTGTCTGCTGAAATTAAGCTAAATTTGAATGTAAACTTTTTGTCTTAGGGTTTCTATTGCTGTGACAAACACCACGACCAAAGCAACTGGAGGAGGAGCGAGTTGCTGCCGCCGCCGCCGCTGCCGCTGCTGTTAGTTTTTTTGTTTTTTGTTTTTGAGACAGAGTTTCTCTGCTGTAACTCTGGCTGTCCTAGAACTCACTCTGTAGACCAGGCTGGCCTCAAACTCACAGAGATCCGCCTGCCTCTGCCTCCCGAGTGCTGGGATTAAAGGTGTGCGCCACCACTGTCTGGCTCAAGGAAGAAAGGGTTTAATGGGCGCACACATCCATAGCCCTGTTCATCATTGAAGGAAATCAGAACAGGAACTCAAACAGGACAGGAACCTAGAGGATGGAGCTGATGCAGAGGCCATGGAGGGGTGCTGCTTACTGGCTAGCTCCCCACGGCTTGCTCAGCCTGCTTTCTTACAGAACCCAGGACCACCAGCCCGGGGATGGCTCCACACACAATGGGCTGGGCCCTCCCCTATCAATCACCAATTAAGAAAATGCCCTGCAGGCTTGAGTACAGCCCAATCTTGACTAGTATGCACATGACACTGGTTTCAGTCCCCAACCCTACAAAAAATATAACAGGAAATGTTATTCATATAAGCGTAAGAAAATGTATTCATAAAACCAAAAACAGTGTAAAACAATTGATTTTAAAGTCTTATTTGTATGTGTACAGGTGCATGTGTTCATGTACATGGGTACATTTGTACACACATGCATGTCTGTGTGTAGGCAGAGGTCAGCTTCAGGTATCAGTCTTTGGGAGTTGTCAACCATGTTTTTTTTAGACAAGGTCTCTCACTGGGGCTCACAGAGGAGGCTGGGTGGGCTGTCGGAAAGCTCCGGGAATCTGCCCGCATCTGCTTCCTCAGCACACCCTAGCATGCTTGGCTGTTCTGAGAGTGCTGGGGTCAAACTCAAGTCCTCAGGCTGTTCCAGTCCCCAAGCGGTTCACCACTGGGGACCAGGAAGTGTTGAGAGCAGATCTAAGGTTTCGGCTCAGTAATCAGCCAGGGGGTGTTCAGTCCCGGTAGTTTAGAAACTTGCCTAACATGCACAAGGCCCAGTTTTCAGTGTCCAGGAAATCAAAGTTCCCGGCCAACTTCCACTCACATGTCCCTGGCAGAACTGGGCGTCACAGAGCCCTGTGTGAATGGTAAAGGAGACTTGGAAAGTGAGTACCCAGACTCCTCAGCTTCTAAAGGTAAGAGTCCATGGGTAGAGGTGGGGATGGCTGTCGTGTTCACAGGCGCAGTGCCTGCCGATGTGTAAACTATCCTAAGCTGCTGGCTTCCTGTCAAAGTTATTAGCTTGTGGATAAAGGTGCAACTGAGTGGCAACTGCTCGCCCGACTCTTCACCACTTTCACACCCTGCCACGTGCTCGAGTGTGACCAGCAGGCTGTGAGCACTCCCTCCGCCTTCCTTCCACCCTTGGGCCTGTGAGCACCAGACAAGGAGCCGTTACTCTTGGGCAACATATGTTAACAGTTAAAGGCTATCATTAAGCAATACCCTCCAGGGGCAGACTCGCTAATTCATGTTCAAGCAGCAAGCTATTCCCTGGTACTCTTCTGTTACTAGGGAACTCAACAGAAAACCAGCACAAAGGCGGCCCCTATCCCAAGAGCCTGCATTCCACATTCTGGTATAAGGAGACAGCAATACACAAGCAAACCCCTGCACAGAGTCAGGGATGGCCTTCTGAGTAATGAGATGGAGTCAGTAGTGAGGAGATCTGAGCGAAGAGCATGAAAATGAGAAAGAGAAACAGAAATAGAGCTATTCTAAGGTACGAAGGGCAGAGCAGGAGACAAGCCTCGCAGGCTGGAGTGGCCCTGGGTTTATTTGAGGTCTGTAAACAGGAGAGTTACAGGCATGATGAAGTTGGGTGCAGAGCACGCACTCTGTAAGAGGTCACTTGTTGAAGCGCAGCTGTGAATGAAGATGTTCTCACAGGTGGCTGTGGCTTTGGCTGAGAGGTGCTGTGAACAGAAGGCAGAGAGGCTGCAGGTCTCCCACTGGAAGGAATGTGCGTGGCAGAGACTGTCCATGTGGCTGGCATCCCACTGACAGAGACAAGGGGGGCTGAGGCGAGACTGCCCGTGGGGTTTAAAGATCCAGGTTACTGATGGACTAGAAAGACAGTCAAGTCCTACGGTACTCAAGAAACCTTCAGGAGGAGGCCCAGGAGGGCATCCTTTGTGAAGAGAAGCTGTGAGTTCATCTGAAAGGCTCGTGGTCTGAATATGCTGACAGAGATAGGGAGACATAGGAAGATCACCCTGTGAGTATCCAAACCTCGTCAATAAACGGTTCCTCTTGGCAGGCCCTTGGCAACTAGCTAGCGGCCATTGTGATGGCCATTGTGATGTGAACACCTGAATGGCAGGAGACAGGCGATGCAGGAGGCCTGTGGCTCCTGTCATGAGGCCTCATTGAGAGGCACTGGCTGCTTGAGGGAAGTAGTCGTAACGGAGGCAATGTTCTTCATCCCTCTCAGGTTAGAAACTGTACAGTGTCTGTTCTCTCAGAGATGTGTAGGCTTCCTCTTACGCTTGGACTGCTCCTGTCTCCATTCCACCCTCCCCTGGACAGTGCGGCCCCATATCACAGACGAGTCGGCTCCTCAGACTCTCCAACAAAAAAGCTGAGTGAGAGGCAGGACTTCAAACTGAGCCCTAGCCTGTGACTGTTGAACATTTTTATTCATCATATATTTTGCCCTTACTAAAAAGTTACAAAGTACACCCCATTTTACGGGGCGTGGGGAGAAAAGTGAAGTTTCGAATGTTGTAGACCTTGACTGAAAACTCAAGCGTTCCTAACCAACGAAACCTGGACTCATTGGGATCACTCTCAGAAAGCCAAGCTCCTCCCCAGAAGCCATACTACAAACATTGTACAGACACTATGTTTATTTGTGGCCACTGACGTTTCTCTTGGAGAACATATTTCATCTTTCTGATGTAGCTCTAAGGGTAACCTCGGTTCCCAAACCACAGAATTCTAGCTCAGCATCCTCCACAGCAGAATTGAAATCTTTAGATCCCTCTGCGTTTGTTCAGGAAAAGAGCCGAACACCTCAGCCTAAAGGCCCAAGCCTGTGTCCTCGCCACATGCCGGTGCCCAGGCCAGCGTCAGGATCTCCTGAAGGCTATTAAAATGACCACGTGGGAGCACAATTTTCCCCAGCCTCTGGCCTGGTTCCTTCGAGGTGACTAAGAAGATGATAAGTGACATGAATATTTATCTTGCTAGTCATGGCCCTAAGTGTTTTACGTCTTCATTCACTTAGCCCACAATTACCCCATGAAACAGATACTATTAGTTGCCTGTTTAGTAGGTGAGGTGGTTGAGGCAGAGGGGGATAGTTAACTTGCCAGATCATTAGCTAGGAGATGATAAAGGACTTAAATCCACTTAATCAGATCAAGAACTATAATATTGTGTCTATCCGCATGCACACAGCCCACCACCATTAGATCCCAGGTCCCAAATTTCTCCCAGCACCCACTGAGCGGCTCTGGACTGCTTCTGTGGAAAACGTGCTAGTAAAGCTTGACATTTAGATGTCAGAGCTGGGAGGAGAAAACTGGGCCAACAGACCACAGTCAGAGCCGAGAGGGCCACTAACCCCAGGCTGGAACCTCGGGTCAGTTCTACCATGCTAATCCTGACCAGTCCACACATGCCCAGCCAAGCACAGAAAAGAGTGTCAACCCTGACACCAGTTCTTTAGAAATCCCCGTGTGCTCCTCAACCCCACCCACGGTGACATCCTGCTTAAGATGAATCTCATGATGAGTAGGAAGGCAGCCTTCGTTTCTCAAGGTGAGGGGTTAGCTCGTGTCACGGGAGGCTCTGTGTTTAGCCTTTACAAAGCGCCTGACCCAGAAACGACCCGCAGGTCTATGTGTGTGTCTATGTGTGGTGTGACTGTTGTTAGCAAGGGAGGAAGCCGACCGACATGTGTCCCTGGCAGGAGGACTTTACAGGGAGTGGAGCCAGGAGCTGGACCCATCACGTTCCGGGCTGCGCACAGAATCTGGCTTCCAGAACTTATGGGAAAAACTACCACCTTGCCCCCTATAGCTCACCTCTGCCCACAAACCAGTACAAACCAGTACTAACTTACCATCAGAAATGTCTTTTCTCTTTATTTAGTACCGATTCCTGCCGCCCTGTGCGTCCGAGGAGCTGGTCGAAGGACGCTGTTTCCACGCGAACACTAGCGGTGAGGTGATGGTAAGGAACATTCGCCCACTTATCGGGTGTGCAGACTTTCCCTTTATCACTTGAAGGTAGGCCACAAAACAGGTTAAGTAAGATGGGTGCTGGAATGAAGCCCAAGGCACACTTCGAACCACTCTGTGAGGTCAGTGGTGGACAGCTGGTGGGCAGCAGCCAAAGCCCTCCAATGAAAGCAGTTCTGGATTTACTGATTCCACAGAAATAACCAATATTACCCTGGAGGGGCAACCAGAGGGCAGGAGGTGACCAGCATGCAGAACCTTCCTCTGATGAAATGGTAGGGACCCAGAATACAAAGATCTCCAGGGACAGTATGGCAAGCAAGCCTCAGACAGGTCACTTTGGCACACACTGTAGCTCTGCCACCCTGCCTATCCTAACACCTGGGGGACCCTGGAAAGGAAGACAAATGGAGGCCACACACCCTCTGTCTAAATATAGTAAGTACCTTAGAGTTACCAAACTAGCAAACTATTAAATAAAATGTGTTTATCCTCCTACCTTGACACATAAATCTCTTAGTGACAAGGAAATCTGGGTTTGAAATTTGAATCTCAAAGAAGGGTTGTGAACAAGTGGGCTGCAGCTCACGACCTAACCCTGCTCTTCCACCTCTGCTTGCGGGCTCTCCTAAGAGACTCCCACAGTGCAGACACTGAGCTTACATTGTTCCGTACAAACCTTCTGTACCAAGCCACCTTGTAGCCACACAGGGACCATGCAAGTGGCACCACCCACCCGAATGACTACGGACGAGAGAAGAGGCTCTGAAGGCAGATTCTACGGCCACAGTGACGGGGGTGTTCTAGACAATGGCATGGGCTCTCCCTTGAGCCCGAGGAGAGGGGCCATTGGAGAAGAGACAGAACAGGGGCTTCTGGAGCTTGGGGCCTAGGGAAGGGGCCGCTCAGTGTGGGTCTAAGGATGCTGATGCCACCAGTTCCTTATTATGAAACTGTGAGCGTGTTAATTAATCTGCCCGTGTCTTCCTCTCTTCATGTGTAAAATTGAGATAATTACAGTCAGGAGGAACAGAGGAATAAGTGAGCTTATTCACCATGGGTAAAGTACCTAGAACAGTACCTGGCAAACAGTAAGTGTTATATAAATACCAGCAATTAAGTGTGACTATTATTTGCGATTAGTCAGGCATCTTCAAAGTTGTTAACAGACTGAGTGCTGAAAAACACTCATTTCCTGACTGGTGACAGGCAAAGCTCTCCCTATAGGCTCGGAGAATTCTGTCCTTGGGCCAGAGCTTGTGAGAACAGAATCTGAGGGAAAGGGGGGCAGGGAACATGAGGGAGGGGGGAAGAGGAGGAAGAGAGGGAGACATTTGCTGCCAACCATTTATAAAGTTAATTGGGCAGATCTTTTCTTATCTCTATCATCGATTTCATTTTTTAGGTAGGGTCCTGCTATGTGGCTCAGCCTGGCCTTGAACTCATGATCCTTCTGTCTCAAGCCTTCCAAGTGCTGGAATTACAGGCATGGACAATACACTTAGCTGGGTAGACATTTTCTAGACCTCTGGTAATAAAGAGTAGGCAAGAGAGACAAGGCCTGGTTTTTCTCCATCTCTCCCTCTCCAGGCAGGGTGTTTAATAAGTAAAGAAATAAATACAGCAATAGAGACAAGGGCATGAGGACATGTAGTAGAATAAGCTGCAAGAATGGCGGTGAGGAGGGGTTGGAACAGGTGGGGAACTTCCTTTACCAGGATGGTCAAAGAAGGCTTCGCTGAGGAGGTGACATTAACGGTGGGGTGGGGGGAGTGCTCCAGAAAAATAAATCAGCTCTTGCAGGGGACCTAAGGTGGCATGTGCTTGACCGAGGAGCAGGCCAGTGTGGGTGTGAAGTAGTGAACAAGAATGACGGGACAGAAAAGTCAGAAGTCAGGGGCCAACCAAGCACCTATCAAACCTAGTGTGTCTGCCATCGGGAATCTTGTTCAAGTTCAAGGTCTGGTTGAGTAGAACAGATCCCGAGGTTCTGAATTCTTAACACATTTCCAGGTAAGGCCAATATTCCTGGTTTGGACATGTTTAGACCAGAGTGGCACTAGTTTATCCAGTGGAAATACTGAGTCAGATATGGGAATCTTGACCTCAGTGCAGTTAGGGTTAAAAGAATAAACTCAGAAACACAGGTCTAAAGTTTTTTTCCCTCCCAATGTGGGGCTTGAACTTATAGACCTTGTACATGCTAGGCAAGTACTTTACCACTGTGGTAAATCACCAGGCCTTCCCTTTTTACTTTCACATAGGAACCTCATTAAGTTTCCTAGGCTGGCCTTGAAATTGTAGTCCCCCCACCCATCTCAGTGGGCCCAGTCTACCCATTCCAATCTTTAAAATAAGAAGTAACAGTGGGAGGAGGGAAGTGAACGTAAACCATGAAGTGGGTCCACCCTCTCCGGCGTGAATGATGGAGACCTGGAGAATTCTGTCCTCGGACCAGCACTTGTAAACTGAGGTGAAGGACAGAAGAGACAGGGTAGAGGAAGAGTACAGTGTGCGTTGTCAATCCACGGGTAAAATAGTCACTGGGCAGGTACATCTCTAGCTTCAGGTAGGAGCAGACAGACAGACACGGATAAGGGACACAGGTGGCGATGACCCTCAGCTGACAACCTGTTAAAACTCAGGATGCTGGAGGAGTTCAGCCAGGATTTCTGCTTTTCTGCTGGAAGGATTGCTCTTGTGGGGCACAGGGTGGAGATCAGGAGCAAAGCCCTTGAGTGACAGGAGGTCAGGGAGCCAGCCAGTACCGCTCAGGCTGGTACTGAATGAAGGAGCTGGGTGGGAGCACGTGACTGACCCAGGCACAGGCCCGTTTGTCATGTGGTGGGGGAGGGAAAGTTCCGGGCTGGTGGCTTCTGTGTAAAAGCACAAACAAGAAGAGGAAAAGGTGTGAGAAGAGCCCCTGACAGTGGAGCTGCAGCGCTCCTGGAAGGAAGCGGCTTTTGCTGTCTCTGTCCACTCCCCACAGTTGGGACTGGATTTGGTTCCAGTCATTTGACATATGACCCATCCAGCTTAACTGTCTCAGCCTCAGTTTCTTCAGCTTTATTACTTCAATCATGACCGCCTCTCCTGCTTTCACCAAAGGAGATCGTGTGAGCCCAGCTGCCTCTTCAACTGTCAAGCCCTGTCCCTGTGGAAGTCATGGTTCCTTCTATCCTCTAACACCTGACCAAGAAAGGCGGGGCTCCTCCCGAAGGCTGGGGATGAGTGTAGGGGCAGGGCTCCCGGCCGGCAGCAGCCTCTGCACTGGAGGATCACACCCTTCCAAGTCATAGGCTGTACCTTCTACCTCCACCCAGGCCCCACAGGGCTTGAGAAATACAACAGGAGATTCTCCCAACTCCAGGAGCCGAGGCCAACAAACTCCTGTGTTAGCCTTGCTCTCCATGGGCGTTGCTTCTAAGTATGGCAGGTGTAGCTGTCTTAGGATCACATGGGACGGGGAAACACAGGGCCAACCTCTGCCTTTCCCCTGCTCAGTGTCTGCCCTCAGAGTGACCTTACATGTGGCACTAAGTCTTTCCACATAGGGTTCTTGCAAAGGCTTTCTGGTAGGTTAAGCCTTCCTGTGTGGGTGGTTTGGGAAAGAACAACTTTGCAGCACTTAGATAAATAAGCTTCCCTGCGATCAAACAGAGGTGGGCATTCCCCTTTGGAAAACAAGAATCAAAGACCTTGAGAACTTTGTCCAGTTGGCATGGGTCACTGAAGAGCTGGGCGTCAACATTCTTGTTTGTCTTACCACACAACTCTGCTTCTGGGTTCCCGTCAGCCCCTGCTTCTAGGAAAGGGAAGACAACAGGGACTGTGTGCTATTTGCTCACCTGGGCTCAGGTTAATGGTGTCAGAGGCTCTTCTTGTGATTACGCTCCGACAATCAGAAGTCAATAGGAACTGCATAAATTTTGCTTGAAGCCACATGAGTTTAGCATTTGGTCCTGATCACTGAGGACAGAGAGGCCAAAGGAAACTATAAACCATGTAATGTATTCTCCCTCGAAAAATGGAAAGCAAGAGACAAAGTCACTAGGAGAATAAAAGTGGGACAGAATTCCTTCAACTCAGAAAAACACCCACATGATGAAGAAAAGCAGAAAAAGGCCACCGATGAGGCTAGAAAGAGATGTAGGCAGACCTTCTTAGATTACCCTCCCAGACACTCTGTGAGTTGTCCACTGATTTTACTTCACACAGAGAAGCTAGTTCTGAGGCAACCTGACGGGCCTGTTATGTGGGTCAGTGCCACGTCCCTGATGGGAGCTGGAGAAGAACAGATGATTACTGAACCCAGAACCTTTCCCTCTGGTATAAAGAATGAGAATTTTCATGAAGGAATGGGAAGAAGCGGGGTGGTGGTCTTTAACATGTCTTTAATCCTAGCACTTGGGAGGCAGAGGCAGGTGGATCTCTGTGAGTTCGAGGCCAGCCTGGTCTATAGAGTGAGTTCCAGGACAGCAAGATTTACAACAGAGAAACCCTGCTTCGAAAAACCAAAAAGAAACCAAAAAAAAAAAAAAAAAGAGAGAGAGAGAGAAAAGAAAAAGAAATGGGGAGAGGAAGTACTGATTGTACTTCTTTATTTTCACAGTGATCCCTGGGAGTGGGTGTTAGTGTCCTTTTAAATTAAGAGTTGGGGCTTGGGGCGTAGCTCATGATAGAGGGTATGCCTTGCATGTGTGAGGCCCTGGCTTCAATTCCTCATACACTAGCCTCAGGGGGAAAAAAAGAAATAAGTCTGTACATTCATGTAGAGCTATGGGTATATGCATTATGCTTCGGTACAATTCTTTTGGAAGTATAAGTATCTTGAGCAGTTTAGACCAATGAACTGTTTGAAGGAATAAGATATAAACACTAAAGATGTGTATACGTGTTTATGACTGTACAACACTAAAAGCAAGCATAATATTCAATGCCTAGCAATAACTAATAACTAATTGCTTTTAAATTACTTCTAATGGTTGTTGCACAAAACATTGACATAAAGTTGGACTATTTAACATTCCCTGGGGAAGGGCTTTCCACTGATAACTTTTGACAGTTTAAGCATTGTTATAGGTGGGTACTCTAAACACACTGTTCCTTGTACTGGTATTGTAATGGGATAGTGAAAAAAACAGTCTTTTAAACCAATCACTATCGGATGCCATGCCTTAGGTAATAATGAAGGCAAAGAATTCCAGGCTGTAGCAGACCAAAGGGCTAAATCACCTTGTTCACAGCCCTCAAATCAGTTAACATTCTTAATTTTCCAGATATTTTCTTATAATGAATACAGGTGAGTTCCATGGGCTGGTAGACTCTTCTATATGCTGAGCCTTTAACTGCTCCTCTACCAGCTGTTCAAGTGCCTGTAATTTTTCTTTTTTTAAGGGCCACTGCTCTATCCATACAGGCTTGTTAGTTAACCATTTTAAGGGTAGGACAGTTGGTATAGTTTTGGCAGTGGCCCCCCTTTATAAATTTGGAAACTCAATACCTGTTGTGTCTGGCTTTTGGATAACCTGTACAGTCAGTGACTGTCCCTGATGAGATCTTTCAACCCCTTTATTAAGAGCATCTTCTCATTGAGACCATATTTTATGTACTGTTTCTGGGATTGAAGGGATATTAATCTGAGTTCCCCATTGTTGCTATAAATCTCTTCCCCATAAATTTATAGCTGTGTTAGACACGTAAGGCCTTAGCATTCCTACTTGCCCTTCTGGTCTCATACATTTAGCCAATTTTACACTTCGTTTTACTTGGGATAATGTTCCAATCCCTATAAACCATGTGGAGACTTCCTGAAGGGGCCAATTTGAATTCCATGACTCTTGGGAACTTATTGTTAATATCCACACCTGTGTCCACCAACCCTTCTATTTCAATGCCATTTATTTGCATTTTAAATTTTGGTCTTTTATCATTAATTACAGCTTGCCAGAACACCAGTTTCCCAGTGCTTTCAAACCTGCCTGCTCTTTCCACAGGTGCGGCTTTTCTTTTGAAGGACAGAAACAGTAATAACTATGCAATCCTTTCCCCTGTGTTAAACTGCAGGTCTCTTGTTACACAGACTATGATTTTAATTTCTCCTTTGAAATCTTCATCTATAACTCCGGGATGCACAATGAATCCCTGCAAGTTCAAATTGCTCCATTCTAGGATCGTTTCTACTGTCCCGGGGGGCAGAGGACCATAAACTCCAGTAGCAATTTTATAGCCTTGAATTGTTGGGGGTGATGTCAGCTGTCTGTTTATAGCCAGATCTAGCACAGCACTGCCTTCAGTAGCATGCATCAGATCTCCAGCACAGAGTTTGGGTTCCTCGGTCTGAATGCTATTCCAGTGCTGACAGGATGCAGGTGGCTTGTTTTTTTCTGCTGGGACCTGAGCTTGGCCCCTGTTGCATTTCCCAAAGGCAAGGAATTCCACTGTACGTCTTTCTTGGATCTACACTCATTCACCCAATGCTGACCTTTGCCACACGTAGTAGTATGCCTACAGGGTGGCTCAGCATGGAAGACGAGGAGGAACTTTCATAGGTGTAAACTCTGCCAGACCTCAGCGCTCTGCCCTCTGCAGCACACATGATTTGTCTCTAGGCTCTGGCTGGCTTCACTCCACTGCTGCTGCTGTTCTCAGTGGCCATCCCATGGTACTGTCATCTCAAAAACTACTGGGGTCCCTTGCTGCAACTGGGCTGCACCTTCACCAACAGCCTCTCCTGGGCTCTCTTCTTTGTGCCAAGCCTCAACTTCTCTGCATGATCCCTCCAATCTGGGCCTTCAACTGCTACTTTGGCTGCACCTTCACTAATAGCCTCTCCTGGCCTCTTACAATGCCAAACCTCAGCTGCTCTCCAAAGACCCCTTCATGCCTTCAAAACCAGCAACTCCTGGTTGGTGACTCTTACAGTACCAAGTTCAGCTACAAACTAGGCCAATTCTGGAAGACAGTTTCTGTGCTCTGACCCTTAGGAAACACTTTCCAGATTTTAAGATAGAATCTGGTTTGCAGGAAAAACAACTGGTCACCTTGTCTGCAGGAAGGGTTCTCTCATGGGGTGGAGTTCTCATCACCATAGCAGATGTGTCTTGTCAAGACCACTTCACTGGTACAGGTTTGCAGAAAACAAAACAAAATGACTCTGCAAGGTCTGGAATTTCTTTTTTCTCATTCTTCCTTGTGTCCACATTGGATGAGCTGGTGTGATGTCAGTGCCCCACACTGGTACACCATTTGTTGTAGTACACCTACTGGGCAGGTCACCAAGGACAACATGGAGGCATTTTCATAGGTGCAAGCCCTGCCAGACCTCAGCAGAAGAAACAACCACTATGGCCAGTGCCAACCTGGACAGTGGAACCCCAAGCATCTGAGCTCAGGTGTTTTTATTCTTTCAGAACTCCTCAGGTATTCTACTGATAGCACAAGCAGATCATTAGCAATTAAACATCCCCCACAGAAATCCAACACCTGCAGACAATGCAAACACTCTAGACCTAGCCCCTCACCCAACAGTGCATAAAAACATTTTAAACATAACTAAAAATAAACTTCCCCAACTGCTGCATCTCCTACATACCCTGAGAAACTTGCTCCTTTTTTTCTGGCTGATATTTAAAGAAACCATTGCCTTTATAAATGGCTTGTTTTGCAAGTGCCCATGTCTTCCGCAGTTAAAGCATCAGACATTTTGGTATTTAAGCCCTCTTACTATAGCTTATCCTATTACAGTGGCCGTGTAAGTACTGGAACAGATATCTGTGGTAGCTCTGATTCACAGATCCATTGGTGTAGAATGGGCTTTCAAAGGTCACAGAGATTTTTTTGTACTCTGTGTTTTCGTTTTCAAAAGCAAGGTCTCAATCAGCACCTGTATCACTTCAGGGCTGATACGGCTCTAGTCACAGCTGTCATTAATCTTTGCAAAAAGTCCACGAAGGCTTCACTTGAGCTGTATGATTGTCATGAATGAGGTGGATTTTTTTTTTCCTGGTTCCTCTACTTTCTCCCAAGCTCTTAAAGCTGCTATGACATTGTTCTATGGCCACATCAAACTGAATCTGCTCTTGTAATTCAGTATACCGACCCCCACCAAGGAGCTGATCTCGGGTTATATTTATTCCTCTAGCCCTATTCTCCTGTTCCATATTCGCTGTTTCACCTCTCCACCAGGTTAACCTCTGCAGCTGAGGACCTGCCTCTAGTACAGCTGATAACCCTTTCCAAACTGCAGTGTCCAGTTGTTTGGCACTTACTTTACACAGGGCGAGTGCATGCTGTAGGATCACAGCTTCCCTCAGTCACCTTAAATCAGACATTTCTGTGGACACCATCCTATTTCATTATAACCTTGGGGGTTATCCCTATCAGCTGGAATATGCTGGATAGCTATTTAAAACACTGAAGGTGATTTCATGACCCTAGGCTGCCTTTCTTCAACCTCAGGTGGTGCTGACAGTTCACAATTGGAAAGGGTTGCCTTATCTGATCACACTCCTGTACATACTCTTCCTTGCAGTCCTAACAGGACCTTTGTCCTGCGCAGTCTCCTCCCTTTCCTCTGCTAGGGGGAAGGATCCTGCCAGGATCCAGAAGGAACCTGGTTGTGCTCTCTTCTCTGCCCTTTCCAATCCCCCGACCCTGGATTTCTTCTCATAGCACTGCCAATTCCTTTACCTTTTTCAAAGAGAAAGAAAAGACTGAGTCCTTTCATTCTCCTTTTGCTCTGTTTTTCTCCCAGCCCTTTCCAAGGTAGAATAAACATGAGGAAAACTGCTTCTGGGTGCATCACAGCCTAACTATTTTGCCTTTTAAGGCAAAAAATAAAGAAAACCCCACAATGCAAAACAATCAATTATACACACACACACAAATAAGCTAAGAATGTCAGTATGATACGAATGATTGCTAACTTCTCATCCACAGCCACAAAAATGTTTTTAAAATACTGCAAGAAGGGGCTGAAGAGATGGCTCATTGGTTAAGAACACTGACTGCTCTTCCAGAGGATTTGGGTTCAATTCCTAGCACTCACGTGACAGCTCACAACCGTCTGTAACTTCAGTTCCAGGGCATCCAAATGCCTTCACACATCAGTGCACATAAAATAAAAATAATAAACCATTTTTTAAATACTGAAAGAAAAAATAACTGCCAATTTCGTAGCTCATGAAAATATGCTCCAAAAATAAAGGCAAATAGGGCTGGTGAGATGGCCCAGCAAAAAGAGTGCTCGCCACGGAGGCCGAGGGCCTGAGCTTGAGCCCCAGGCCCTAAGGCGAAATAAGGCAGCTCACTCCTGAAAGTCGTCCTTTGACCTCCACACGTGCCCGCCCCAGCACACACAAAACAAGTAAATAAATGCAACAGCAGTAAGGACAATAAAGACAGTTTTAGGAAAACTTTATTGTGTGAGTTCCCTAAATGGTTAAGGTCTTGTTCACAATAAAAGAAACTGTCGGCCGACTGACACTCAGCTCTTCAGGGAGGAACGAAAGCAGTAGAAATAGTTACCCTCTAGACAAAGAGAAAGCATTTGTTTTTGTTCTGAATTTTGTAAAAGCATGTGTGACAACTTGAACAAAACATTTGCATAAAACAAAAGAAAGCAGAAAAGAGACATGAACAAACAAACAGCAGAAGAAAATAGTATCTACATAAGCCCGACCACACCACTATTACAATGCATGTTCAAGGGCTAAACACTCCTATTTAAAGACAAAGGTCTGGGGGTGTAGTACCTCTATGGCAGAACATGCACGAGACCCTAGGCTCCTTTCCTGGCATGTGTATGCGTGTGGCAGGCGTGCATGTGCGCACGCATGCAGACAGCAGGTGTACACACACACACTCACAGAGCAGAGATTGGGAATGAATGAAAAGCAAGCCCACCAAACACATCTCATGACTCAGTTTACCCTCTCAGTTGGCCTCTTCTGTCTTAGGCACTTATCCTCGCTTTTGATCCCTTTTGATGGTGGCTGTCATCTGCTTTGGTCTGCCTAGCATCTGATCTTTGACCTTGGTCACAGTTCTCACTGTTCTTTGGGGAACTGTTCTTTAAATAGCCTTGTGATTTGGGTTGGGGCTGTCAATCACAAGTGCTACTGCCTAGGGAAACAGACACATTGTCTGGAGTGAGTCAACTGTGACTCCCTGTGTCCCTGACTAAAGTGACTGATCTAGACACAGCCAGGCCTGGCCAGTTTCCCACAGTATATTTCTAACCAGGGTTAGGAGAGAAACTGCCTTTCTCCATGGTGTCTAGTTGGAAGCACTGAAACTTGAGTTCTAGCCTTTGGAAGCTGCCAGACTTGCCAAGAGGCTCAGATCTGATCCCTCAAGTTCTGACACTGGTCTCTCTCTCTTCTAGAACTACTCCAACACATGGGCTTCAGCTCATAGCTCTGGCTCAAGTATCTCTCAAAGTCACTCAGAGAGTAGGCTAAATTTTAGCCAACTTCGAAGGCTTGGCTAAAAGCCAAAAGGCAATAGCCAAGAAACAATTACCACAGGTAATAAGTCTAGAAAGCAGACATGGCAGGATTTCTCAGCTAGTCTGCCCCTTGGCCTGCTGGCCTATTTTACTGCTGCATAAGCTCTTGAAATTACTTCCTGAAGATGAGGCAGAAGCTTTTAGCAATTGATTCTGGATTCCTTGCTTCCTACCCATGAGTCTGAGACTGCACGAACAGCTTTCTTTTAAAATTAATTGCTTTTAGGGAGGGGTCAAATATGGTCAGAAATATGGTCAAAGCATACTTTACAAAACTCTCAAAGAACTGACAAAAAGTAAACTCACTTTAAAAAAAATGAAAATCCAATTAATGCATTTAGTAAATCCCAAACAAAATCTTATCAGGCTTGAAATACATATATTCTATATAAATAAATATAAATATATTTTATAAACAGACAAGTTGAGGGCCAGCAAATAGTTCAGTGGGTAAAGGTGCCTGCTGACAAGCCTGAGGACCTGCATGGTGGAAGGAGAGAGCCAACTCCTGCAAGTTGTTCACTGACCTCGATACACAGTAAATAAATAAAATATAATAAAAATTGCCAACCAAACTAGACAAGTTTGAGCCAGGTGCAGTGTCACACAAGGTCAAGGCCAGTTTGGGCAACATATCAAGTCATCAACTTAAAAATGACAAAAATGAAAAACTGACAAGCTGATTCTAAAATTCATGTAGAAATAAGAGAATGAGAATAACCAAAAGAATTAGAAACAGGAGCTAGAAGTGGGGATGTTATTAGGTAACGTAAAAATTATTAGAGCATCTCCTCAGAAGAAAACATCTCCTGTACCCAGCAATTCCACACCAAGGACACACAGAGAATCAAGAACGCATGCTCTTATACATGCTTATGAGCCACACCCATATGCCCTCTGATTCCAGGACCCAGGGGGCTGAAGTGCGAGAATCAGAAGGTAGCCTGGGTCACATGGTAAGTCTGAGGCCAACCTGGGCCACATAATGAGGTCTTGCCTCAAAATATAAAACAAAACAAAAACGCTTGTACATGAATGTTCTTACCAGCACTGTTTATAATAGCCAGGAGACAGAGACAATCTGAATGTCCACTAATAAAGAAATGACATGTGATATATTCAGTCCAAACAATACTGCTTGGCTATATAAAGGAATGAAATAGACAGACCTGAAAAATCTCTGTGGGAAGTGAAAGGCTCCAACTTAACAACCACATGTTCTATGATTCCATTTATAAGAAAAAGTCATATCCATTGAGGCAGAATTAGTAGTTTCTGGGGACTGAGAGGGAGGGATAACAGAAGTAACTGCTAGCAGGTACTGGGTTCTCTTGAGAGTCATTAAAATATTCTGGAATTAGATAGTGAAGGCGATTGTGCAGTTGTGTGAGTATACTAAAAAATGGACTGTACGCTTTAAAAGGATGAAATTATGGCACATGAATTTTATCCCAACTTCAGAAGACTACATATTGTGTCGCTGTCGTAAGAATGACAGCACAGTGGCCCAGGACCTGTTGGGATGGCTTAGTGGGGAAAGGCACTTGCTAAGAAGGCCTGGTGACCTGAGTTCAATCCCCAGAATCCGTGTAAGGTGGAAAAGATAACCAACTCCATGTAGTTGTGGTCTGACTTCCACATGAGCCATGGCATGAAAACCACCTACACACACAGACATACACACATACACACATACACACACACAGACACTCACACACACATATATACACACACACACAAACATACACTCACACATATATACACACACACACATATATACACACTCTCCCACACACATATGTACACACACACACTCACATACACATATACTCACACACATACACACACTTTAAAATAGTGCAGAAACAGATCTATACATGTCAAATTGGTTTTTTTTTTAAACACCTGTTAATTCAGATATGAAAAGATAGTTTTTCCAACGAATATTGCTAATACAACTGTAATCTTTATGGGGAAGAAATGAACACTGACCTCTACCTTCCTTCGTAAAAATTAACCCCAAATGGGTGAGACCTAAATGTAAAAATTAAAACCACAAAACTTCTAGAATAAAACATATATAAGAAAAATTTTATGGGCTTGGATAGACAAAAACTTCGTAGTGCACACACACAAAACACAAGAACCTGTAAAAAGAACCCTGAGAGATTAGATGTCATAAGAATTTGTAAACTTCTCACTGAAGAGATGTCTTAAGAAGATTCATGGGCTGTTAGCCATAAGATGTTTTGAGTTTGTCAAGGATTTGCATCCAGCAATGTAGGCATACAGCACTTCTCTATGCTGGTCATACAGCAACCTAATTTTTATAGGAACAAAACAATTAAATGGATACTTCACAAAGGGAAAAAAAGAACAATCATGAAAAAGACGGGCTAGAAAGATAATTATATGATCAGATATCATATTGTTGAAGAATGTGTGTTTTCTAGCCCCATTCTAAAACCTGGAAAGACCCAAGTTTGGGGATTCTAAACTATGAAATGTGGAAGGAACTGTTTTCCTTCCTCCCTGCTCTCCTCTAACCGGCCTCTTGCCTTGAAAGCCAGTTCCTGCAGACCACATAACAAGAGCACCCTCGCTGCTGATGACTGTTCTGGCCAATGGGAAGTACCGGCCAGAGACCACAGGATTAGAGAAGAAAGCTATCCTCTCCTGGAGGACCCCTGGCCACTCTCACCGGCTGCCTCACAATTCGAGGCACAGTGGCATTTTTGTGGTGATAATTCCATTTGGGCAGCCTCTCTTGCTGGAATCCAGTCCCCCCAACCCCCCACCGCCCCGTTAGCTTCCTCATACTGAGGACAGTATCTACCCCCACCCCCATCCTGGTTTGGGAATGTTAAAAGGATTCTTTGTTGTTGTTAGTTCCTGAGTTAGTCCTCTTTGCCTGCACACACCTCTGTAAACAGTCTTTCTGTTAAGTCTGTTCAAGAAGTGTGATAGTTAATATTATCAAGCCGCCTGGACTCAGAATTGCCCAGGAGGCACACTCTGGGTGTAGCCGTAGAGGCATTTCCACAGAGGTTTAACTGAGGATGGAAGACCATCCTGAATGTGGGGAGCACCATCCCACAGGATGGAGTCCTTGTCTGAATGAAAGTGAGGTGAGCACGAACATTCATTTCTCTTTACTTCCTGACTGAAGATGAAATGTGACCTTTCCCAACCCTTCTGCTGCCACATCTTCCCGCCATGGCTGTACCCTCTAAAACTGTGAGCTAAAGTAACTCATAAAGCAATGAGACAAGAAACTAACACATTAAGCCTTTTGAATGTGCCTTCTCTTTCCCACCGTAACTGATAGACTCTTTACTACCTTTGAGACTTTCAGAGGGAAGAGTTCTAATTGCCCCGAGCTGTGCAAAGGACCCAGCGTTTCGTGTGCGGCAATCTAATACCCACTGTGAAGTATTAAAAGGATAGGCGCCTAGCCTGGCATGGTGGGTGGTATGTGCCTATGCTGAGCCACTCAAAAGAGGCAGAAGAATAAGAGTTCAAGGCCCAGCCGGACTGCATGACAAAATAAGAGTGAGTGGCAATAATCTGACTGTGCCATTAAAAGGTGAGGCCTTTGGGAGGTGATCTGGATTAGATAAGGTAATCAGGTGGAGCCATGACTGAATTCTGAAATTTGAATTTACAAGAGGGAGAAGGGCTGAGCACAGTGGTGACCGCCTAGAATCCTAGAACCCAAGGCAGAGGAGGGCAGAACCAGGAGGACCTCTAGACAGCCTAGCTGCATACAGATCCTGTCTGGAAAAATCCAGGGCTGGTTGCGCAGCCCTGCAGGAGAGTACTGAAGCATGAGGCCCCGCAGTCCCCAGCACCTCAAAACCTGAGGGAAACAAGACAAAGACCACATCAGTACGGCCTGCCTCATCAGGGCATTCTGCCAGCAGGACGGCCATCAGCAGGTGTGGGCCTTCAGAACCATCAAAATAGAATACCTCTTTTTATTTGTAATCGACTCAGCTGGTGGTTTGTGTTATTAGGGAAAGAAAAGGAACTCACTAACACCAGAAAGTTATGTGGAGGACTTAGGGCCAAGTGTAAAGGGACAGGGCACATGTGCCCTTTCTGCAGCCGGCACTTCCTCCACGCACACACCCCTCTCTGATTCTTGGAGCAGGTGAGTAAGTAGAAAGCCATCTCGCTGTCGCCTGGTGACACGTTTCACCAAACACTCCTCTGTTGCTCACCATAATTATCTGTATTTGTGGGTAAGCTGCATTCCTCTCACCCTCTGCCTCACCAGATCCCCAAATTCTCTCTTTAATTCATGAATAATACAGGAATGACTCACAGGTGGGAAAGTCGACAGGGTTCCTTCCTTCTTAGTCTCAACTGTAAAATGGGACTGTATCGATCTCGTAGTTGGCAAGAGGACCGGGTGAATCACAGAGGTAGTTCTTTGAATGGCAGATGCAAAATGACACCTAAGGTGCTCTGTATTCTCTCAGCTGAGTCAGCTCGGCTCATTCTGCTGTGACTGGGAAGAGGGAGGAAAGGGGGTCTGCCTAGGGCCTTCTAAGTCCTCCTCCTGTTCTTGACGGTTTCCTCAGCACCCACCCACTCTTCACACCTTACTTCTGAAAGATTTCCTTTTCTGTCACTTTTCATCCTAGGAAGCACAATAATGTCAAACTGTGATTTTTATTTTTATGTATTTGGGGGAGGGGGTACCACAGTGAGGGAGCAGAGGTCAGAACACAACTTGTAGCAGTCCGCCCTCTCCCAACATCATGTGGGGACGAGGAATCAAACTTGGGTAGGCAGGTTTGGCAGGAAGCACCTTTACCAGTTGAGTCAGGTAGCTGTGGTTCTAGTTTGCTGGACCAAGAGTTCCCAAGAAGCCCCAGAGACCACAGAAAGCAGGGACTACTCTAAGGTTTAGTGTTATCTGTGTAAGCTTTCTTTCAAAACTAGACAAAGGCTTCCAAGATTAAAAAATTGAAACCTCAGACATTAGAACCCCCAGTCCTAATCTTTTTTGGCCTCTGCCAAGAAACCTTCTCTATTTTATTCAAATACTTTGTATTCTTTTCCATTTCTGTTCTCTGAGATATGGAAACAAGCCAATCTTTATTTCTCTTCCATGTCTTTCCCAGGCACTGGGTCTGGTCTCCACACAATGTTTCTTTAACTCACAGGCCTTTGGGGAAGCTAACTACAATGCTTTTAACAGTAGCGACATTTAAGCACATTTTACTGGCACCTGACCCGGCAGCTACAGTACTTTCAATCCCTGGAATCCGAAATTCCTAAGAGGCATCTTAAGACCAGGGCCTGGCCTGGGTCCTACTGGCTACTAGGATGGACAGAAGTGGGGCCACAAAAACTGGGCAGAGACTGAATCACAGGGTGAATGCCTTGCACCTGGGATTGGCTTAGGATCAGAGAGGAACTAGCTTTCTAATTGGTGATGTAATTTCCCTGAGTTTTAGATGTTTGACAGAGAGAATATATATACTTGAAGGAATCAAAAGCTCCAACTGTTGGACCTCTGCCTGGAATGGTCTTACCTTAGACTGTCAAAAGTTTCTCCCTAAACGTCATTAGAATCTTTGGTTTGAGTGTTTCCTCATAAAGAACTTCCTCAAAACTGGGACACCCTGAACCCAACCTTGGGGCTGTCTTCTCTCAGCACCCTCATTGTGTGCTGGGGTTGGGATATTCCCAGCACTCAGGAGGTAGAGGCAGGAGGATCTCTGTGAGTTTGAGGCCAGCCTGGTCTATAGCAAACCCCAGGACAACTAGAGCTACATAATAGAGAAAGCTCAGCCATGTGCCAATGGTATGCAAGCTCCTGCCTATTACAGACTTATCTAATACCCCAGACCCTAAAACACTGCCCTTTGCAGCAGCAGGCCAGCACCGGGTACACAGCTTGCACTGACTCTTCCCCAAGGTTTCTCTTTCGGAAGAATCAAGGCTGTTTGTGGAAAGGGTTTATGAAGCTCAGATATGTGAAGAAGGGTGTTACAATTGTACCCACAATGGGACACAGCTGAATACAAACAGGAGAGGAAAAAAAGGAAGGCCAGGAACCAAATATTACCCTCAAAGCCAGTACATTCCAGTGGACGTCTCAGGGGAGAGTCCACCGCACCCAGTGGTTTGTCGTTTTTAAACACATAAACCTACGACATGTGTGTTATTGACTCAGTCTCTGCAAATATTAAAATTCACCTGTTCCTGACCACTGTGAAAGAGTGCCTCCTTGTCACCATTAAAAGCATAATTTCCCCACGGTACTTGTCACCGGCCAATCTACGTTTGCTTGTGTATCATCTCTTTGTCCCCAGTGTAGGTGCCACACCCCTCAGTCTTTTTTCTTTTTTTTTAAATCACCTTATTCTTAGTATCTGGAGAGTGGTTGGCACCAAGACACCACTCCGTTTCTGTCGAAGGGGTCACGGGGTGGCACAAAAGAAAAAGATCGGCGTGACAATCCTCTAAGGACCACCTACTCCCTCTTGAGATATCTCACAGGGCACCTGAGGTACCAAAGGTGACCACAGAAAAATCCACCATCACCTTCACAGCTGTGAACACAGGGTGCGTTGATTAGGTTACTTGAGAAGGGCGATGCAGGATCTGGGCTGTGGGGAGCCCCACCTAGAGTCATCAACCCAACAGCCTCGAGGGTGGTGGGGACTGGATGCTAAGGAAACCCTGATGCCACGGGAACGGAGCCCAGCAGGCTGCGGGAAGGGGCGTCGAGTCTGTGCGTGGGCAGCCATCCAGCAACAGCTCCATTGACTGGACGGCCACCGGCTGCCCCGGGCGTGCGTGCTTCGGGCTCCGGTGGGCCTCGACAATCACAGACTCCTACCTCGTGGCTCTCTGCTCCCACCTACTTCGAATTCCCACTGCCAACCTGCGAGAAGGGGCCCCGGGACCTTCCAGGAACAAGGCCCATCAGCAACGCCCCTTCCAATGGACTCCCGCTTCCGTCGGATACGGGGGGGGGGGGCCCGAGCACGGCCACACGCCGGCCGGGCCACCGCAGCGACCCCAGGCCACGGCCTGAGGTCCCCCGGTACCGGTTCGCGGACCGGGTTCCGACGCCTGGATCGCCGGGGGTGGGGGCGGGGAGCGAACCGGCTGGCGCCGACCCCGCTCGTGGCGGCTCACGCGCGCCGCCGCCTCCTCACAGCCCGCGGCCGGCAGGGGGCGGGCCCGGGGGCGGGGCCTCGTAGCTCCTCCTCCTCGCGGGCGGAGGCCAGAAGTGCGCGGCGGCCTCAGGGTACCGACTGGTCACAAGCCTGAGCGAGGTGGACGTTCCAGCCGCCTAGATGAGGGGGTGCGGCCGTCGCTCGGGGCCGCCGGCGCTGCTGCTGCTGCTGCCGCTGCTCCCGGCGCTGCTGCTCGCGGCGCCCCGCGCCGACACGGCCCTGCTCTCCGTGCTCTACTCGTCCTCGGACCCGCTGACGCTGCTGGATAAGGACTCGGTGCGCCCGACCGTGCTGGGCTCCAGCAGCGCCTGGGCCGTGGAGTTCTTCGCCTCCTGGTGCGGCCACTGCATCGCCTTCGCCCCGACGTGGAAGGAGCTGGCCAACGACGTGAAGGGTGAGAAGCGGAGGCCCACCCGGGCAGCTCCCGCCAGCTAGCCCGCTAGCTCCGTCCCCTCCCTGCGCGGCTTCCTAGGCCCGTCTCAGCCCCTCCCCTCCCCCAGCTCGTAGCCTTCAAGTTCTCCCGGGCTCGCATCCCCCGGTCCGGTCCTCGGCTCCGGAGTCGTCCTCTGTCAAGTCTCTGTCCTGCGAAGGTTTTCCTGGCTCCGTGGGCCTTCCTCCGGTTCAGCTGGTGTGGCGGGCCCCTTCCTCGTCCGGGAACCCGAGATACCTTCTTGCCAAGTTCCCTAGCTGTGCTGGTGGAACAGTGCTGGGAAGAAAGAGTTGACATTCGTTGTACCGACACCCCCCCCCCCCACACACACACCTTTCTCCACTTCCGTGGCTGCTTACATAGTTGGTTCACACGTTTCCTTTCTCGTCCTTGTCTTTGAGGTGGACGCCTTCATCGGGTAGCTTTCCTGTTTGCTTATTTCCAATCAAGGCCTCTCTTGACCTGCCGCTGGCTTCCTCTCCACATCCGTATCTCTCTTCCCCTTGGCTCAGGGCCCATTTAGACCTTAGCCTTTAACCACAGGAGACCAGACTAAATGTAGACCTGTGATGTGTAGTTGGCCCTTGCTCCGTGCTCCAGCCACTGGCCTGGACGTTAAGACTGTGTTTCCGAGTCTAAAATGTCAATCGTGGGACCTACTCATCATTTGATTACAGCCTAAGGGGTAGCTGGATGAGAAAACAACAAAATGCATAGAGACTTTAAGGTGTTTTGTATTATAGAAATATTTAAATGTTTAAAAACTTCCGACTGAGAGCTGAGGGAATATGGTAATAATGGTAATTGATGTATACCGAGTGCTTAGATAGTAGACACCATGTTGTAGACTGGACAGCGTTTCCTCTCCCAGCTTAGAGATCCCTGTTGTATCTTCCTAAACCCAAACCATGAGTATTGGTAGGCGCAGGGGGGGCATGGTGATAGGGTCCGGTTTCTGATTTTGCCGCTTTTCTGTGGAGCGTTCCTCGGTTGTGGTGCCTGGCAGGACACTAGCAGATCTCTTAACCTGAAGTAATAGCTGGATGAGAACTGCAAGCATCTTAGGGAATAGGTGTTTCCAGAGACAGGACCACAATTCCCTTTCTGTGCGGCTGATGGTTCTTAATGAGCTCAACCGTATGTAAGTAGTGTTTCCATCCAAGACAATTCTCAGATGTAGTCTCCCCTCCCCTGAACAGTTGGCAAAGTGGTTACCGAAGTGGTCACATGGAATGGTGTGTGCTTTTCAAAAATAATTTTTAAATTTTAATTGGTGTTTTGCTCTCATGTATGTCTGTGTGAGGGTGTCGGATCCCCTGGAGCTGTAGTTACAGACAGTTGTGAGCCGCCATGTGGGTGTGGGGAAATGAACCCAGGTCCTCTGGAAGAGCAGCCAGTGTTCTTAACCACTCCAGCCCTCAAAAAATAAATTTTAACAATACTTAGAAGCTTCTTTTCTTCCTTCCGATTTCTGCTTGCCTGCATGCCTCTCTGGCCTGTCACCCATGTGAGCAGTCCTTAACACTATTTCAGTGACGTCAGCACATATGATCAGGGCAGGAGGGAGAAAGGATGCGGTCTGTGGGACTCAAACACTGTCAGGAGGTTATATCTGGAGAACAGGGGCCCCAACGTTGTAAAAGTCCCCAGTCGGTTTCTAAGTTGAGTCTGTAAGATGTCTCTAATGGCAACATAATGGACTCATTCTAGAAGATTCCTGTATTTTAAGAGTGCTGAAGGGAAAGATTAGCTTCCAGCTGACTCACATGTTTGGCCTCTTGCAACCCAGAGTTTTCCTATGAGTTATATATCCAGGTACTGATGTAGCCTATTTCTGTATGGGGGTTGCCATTTCCAAAAAGGGTCTTGCAGGGAGTCCTCTGTGAAGAAAAAAACAAAAGCAAATCTTAATTTCTGGAAGGAGAAATGGAGGCATCAGAGTCTACGGGGATAAACCAAGGGAAGATGGGACGCTTCAGTGGAAACTGGGGGGGGGGGTCTCTTTTTTGGCCATGAGTGTCTTTAGCAAGATTGTGTAGGCAAAGGGTAGAGTCTAGACTTGGCCTTTGACAGCGAGGAGAGTCTTTCCTGCTGAGAGCTAGGACTTGTCTCACTTCTGCGTTTTGAGATTCCCTGAGGAAGTACGGTTGTGGGCTGGCAGATGGCTGCTCTCAAACCACTCCAAGTCACGTCATAGCAGCGAACTGCCCAGGTCTGCTGCAAGTACCTTGAGCAGAACAGAGAGAGCGTATGGAAGATCATGGGGGAGGAGTGGGAGACATTTTGTAATCCTGGCCAGTTGGCTTTAGACATCTAACATGACTGCATAGGGCTCAGTTCTTCAGTGAGTTGGTCGGCAGGTTCTCTGGGAAGTCACTGCCCTGGGGCAGAGCACTTATTTCTCGGGGCCTGTTGCCCCTTCTATTCCAGAGCAGCTCCTGTTGTCTCGACATCTGTTTGAGAAAATGATCGGGTCCAACTGGGACCGTCATTGCTATCCACTGGCTAATCATTCAGCAAATATTTGTTGAGTCACAACGCATTGCTTACATAGCAGCTGGGGCAGTGAACTATACAGAGTAGGAAAATGAGCAGCAGTATGAGGCCGTGCTTAAAAATGAAACAGAAGTGGTTCGACTACTTCTTGTAGGCATTCAAGGACGGGGACTGACTCGGGAGGGTATTCCAGTCGCCAAGGCTTCAGCAGTTGTTCACACTTCTCTTATGCCAGCTCTTTGCTAAGGACGTTTCATCTTGACCTGAGGAAAGAGCTGAGCCATGGATGGGGAAACTCTTCTTCTCCACACCCTCTGTTTATTTTGGTTCTTGATTATGAAGGTTCAAGTTCAAGGTAGATAGGCCCATTGTCTTGGGCTCTTTGGCAAGGGTACCACATACATGAATAATACACAAGTACGTGTCAGAACAAGTGCTCACAGTTGAGCCAGGAAACAGAGAAAGCAGAAAACCAAGGCCGGGTGGTAATGGCACACGCCTTTAATCCCAGCACTCGGGAGGCAGAGGCAGGTGGATCTCTGTGAGTTCTAGGCCAGCCCGGTCTACAGAGTGAGTTCCAGGACAGCCAGAATTACAACAGAGGAAACTCTGTCTCAAAAAAAAATCAAATAAATAAGTATATAAATGAATAAATAAATAAAATGCTGAGCAACGGTGGTGCATGCCTTTAATCCCAGTGCCTGGGAGGCAGAGGCAGAGGCTACAGGGTGAGTTCCAGGACAGCCGGAGCTACACATAGAAACCCTGTCTCAAAAAAACAAGTAAACCAATAAATCAGTAGACAAGTTTGATTATAAAAATGCTGTTGGAAGGTTCCCCCCTTAAAGATTTGCTTGTTATTATTGTATGCGTGTGAGTGTTTTGCTTGCATGTGTGTCTGTGCACCACCTGTACAACCGGTGTCTGGTTGTGTGCTCCGGGACAGTGGTTTCAGATGGTTGTGAAACACCATATGAGTGTTGGGGACAGGAACCAGGTCCTCTGCAGGAACAGCAAGGTCTCCTAGCCACTGAGCCATCTCTCCAGCCCCTGGCGGAGGTTCTTGACTTAGCAGTTTCTGACTTCACAGCACGGGCGGGAGCATGGTGGCCGATGGCAGTGGGGTTCTTCAGGTAGGGCAGTGGCACACATAGACTGTGGAGCTGAGATTTGTAAGGCATGCATATTTGAACTTCAGGGAGCCTTGGTGGCTTTGCCTGTCTTTCCTTTCCAGAGCGTGGATGATATCTTGTTCTTGTGCCCCGGTAGTGCGACCACGGTGTAGGGGGGGGCACACTCCTTACAGCCAGTGGTCAAAGCTCACAGGACTCCAAACGATGGTACGAAGAAGAAAACTGTCTGCTGGTGCTGTGTGTCCTCTTGACTCGGGCCTGGGTCGTCCGCCTGGTGTAGAGTAGAGAAGGCATTTTGTCTGGCTCCAACAGTAGCAAGGAGGAGACTTGGTGGTGACAGCGCAGCATCGAGCAGCAGGCCTGATGTAAGGCGTCGTGCTCGGGAAGGGGAATAGGAGCTAAGAACAAGCGAACACCTAGTTCGCAGGTCTTACTGGCTGTTGGTGGTTTGGGTAAGTCTGTACTCCTGTCTCAATAAAGGATCGGGCTTGCTTAACACACAGAGGTAGCATGGCCATTTTTCTTGCTAAGAATTGTTGGCCACCCAGAACCTGAACGCTTTTTGGAGCTGGAAAGGACAGCAGAGTCCCGGCCTTCTGACCCAGAGAAGAGGCATGTGGAGCATACGTGTGTTAGCCAGGTGTGATTATGAGTCACTCTTCCATCTCTGGGTTCAGTGTTCTTCCTGCACTAAGGAGGTGAGAAGGTAACCTGGCGGGACTCCAGAAGACACTCGCGTAAGGGCACAGCAGAGTCCCCACCAGAGGGTTTCCTCTCACCCATCATTCCAAAGTTAGCGCTCTTGGCTTCTCTTTCCACCCTTCCCTTCTGGTGTGGCCTTACAGACAAAAGGTCTGGAGACAAGAGGGCACAGAAAACAGACAAAAATGCGTTATCATGTCATAGTTACTTTCCTTGGAAGCTCTAGAGAGAGACATCATGTTGTTGGCTAAAACTGGCCTTTTGTGGATTTAGTTGTTATCTCTCCTGATCTCTTGGGAGGTCGGATAACTTGGTTTCAATTTAGTGGCATAGAACTTCAGCATGAGTTGACTATTTCATTTTATCTGCTGCCCCCGGGGCACTAGCTCAGTCCAAACCAGTGGCTTCCTGGGAATTACGTCTTCGGTGTTTCGTGTGCAGTGCATACCATACCTGCATTTGTCACTGTGGCTCTCTAGGGTTCTGACACCGTGTCAGAAGAGGCGCTGGTTTCATTTCCTAGAGCACAGGCAATCAAGGCATAAAGAGAGCAAGACAAGCCAGGCTTGGTTGGACATGTCTTTAACCTCTGCACTTGGGAGGGAGAAGCACAGGGATCCCAATGAGAGAGGACGGCCTCGGCCGCGTAGCGAGTTCTAGGCCAGCCAAGGCTACATAGTGAGAGCCTGTCTCAAGGGAGAGGGGCAGCGAAAGCAAACCCAAGCGTTGTCTTTCCTCTGCCTCCACTGCCAGCCGACAGCCTTGTACTCCCGCATCCCCGTTGGAACACCCACGTAGAAGCCGAATCCTTCTGGAATTAGCTCCAGGGCTCTATTCCTGGGCTCTGATCATAGATTTACCATTATTTAGCTTACCGTGCCTTGGGCGTGGTTATCTGATCTGTTTTATGGTCAAGGAAAGCAGATTTGGAGATAAATTCTGTAGTACTTCCTCACTGGGTTGTCGAGAGCACTGAACTAGATAAACTGAGCACACAATAAACTCACTACATGTGCTGATAACATGGTCCTTAGGTAAGCCGGAAGCCCGGTGCTGTCAGTTATGGAGAATATTTAACTGGAAGGCACACTACTTCTGCCTTTCTCTCTAAGAGAAGGCTCCAGTTGGAGCTAGAGTGTAAGCATAGCGGTAATGGCCCTGGCACGGTGGGGAGAGCAGCAAGTGAGTTTGCCAAGCCTCAGGCCTCTCAAGATGGGAGGCCTCTGGGTCTGTGTACTCATTTGCAGATAAGGGGGCGTGCGTGATAGCCACATCAAAGGGCAGTGGGGTATGATGATACAGAGTGTCCCATTCTTCCCTCTTCCTAGATTGTATGTTCCAGTATTTCTCGGAGATAGCTGGGCCTTTCCTGTAAGTCTCCAGAACAAAGCAGCCAGAACCCTAGAGGCAGAACAGAAGGTACTAGGCTGGAGTATGCCAGATGGCCCTAGGAGAGATGACCTGTATATCTCACCCGGGCTCCCCTTGGCAGGGCACAGAAGAGACTCGATGTGCTCTTGCCTGTGACCCAGTGTCAAACCCTGTGCTCGGGCAGGGGGTGACCACTGGTGAGCTCTTCTGTGGCCTTGCTCTTTCTTTAAAGGGTGAGTGAATAATGGATGAGCCCAGACATTATCACAGGAGACTGCTTTGCCTCCACCCACTACCTAGACTGAGGAAAAACTGGGGCTGGAAACAAAGAGAAAGGGAACTAAAGAGTGAGAGCTGGCCCCTGGTCTTGACTGTGTGGACTGTGTGCTAGGTAAGGGCTGTTGGCAGCCTGGGGCCCAAACACCAAACAGCACAATAGTCATTGTGTTGGTATCCAGACTTTGGGCACATGAGGCAGCTCTTCCCAGGAGAAAGTAGTGTTGGATCTGACAAAGGGAGTTTGCAGAAAAGGTGAAAGGGGGTGGCTGCAGAGAGGCCCCTGCTTTGGGAGTGTGCTTTCAGGGAAGGGGGAGATCTGTGGCTTCACCATGGAAAAGTGCTAAGAGGGAGGCAGATATGTAGTCGGAGGCCAGATCTTCTGGAGATGCTCAGAACTACCAAGGAGTCTTGAGTGGAGGTGGCACAGTTAGAACTATGGGTAGAAAAGACTGCTTAGCGGCCGGAGAGGCTGGAGAGGCCTGAGAGGCCGGAGAGGCGGAAGCACATCAGAACCTAAGTTAGCAGTAGGGTTGTCCCAAGAGACCTCCTGTGCGAGAATCTATACCAGCTCACTGGGCGTGGAGGACAGCTTAGAAGGAAATAAGTAAAGAAACCGGGTCAGGTATCTAAGCCATGCAGGACAGGGCAAGGAAGAGATAGGTTGAGTAGAAGACACTCAGGAGGGAGAGTAGACAGGATTGGAGTCAGGTTAGCAAATCCCTGTGGGCAGGCTACTGACTGCTCCTACCAAGGGTAGCCAGCGGTAGGGGTGAGGCTAGAAAAGTCCCTGCCTTTGACCCACAGGACTGATCTCTAATGCCTTCAATCTTGGAGGACTGTGCTGTATAATTTGACACCGGCCATTGTTTTGTCAAGGTTTATGTGGCCTCACGTTTATATGTCTTACTCTGTAGCTGGAATAGAACTTTAATGGTTCAATGGTGTCCCTGACCTGAGTCAGAGCTCAGGATAGTTGCTAAGTATGGATTGATTTTTCTATCAGTTTCTGGCCTGTGTCATTATTTGCTCTACCGGTGAGGCCTGAGACACTAAGAGGAAACATGACCAGTCTTCCTGACTGTTGCCCCAGAGCTTCCTTTCCTGAACTTCTTGGGTCTCCTGTTTTCTTTCTCCCCTAGGATTTGTGCCTCTGTTTTGGCTAGGTACCTAGATGCCTTCCAGGAGGGCTCATGGGGAATACAAGCTCCCAAGGCATGTTCTCCCTTTGGGAGCTGATCAGCTTCTTAGGCAGCTCTTCAGGGACAAAGGTGACACTGAGGCTCTTCCTAGGGGCTGCACTCCTCATTCATCTTTCCTTAGCCCCTCCAGACCCTTACCTCACCCTCTGAGCACTAAGGAAGTGCAGGTGCCATCACAAGGCCAGATACCATGCTGTTTAACTGTATCCCAAGTACAGGCCTTTCCTTGTGAGGTTCTGTCTAAATGAAGACCGAGTACCCTGTTTCAAAGGTCGTTTTCTGAAGAAAGTAAGGCCTTCCTCATAGGAGCTGCGGGGATTAATGGCTGTGGGGTCTCTCGTGAAGGAAGTGTAGGGGGCAGCTTCTCTTGCTTACTGGAATTGTCTTTCCCTTTCAGACTGGAGGCCAGCCCTGAATCTTGCTGTCTTGGACTGTGCTGATGAGGCCAACAGTGCTGTCTGCAGAGACTTCGACATCGCCGGCTTCCCAACCGTGAGGGTACGTGACTGAGGGGAGCTAAGGCTGGGGGTGGTTCCTGCTGAGCAGATAACCAGAGCAGAGCCTCTGTTCTGTCTGTTCTGCGTTTCCCTGGCACCTGCCCGAGCTGCTGAGCTCCGAGGGGCCCTCTGATGCTTCCGGGCCTGAGTTTTTAAAGTCCTGGACTCCGGAGCACTGCCTCCACTGTCTGATACAGCACCTGTTTTAGAGACAGAGACAGAAAAGAAAGGGATTTTTCATTCTGAGAAAATCTGGCCTTTGAAGGAGAGGGCCTGCGGGAGTGTTGAGGGAGGCAGATCTCAGCACTGATGTCAAGTAGCCATCACACACAAGAGGTCGCACCCTAAAACCAGGAATCAGGCTCCGACCATCTGTGTGGAGGATCACACACCCCCCTCCCCGGGTTCTATTGGTTCCTCAGACACACTGGAATGCTCATTCTCATCAAGTGAGAGCTTTGACCCTCAAGTGCTCCAAAGTGACTTAAAGAGATTGCCTCACCCCCATAGTCAAAATGTGCAGTGCTTCAGCTAGCAGAGCTGCCAGTCACCAGCACCTGCGGCACGAGGGTTCTCATACCCTAGCTCTGATGACCGCCAGGGATCACAGGGCACCAACACATTTTTAAAATGTTTTTAAATTTTATGTACACTGTTGTTTAGCCTGCGTGCATGTCTGTGTGAGGGTGTCGGATCCCCTGGAACTAGAGTTACAGACAGTTGTGAGCCGCCATGTGGGTGCTGGGAATTGAACTTTGTGTCCTCTGGAAGAGCAGCCAGTGCTCTTAATTGCCAAGACATCTCTCCAGCCCCTCCAACAATTTAATGTCTGAGTGATTGCCCTTACACAGTCCAGAATGATAGTTTCAGGAGTTCGGGTAAGGGCCCTGCCAGGGCTCTGCCCTGCCCACCAGAATGGCATCTAGATTAGCAGTTGTTCTACAACCATTAAGAGTAGTAGGAGATGCCTTTGATGACTAAAATGCCAGGTATTGTCCCGGAACAATATATCTCCGAGTTCAGAGACCTCAAGTTTCAGGGAGATCTACAAGGTAGAACTCAGCCTGATCGCTCAGCAGTTTTATCTCAGGAGTGCCCAGCTCCGACTCCCACTGAACTCAGGGGCTCCCTGGCTCAGAGTCACCCTTCCTAAATGGTCAGGTCACTTAAGGTCAGGACCTAGGCCCATGCTCTAAGACCAGGTTGGTTTGGGGAACAGTGTGGCAAAGCAGTGACTACAGCCACATCATCCAGAGAGGCTCTTATCAGGCACCCTTTAAATAGAAGATCTCCCTGGCTGCTCTCCTCAGCCCCAAGACACATAACAAAGTTCTCAGTGCAGGCAAGAGTGAGCTACTGCTCAGGAAGCAGGAAGCTGTGGGAACCAGTGTGGCAGCAGGGGCCACCATACACTGCTCAGAGTCCTTTCTCAGTGAGTCCTGAGCACTGGGGTTAGCCACTGCCCAGCCCACAGCGAGGGCCTGGCATCGGTACAGAGACCATTCAGGACATTCTCCTGGGGAATGGAGGGCCTGACACCTGGAGCTTTCTATTTAGCCGGGAGAGGCCAGGCACCTGGGTGTGAGGAGGCCCACGGTTGCAGGTCTGGAGGCTCCTCAGCACCTGCCCAAGTCACGAAGTGCACGCAGCCTGGATGCCTCAAGTGATGAATCACCTGCCCTGCCCAGCTGGCTGTGGGAGAGCCTGGGAGGGCCCAGCCAGGTCACCCTGGCTTTCCCCTCTGCACCTGGCTGGGCCAGTTCAGTAAACAGATGTCCATTTCCTAACCCCTTGTCTGGCTCCCTTGGCACGGCTTCCCATGGCTTCCCACGGCTTCCCATGGCTTCCCCGAGGAGCCTGCTGCTGAGTTTCACCTGGGGAGAAGCACTCTAGTCTATGGCCAAGTGGATCAAGCTGCTGCTAGGCCTCTGCTCTAAGACTCTGTGCAGTGCCTTTCAAGTGATTCCTTCCTGTGACCTGCAATAAGAAATACGTATTTCACACTGTGATCCTAGGTGTTGCTTGTGTTAACTATTGCTAAAGCAAAAGTTCAGTGATATTTCCTGGCATACTTAAAAAAAAAATACTGGCTGTCATTTTCTAAACCGACATTTACTTTTCAGCTTACTACTAGCTTGTTTCTGGCATTTCTTTAAAACAGTGCTCACACATATCTCAGATCTCCAGAGTTTATCTAGGAAAGCCCAAGTGCCCTCTGGACACCTTGGCCAGGCTCCTAAAAGGCAGAACAGAAGTGAAAAGTCTGCCAGCTGTCCAGACAAGTCCTGCGGCCCTGACTGCTGCCCTTTGGGACCAGAGCCCTGGGCAAGGACCCGTGTTGGAAAGGGGAGTCTAGAGTGTGGCTGGTGTGACGGTGACATGCCCACACAAGCCTGGCCACTACAGCGAGTAACGTGTCACCGTCCTTTCCCTGCCTCCAGCCCCTTGCCAGCATAAGCGCATGTTGAGCGCCCACTAGCCCAGCCAGTTTAGAAGGATCCTGCTCTGCTGGGTCCCCGTGAAGCAGGAGCAGGGTGCCACCAGGGGGAAACAAGGAGCAGGGAGCAGGGAGTCTGCAGTAGGGCCGAGCAAGCCCTAGGCCGGAGCCGTGCACCTCGTTAAGTGAGAATTCCATGGAAAAGTGGAGCTCACCGATGCAGATTCAAATTCATTGTTCCATCGCTCACTGTGTGTGACCTGGGAAAGCACTTCATGCCCCAGCCTCAGTCTCAGTTTCCCCGCCTGTCAAAACGGGGAATGACGCTATCTATTAATGGAATTGCTAAGTATAGAGGGAAGCCGTACTGGGGAAGTGCCCGGGCACCCGGGCCTTGGGGGTTGGTAAGCTTCCTCCTTGTCCTCTGGATATAGTGGGGGTTTCTGTGTGGTGGGCCATCCTAGGCGTCCCTGAGACAGCAGCTACTGAGGGCTATCAGCCGGGTGCTTAGGCCGTGTTCCCAACTGGGGAGAGGTAGGGACCACCTGGCACAGGCACAGCTGGCCATCTGGTTGGGAGCTGGGAAATGAGCTGTCTGGAGAATGCTGGAGGAGTTGGCCTCTCTTCTTGAGCTCTTTCCCTGTTCATCAGAGAGGACCTCCTGTTGGAGGGGGCTCCAGGTGTGTTTAAGGATGGGTGGGGTTTGGCTAGGACCATGGAGCATGGTCAGGAAAGGTGAGAGCTGGGGCCCTGTGTGAGCAGAACTGTGTGGCGTGTTGTATAGCGGCTCATGTTCAGGGGTAAAGTAGGGCAAGAGAAGTAGCCCAAGAAGGGCAGGTTCTGGAAAGCCAGGCAGAGTAAGGAGCACTTGTGGAGTACAATCTGGGGTATTTCTCTATGGGGCTCTTACTAGAACCCTGTAACTAGAGGGTGCATTTTCAGGACAGAGAGAATTCAGGTGTTTCCGGCCTGTCTGGGAAAAGGGCTCCCATCTCCCATCTCCATTGACCCCCACTGTCTTCCAGCCGGCTTCTACGCTGATCTTTCATAGCATAGAACTTAAGTAGTTGAGGCTATTGATCTTTCCGAGCTCAGCATAAAATGCTTGGAGAACTGATAATGTTGCTGAAAACTGGTTCTGTACGCTTGGCTCCAGTGCCACCACCATTCCTGAGCCGCTGCTTTCTGTTTAGCTGTTTTGGTTCCTGATGTCTTGTCTTGTGCTGACAGTTGTCCTGCTGCTGCGGAAAGTCTAGAGCCTCACAGAAACAACAGGTCAGGGGAGGCAGAAGCTCCTTCCTGTGCCCTGTTTTATGCAGAGGGGTAAAAAGAAAGAGACAGGCTGAGAGATGTCTCGACTAAGAGCCTTGCTGCTCTTACAGGAAACCAGTGGTCAGTTTTCGGCACCCTCATGGTGGCTTAAAACCATTCCTAACCCCAGGGAATCCAATGCCTCTTCTGACTTCTGTGAGGACCAGACACATCCATGGTGTACAATACATGCAGGTTAAACACATACGCGCATAAAATAAATCAAGAGAGAGATACCGTGAACAAACGAACTGCTGCCTGCTCCAGAGAAAAGACTCCCTCCTGGATGTTCTGTTGCCTCTTTTCAAGGGTAATTGACCTCAGTAGGCACACACCTCCAGTGGCTGACTTAACATGGATACATTTTCCTAAGACTACAAAAATGTGCCCTGACTAGATTTCCACTTGAGCCTTCAAGATGATGAAAGGGCTGTTGCTACCGGATTGGACAGAGGTCTGCTAAGCAGCTAAGTATGCTAGACACCATCCCAGGCACAGTGGGGCTTGCAGTGATATAGAAACTGTTAGTACTACCCAAGTCAGGCAGGTGGGTGGGTGTCTTAGTCACAGCTCTATTGCTGAGAAGAGGCACCATGACCAAGGCAACTCTTATACGAGAAAGCATTTAATTGAGAGCTTGCTTCCAGTTTCAGAGGGTTAGTTCATTATCGTCATGTTGGGGAGCATGGAGGCATGCAGGCAGGCATGGTGCTGGAAATGTAGTTGAGAGCTACATCCTGATGCACAGGCAGAGAGAGAGACAGAAACACTGGGCCTGGCATTGGCTTTTGAAACACTCAAAGCCCTTCTCCAGTGACACACTTCCTCCAACAAGGCCACACCTCCTAATCCTTCTCAAATAATGCCACTCCCTGGTTACTAAGAACTCAAGCATCAGACCTTATGGGGCCATTCTTATTTTTGTTGTTGTTGTTTTGTTTTTCAAGACAGGGTCTCTCTGCTGTAACTCGGCTGTCCTGGAACTCACTCTGTAGACCAGGCTGGCCTCGAGCTCACAGAAATCCACCTGCCTCTGCCTCCTGAGGCTGGGATTAAAGGCGTGTGCCACCTCCTGGCAAGAGTTTATGGGGGCCATCCTTATTCAGACAACCTCGGTTGAAGTTCATTGTGGTTGAAGTGTAGGAATGGTGGAAGGTCATTTTGGGTTCAGATCTTGAAAGGAAGGTCTTGAATATAATGAGTTTGGATCTTATTCATAGGCCATGCAGAGCTATCGCAATCTGAAGAGAAATCCATAATTATGCCTTAGAGAAGAAAACGTAGTGGCACGGAGGAAGACACTTAAGAACAGATTGAGAAGATAATGTATTTTTTAAAAAATTATTTCCTTCGTGTGTGTGTGTGTGTGTGTGTGTGTTCATGTACATGCATTCATCCACACATGTCACAGCATGCTTTGGGAAGTCAGAGGAACTCTCAGGCGTCAGTTCTTTCCCTCTACTGTGTAGTCCTAGGGATTGAACTCACAGTCAAAGTTGGCAGCGAGCTCCTTTGTTGAGCCGCCTCACTGCTGAGGATTAACAGTTCTGACTCATGAAGAGAAAGCAAGCAGGGTCTAATGTAACAGAGCAGGAATAAGTTGTCACCTGTTGGCCTGCTCTGACAAGCTGTAAGGGCTGTTGGAGAGGCATCCCTAAGACAGAGTCCCAGGACTCGCCAGATGACTGGATGGGGACTGTAGGGAAGGGAAATGCTAGTTTGGGAATCATGGAGGAGGACTGCTGCCTGGGTAAGATAAGGCACAGGTGCAGAAGTGGGTTGAAGGAGGGGTGGCTCAGCATTGCTGTGTGGGTTGGGGTGCGTGACACCTCTGTAGAGTTTACCAGGAGGAACCAGAAGTCTAAGAGAGGTGAGCACCTGAGATACAGGCTCAGATTGTAAGTCAGCCGGACAAGGTGAGTGACTTGGTAAGAAAGAAGCAGTAGGTTTGTTCCTGATTCATTTATTCAGTCATGCATTTGAAAGTATAACCTGAACCCTTTCCTCCTGAAGGTGCCTTTAAGGGCACTTTAAACCAAGAATGACATGTAACAACAGGGAGACTAAGAGCAGCAAGGCAATGACACTGGCAGAGGAGAGCAGTCAAAAGTGAAGTTAGGACAAGGGCTAACAGTGGCCGAGAAGGGTTGGTCACCGACCAGCAAACCAGAGGAGGGTGGCAACATAAAAAACAGAAAAGGGACAGTTTCAAGAAAACATGCATGCAAAACAAAATAAAAGCCAGGCAAAGAGTCGGGAACCCCCGACAGCTACTGCTGAGCGCACAGGAAGCACCTGGAGGTCCTGCTGGGACCCACTAGAGACAAAGTCTCCACTCAGCTTTCCTGAGTGGCCTTAGCTGATGGGGGGCTCAGAGGAGTTGGGAGAGACGTCTGGGTCGGCAGTGCAGGGGAACAGGATGCTGCGACTGGAGAAGAAGGAAGGCCTCGCTTAGTCCCACCTTCTTCACAACTGAGGATTCTTAGGATCTCTTTCTAGCCCAGGAAAGGGGCTGGTAGAAAAGGGGTGCAACGAGAAAGACATTCATTGAGAGGAAAAGGTTTCCGAAGATCATGAGGTGTGGGAGCCACGTTCCCAGAGGGTGATATTGTTCTGGGAGGTTGTGGGGAGCTCCTGAGTGCCGAGAGGGCTGAGTAATGGCATAGCTCCCTTTAACCACACACTCTGTGGGAGGATCTTCTGAGTCACTTTTGGTTTCAACTTGAGTTCTTATGGGAGGTTAGAGCCTTGAAATTTTGGGTGAAGAAGATGCCTTTCGTTGGGGGCAATGCCAGATCCTTTTAAAACAAGATTGTTTTCAGACTTGGGGTGGCCTGATGGCTGATGAAGGAAAAGTACCATGCTGTTCTCCAGATCTGAAAGTAACTGCTGTAGCTATGAGAAAGTCACGCCCTGAAGGCTGGTCCGTGACATGAGAGGTCTAGACAGCAAGCCGAAGTCCAGCTTGTCTGCACGTAGGGGAGCACGTCTGCAGTACACACCGAGCAAGCACCTGCAGAGGCACATTTATTTTCTTTCTGAGAAGCAGTGTTTATCCATAGAGATTCTAGTGTGTGTTACAAACTTGATTTCATGTCACAGTCCAGGAAATTTGTGCTCACTTTGCAAGAGTTAGAATAATTGTTTGTTCGGTAACTGTCGAGAACACAAGTGTATGTATGACACATGCAAATGGGTTGTTTTCATTTATGAATAAAATATTGCATTCATATTTTGAAAAGAGAATGGAGAGCGGGAGGGAAGGCGGTGAGGTCATAGGGAGCAGGCAAAGGTCACAGGTAGGGGATGGCCATCACTGCAGTCTGTCCCTCATGTGAATTCTCCCTACACATGAATGGAACAGACCAGTCCTAGCTGGTCAGTGTTTCCTGGTGCTGCGTATAGAAGGGAACAATGGTGATAGAATTGACATTTATTGAGTCCTGATTATATGTTCTGGCTACTGTGCCTTAATTACTTTAGCTCTTTTTCTTGGCTTGTTTGTGTGTTTGTTATTGAATATAACAATATATATATATATATATATATATATATGTATGTATATATATATATATATTATATATAACAATTCTAGGCTGGTGGTGTCATACTAAAGTTTAGAGAAGTGAAAGGATTTTCCAAGGTCACACAGCAAGAATATCAAAGCCAGGTCTTGAACCCCATTCTGCCATACCCTGTGGCCTGCATCTGACCTCCTGCCTGGGGTCAAGCCTAGTGGCTGTGCTCTTGGAGATGGAGGTTAAACCAGCAATGAGTGGCCCTGAGGCTTGAGACAGTCGTGAAGAAGCCTGCGGGCTCTTCTGCAGATAGCCAAGTCTGTTCCAGGACAACCAGCATCTCCCTCTCAAGTTAGGAGGACATGGCAGGGGCCTTAAGCTATCCTGCCGCCTGGACAGAGCCCAGGCTGTACGTTGCTGTCCAGGATTCTGCCCTCTCACCCCACTGGCAGACTGCGCCTCTCCACATGTATTGGGGAAGGTGACAGCTTGACATCAAAAAGGGCTTGTGTGCTACAGTCTTGTTTCTCTGGGGCTCAGGTCGCCCCTCAGTGGAACCTGTCCTGGGTCCTTGACCCTGGGCTGAGTGCCATGATGGCAGGGAGTTCTCACTGAGGAGACATCAAAGTCTCAAAGTCCTCTTCCAGGAAAGCCAGCATTTGCCAAGTCACTTTGTTTTTCAGATGGCTTACATGGAAATCATCAGTGGCTTTTCACTGTTCGCTAACACATTTCCAGTGACCAATGGCGAGATACTAGTGCTTTGTGTTGGAGTTGGTCTCTAGTTAAGTCCCTGAGCTGCGGACCGGCCTCCAGGTCCTCAGAGTGCTTTAACGTTGGGGAGGGATTGAATATGAGAACCCTGGAGAAGGTCCTGGAATAAAACCTCCCTGATATCGTTTACAGGTGAAGGCAGTGAGGCTCAAAATGATAAGCAGTCTGTCCACAGTGACCCCGGGTGATCAGCAGTTGGTCACCGGGCGCCACCTCTGACTCTCGTCTGTCTGTTTGCAGTTTTTCACGGCCTTTTCCACAAATGGCTCTGGAACATCAATACCAGGTGGGTGCTGTGACTGCAGTGTGTGGCATCGCAGGCCTCCTCCTCCCCAGCTCTTCTGCTTCGACCTTGGTTCCTACAGGGGGAAGAAATCCCCTTCACAAGGGTGGAGAGATCCCCAAGTGAAGTCTGTGACTTCTCAGTCATTCTGGGAGATGCCTCAAGAAGCCCTCATGAGCCCTCCCAGTGTGGCCTATTCAAAGTCCCGGGCTCGAGGGTGGGCACCATGAAGCCAGAATCGCCCTTATGTCAGAATAGGGCTGGTTTCCAAGAACAAACCTGCAGCCGATGCTGAGGGACACCTCTCTGCCCCCTGGATCCTCGACCCTTGGCTGAGTGCCGTCGGGCTGGGAGTTCTCACTGAGGAGACAACAGCCTCAAACCCCATTTCCAGGAACAGGAGCAAGTGCGGATTGGCACATGGGAAAGCTAATATTTGCCAGGAGTCACTGTGTTTTCAGATGGCCTGCATGAACATCACCAGTGACTTTTCACTGTTCACCACAGAGTTGCCAGTAGCTGTGGCAGGGATGGGCCCCCTTGGTTTGCTGTAAGCAACAGCTCTCACCCCGCCCCTTCTCAGAGAAGGACGGGCAAGTGCCTTTCTTGGAAATAGTTTGGGGACCCTGTTTGTGAGTGGAACTGACAAGGGTGGTGTCCGTCCTGATGCTCGCTCTCTTCCTGTTTTCATTTTTAGCGGCTGGTGCTAACGTGCAGACGCTGCGTAGGAGGCTCATTGATGCTCTGGAGTCCCACCGTGACACATGGCCCACAGCCTGTCCACCGCTGGAGCCTGCCAAGTATTATGGGTTGGGGCAGGCTTAGTGTAGCCAAGGCCATGGCCCAAGCATGGGGAAGGTGTTGGGAACAGGGGCAGAGGACCACACCGATTCATTCTGTGTCCTTTACTATGGGGCAGATGCCCAGGATGCCAGACACACGTGGAGTAGCTGGTAGTGACTCCTTTTTGCTTTAGGTGTTGAGGGTCCCTGTCCCTTAGGGGCTGGCTGAGGGGCAAAGGGTCTGTCCTGCTGGGTGAAAGAAAAAGTGTGTAAGGGACTTCACATCATACTTGCTGCTTCTCCTGTCTGGCCCTCAGGCATGTTTGTGGGTGTGGGGGGTTTTCTCTGGCTTAGTCCAGGGATGGCCACTAACAAATGAGAGGGCAGAGGAGGTCAGATACCGTTCAGAAGAAAAGGCTAGAATGTTCAGAATAGTAAAGCCTTGTCTCTGTAGATTGAAAATGGCCAACTGGTATTGAATGCAATTCACAGTGACTCCTTTATCATCTTTCTCAGTTCCCATCCTCCTAGAAGAGACCTCTCAGAGACCCTGGTCAGGCATATACTCCTGATGTAGGCTAGGGTTCTACAACTAGTTTCCATCTGTATTGATTATTGGTTTCTTTTTTCCCCACTGTGATGAATACCTGAGAAACAATTTAAAAGAAAGAAGGATTTATTTTGGCTCATTATTTCAGAGGTTTCAATCCAAATTTGGCTGGACCTGTTTTGCGGGGGCCTGAGATGATACAGAATATTATGGCAGCCAGAGCATACAAGAGAGGCTGTGCACCTCACGGCAGCCAAGAAGTAGAGAGAAAGGGGAGGGGAGGAGGGAAGGAGAGAGGGGTGACAAAAGAAGTCAGGACAATAGTCGCAAGACATGTCCCCACCATCGAATTAGGAATCCGTAAGTGGAGTAATCCGCTGAGTAAGTCAGAGCCCTCATGAACCAATCACCCCTCGGTGGTGGATCCACCAGCAAGGGAGCTAAAGCTTCAGTGCACGGGCCTTTCATGGGGACACTTCATTTCTAAGCCATAATATCATTCAGAAGTGTGCATGCTGGCCTGTGTCCTGTCCTTTGTTCCTTCCTTTTCCTCATAGCTGTGTTTCTGTCTCATTCTCTTACACACACACACACACACACACACACACACACAATTTTCAGCCCTGGGGATCTTAAAAACAACAAACCAGCCAAATCTGTCAACCTGTCTCAAAGCGATCCTTTTGATGCCCCTTAGGAAGAATGTAGGCAGATACACGTGGTGAAACTTGAGCTGCCCCTTCCAGAAGGCTGAGGACTTGCTCCTCTGCCAGCCTAGGGTAGGTATGAGGATGTGGCCAGAGAGACTGGCCACCTAATGCCACCAGAGGCTGGCGGTATCCATCAGAGGTTCATCCTGATCTCCACCTCTCTGGCATATCCATTCATACTGCCACCAGGCCGCCCTAATGCCATGCTTTCTGTTTGGAGGTATTTGCTGTGTGTCTCTGGGCTAAGAGGAGGGACATGAGACACCAGCTTGAGGCTGTAAGGAAGATGTGGTCTCCCCTTCCCATGTGCCTTCTTACTTGTCCTCCTCTTAAGCATATGCTGGGCACTCCCTTTTTAATTTATTTTTATTTTATGTACATTAATGTTTGGCCTGCATGTATGTCTGTATGAGGGTGTCAGATCCTCTGGAATTGAAGTTACGTACAGTTGTGAGCTGTCATGTGGGTGCTGGAAATTGAACCCAGGTCCCCTGGAAGAGCAGCCAGTGCTCTTAACCACTGAGCTGTCTCTCCAGCCCATGGGTACTCCCTTTTTAACTGGAATAAAGAAATGTAATTTTCTTTGAATTTTTAAAACGATCTGTAGCTTAGTTCTTTGGTTGAGAGATAGAATTTGACTTCTTAGTCATTTCTACCCGGAAACCTGGGCCTCAGTCCTCTCACCTTGAACCAAAGAGGTTGGACTCCTTGGCCTCTGCATGCTCCTGCACCCAGGACTAGAGTCCGTTGTTTCCCTTTTTGTTCCTGTTCTAAGAGGAAATGCAGCCCCCCACACTGGTTATGACTTGCTGTGGACTGGGGCTTGTGTTTGGTGGGTTCTAATCACCAGCCTCTTGGAGAACCAATAAAACCATCTCCAGTAAGCCTGGGCCTCACCCAGAACATGGAGACAGCTGGTGTGAAAGCACTTCACCCCTCCCCAGCCTTCTCCTGCTTCCTCCTGACTCCTAAAGGGACAAAGGAAAATATAAAACACTAAAACCCAAGGTGGGTCATATGAAGAAGCAGAGTTAGGTAGCATGAGTAGCATCCTCTGAGACTTAAGGGTTTGGTTTCCTTCCATTGGTGGGCTGGCAGAGGGAGGCCAGGAGGCTATGGGAGACATGCTAGCCGCAAGGGAGTGCTGCATCTCTGGGAGTCTTACCCCACTCACACTGCCTGTGGAGAGAAAGTGACCCCACTTATCTCTTGCAGGCTGAAGGAGGTCGATGGATTCTTTGCAAGATTTAAAGCAGAATATCTGGCCCTGATCTTCGAGAAGAAAGACTCCTACGTGGGTAGAGAGGTGAGCTGCCCCAGCTTTCCTGGGTCTCAGAAGAGGCCATGAGGAGAGAGCCCTGTTCAGACCAGTGCAGGCATCTGGTGCATATACGTTCATTAGCCAGGTACTGCCTGACCCCTGCTGGGGCACGTGGGAAGTGTAGGGTACTTTTCCACTTGAAAACATTGGTTGGTGTCTGTTCTTTCTAAACTAAACACCTGCTGTTTATTGAGTCTAGGACTAGATACCAGCATTACGGCTAATCCCTAAACTTAAGACAGTGGGATAACATGTCCAGGCTCACACAACTAGTAATGTAGAACAGAGCTCTCTGACTCCAAACCCATTGTGTGTCTTCACTACCCTAAGTGCATACAATTGGAGTTTTTTAAAAAAAGAAAAAAATGAGGGAAACAGACACATGAGAAGTAACCCGGTCCCTCGTGAGGAAGCGGGATCCCTGACCTGCAGGGAGTATCTGTGGTCAAGTTGCCCGACTTTTTCTGAGCCTCAGTTCCTAGCTGCCGAATAAAAGTTGTTACGTTTGTTCGTATTGTTCACATTAGAAAGCTCACTAAGGCACTTTAGATAAAGAGCTTGGACCAGTGGCCAGCAGGCAGTAGGCACTTTATAAAGATCCACCTCTTTGCCTGCTGTGGAGAGCACCTACTGCTCTGGCTTATGGACTTGCCACAGGGGACTTGGGAGCTTTTCTCAGTGCGAGGTGGGTGTGCGCACACTTGCTACACGTTCCAAGGCCTTGCTGGGAGACGAGACTTGAGGGGGTGCACTTAGACACTGTGGTGGGCCAGGCCGGTTTTCCTCGTTGATGATCCTCTGGGACCTTTCAGCTGTTCAGACTGTAGTTGGGGAGCTTTCCTGGCGTGCCTGCCCCTCTGGGGTCCCTATCTGTGTCTTTGGCTAGGCCTGTCACACAGAGATGACTGATGGATGCTGGTTAGAATCAGCTCTTCTTCCCTCAGCTCACTTTCGGTTCTACACCTCAGTCCCTCAGCTACAGGATAGGAGGGTTTAGTTTGGTTTTCTTGAGATGGAGTTCCACATAATTCAGGCTGGCCTCTAACTCACTAGGGAGCTGAAACTGGCCTTGAACTCATGACTCTCTTGCCTCCACCTCCCAAGTGCTAGCATTACAGTTGTGCACCACCAGACCCAGGCGAGTTTTATTGTTTTGGTGGTGGTGGTGTTGGTGGTGGTGGTGTGTATGTGTATACGAGTGTGCGTGCGAATCTCTTTGTGTTTGTGCAAGGCATCTGCTTGCCACGAAACACAAGTGGAAGTCGAAAGTCAACGTCAGATGTCAGTCCTTGGCTTCTACTTTATTTGAGCAGGGTCTCTAGTTCACTATTGCCTTGTCAGGCTAGCTGGCCTCTGAGCTTCTGGGGATTCTCCTGTCTCCACCTCCCGTTTCACCGTAGGCACGCTGGGGTTACAGATGTGTGCTATGAGTCCATCTACCCGGCCCAAGTAATGTATTTCTGATGGATAACATATGTCTGCCACGCGCTGACCACTTGACAAGCATTTTAATGTTTCGTCGGTGCGGTCCTCATAGCAGCCCTCTAGGGCTTGTCTGTTGCTGTTGTCATCATTGTCATTTTGCAGGCAAGGAAGTTGAGTCAGGGAAGGACTGGGCCTGTGAGTCAGGATCCCCTGCCCCCGCTGTGGCATAAAGACCCTAACGGCTGCTGTCTCGGTGTTATTATGAACATTAAATGTGGCGTTCTAATACACAGCACGCTCCATAGCGGGAGGTACTACTTTCCATTATTTCTCCCTAAAAACAAAATGATCGATTAACATATTTTTTTCTGACCTAGGATATAGATATAAAGCTTTATACACACAAAAATAAAAATGAAATCACATTTTACCTGCATTTTACACAGTGCTGTCACCAAAAATGAAATTACATTGAGTTGGCACTGCCATAGGACACACAAGTATGTGGGCTGCTCAGTTCCCAGGCCCTTGTCTAGGGTGGGGTTTGGTAAACGTGATTGAGGGCTGTGTGGACTTCATCACAGCACTCTGCTCTGCAAGCTTTCGAGTCCGGAGAGAATACCGGTGCTACCTGGTGCCTGCCAGCACCAGGCCAGTACCCAGGCTCCCTCCTCCCACTGGGTAAGCCCTCCGCACCCTACTGTCTCTCTGCAGGTGATTCTGGACCTGTCCCAGCACCATGGCCTCACAGTGCACAGAGTCTTGAACACAGAGAGCGACGTGGTGAGCAAGTTTGGGGTCACTGACTTTCCATCTTGCTACCTGCTGTTTCGGAATGGCTCTGTCTCCCGAGTGCCTGTGTGAGTGTGATGCCCCGTCTCCTCCTCCTCTGTTTATTCCTCCTGCCTCAAGTAGTCACTAAGAGGAACAGCCAAGTAGAAGCCCATGTCTGATTGGCTGTGGGACCAGACCTCCGGCCTTGCAGCTCAGGGTCCCTGCCTCAGCCCTGCCTCAGCCCTGAATGCTTCTAACCCAAGCCCTGGCCATGCTGCCATCCCCTCTGTCCACAGAGGAGTTCATTGACAGGGTGCAGGCCTGGCAAGGACTCAGACATGCTGGACCTTCCCTCCCTTTGCTCTCTAATTGCAGAAAAGTTCATTAGGAGCTAGACAATAGCCTGTTCCAAAATGTCAGAAGAAAACAATCAGGCCAGCCTCAGCTGCTCTGTCAGCCTCCTCCTGCTGAATGGCCTGCTAAATGGCACCAGATGGTGCCTTGGTGCCCTCCCTGGGAAATGATTGATGTCAGCCTGGCCCTCCAGGCAGAAATTCAGGAGGCCAAGGAGATCAAGGCTACCCTAGGTACCCAGATATCTGTTTCTTGGGGCCGTTAGTACCACCCTACACTGAGGCTGGGCTAGGCAGCTCTTTGACCTTGCCTAAATCACCAGGTGCCCCCGAGGCAGACTTGTTAGAGTCAAGAAGCATGGCTGTCACAAGGGGAGGCTGAATCCTGGCAGGCCCAGAAGGTGCCGGTCCTGGAGGCGAGAAGAGGCATTGTTTCCTTGCTTGGGGTTGTTGGAGGAGAAAATTGTTTGTGATGATGCTGCTCCTGAACCATCTGCTCAGTGATATAACACTGAGCCCGGATGGCAGAGCAGGGAATCCATGCTTCCTGATGCTAGCTCCCGAGGGACATCCTGTCACGGATGCTTATCTTAGACCTTTCTGAGGAGATGTTTCCTACCCTAAAGTCTCCTGTATTAGGAGAGAGAAGTCAGGATTTGGACAAACCTGGTTCTCTGTTGTTGAAATTATTCTTAAAGTCATGTATCAGACTCCTTTGGCTTTTTGAGGAGTAATGTCACCTTGTGATGTCTTGGAACAAGCTTGTGAGAGGGTAGCTGCCTTGCGGCCAGTCATCTTTTAGTCCATGGGAAGACAGTCACAACCAGCCATTCTTGTCATGGGCAGAAGTCAATGGTGTTTCGCTTTGTTTTGTTTTCTTTTGTGTCTTTGTGGTGCTGGGGACCCAACCCAAGATTTGCACAAGCCAGATAGGATCTCTTCTACTGAACTGCACCCCTAGTTCTCCACGGCAGAACGGGCGCTATTCCCAGTGGGGCCCACCTGCCTCGGCCTCTACAGCCCATGCCTTGCCTGGAATCGGAAGGCACACCGAGTAATTCTCCAGATAGGGTTTTGTATCTGGCTGATGTAAAGAGGGCTTCTGTAGCATGTACAGTGAACGAGCAAGTTAGGGCAGGCCCAGGGAGCCAGAGACAAGCGCGTCCAAATTTAGATATTTCTTGCTAAGGTTTCTGTTGGAGGAGTTTCCCTTCCTGACATTGGTCAGCTCTGCGATGTTTCCTCTGTACCTACTGCTTCCCTGTGCTCTCTTCCCAGGCTGGTGGAGTCTAGGTCTTTCTACACGGCCTACCTGAAGGGGCTGTCTGGGCTGACCCGGGAGGCTCCCCCAACCACAGCTGCACCAGTCAGCCCTAGCGCCATAGCACCCACAGTGTGGAGGTTTGCAGACCGGTAAGGGCACCGGCTTCTCCTCATCATCCCTGCTCCCGCCTTTCCTCTGGTCACAGGCTCTTCCACTTCACGAACTGCCTTACTCATTCCTCTCTTGTCTCTTCTCACGGGGACAGCCTACTTCTGTTCCTTCATGGCTAGCCTGGGGCTTTTGGTTTGTTTGTTTGTTTGTCTTTGTGCTGGGAACCCAACTTGAACACACGAGGCAGAAACTCGACCACTGAACTTCGGGGCCCGTGACAGCCCAGCGTGCTCAGGAATCTCGCTGTGGCCGCTCCTGTCTGTGCCCGGGCCCCAGTGCCGAATGTGGGTTTACTAAACAGCGTTACACATTATGCTTCATAATGGAAGGAATACGGTCTAGTGCCCACACTGCATAAGCTTAGCTTTACCCAAAAACAAGTAGAAGCCAGGCATGGTGCTGCACGCTCGCAATGCCGGTGCCTGTGAGTCCCAGGCCCGGCTCAGCTTCGTAGCGACAGTGAGAAAGAGGAAAGGGAGAGGGGCAGTGACAAGTAGAATAGTGTGGAGGATCACTGGGAGGTTCTACACTAACTTCTCTCACCGCCAGGCATGTGCGAGGCACAGTGAGTTCAGACCTGTCTAGTGGGGGGTATGAGACCTGAAGCCTGGCAACTGCGCATCAGCTCTGAGAGACAAAGTGCTGCCCGTGCTGCCCCCATGCCCTTCTGCTGTCCCAGGTCTCCAGCCTTAGTGAGTAGCCAAACCCTTAGTCTTTCACCCACAGAGGGCCAGCCTCATTTAGAGGTCAGTGTGTGCACGCACTGCCCACTGTCTTTCTGCCCCTAGGGATTTTTGCCTAGAGCAGAATGGAGCTCAACACTGCATAAGGGTGAACCATAGGCAGTCACTGCCCTAGCCTCGACGGTCACCTCTGCTGGCCCTGCAGGGCTGTGCAGTCTCTGCTTATAGTCTCCACAGCCCCCCACCCCCAACAAAGCGTCCCTTCTAGGAAGTCCCCCAACTTCAACTGAATGCTGCAAGTGTCAGGGAGTTTAGTACTTTTTCAGGTGGTCCTTGTTGTTGTGCATAGTTTTAAGTGAGAAAGAACCACTTGCTCTATGAGGCTCTTAGGCTTTGTTTTATAGCAAACATTCTGATGCTGTGGATGGAGCTGGAGCTGTGGACCTCGTGCCCCAGTGCCCAGCTACATACGCAGGCAGTGATACCAGGCAGCCCAGTGCTGGCTCTACAGATAGCCTGTAAGGGGCAGGGGTGCCCCGAGAATGGGGAGAAAGGTCCAGAAAGGGTCTCGTCCTAGCATAGAGGACTTCATTGTGGAAGTGCAGTGGAAAGAGTTTTAATAAATCAAGTGAGAAGGAAGGGGACTTAAGAGGTGACACTGAGTACCTGGAGATGACTCAGTGGGTAGATGCTTGTGCGAGGATGAGCCTTGAGCTCAGATCACTAGACCATGTATTGAGCCACGGTATTGAGGTGTGGAGACAGGCAGATCTCAGGGGCTCCAGAGCTAGCCGGGCTCGCTGAAATAGTGAGCTCCGAGTTGAGAGAGGAGACCCTGCCTCAAAAAATAGAGTGGAGAAACAATTGAGGAAGACACCCCAGGGCCAGCCTCTGATCTTCACACGCAGCTGCACAGTGGAGCACACGTGTACGCACATGTACACACACATATGCATGCACACACAGGTCAATGACTACACGAGCTGTGCCAAGCTCTGTGCTTGCCACCTTCCTGCACCCTCTCATTCAGTCATGAGGACACTTCCTTTCTGATTTATTTTTAGTATGTATTCATATGCATATGTCATGGCCGGGGGAGGTCAGCAAATCCCTTGGAGCTGGAGTTACATGAGGTTATGAACAGCCTGGTGTGGGTGCGGGGAACTGAACTTAGGTCCCCTCACAAACAGTGAGTGCTTAAGCTGTCTCTGCAGCCCAGTGAGGCCACTTCTCAAAGCAGAACTGCAGAATGGTGAGGTAAACTGAGGCTGTAGGACACACAGTGGAGACTGCGCGAGTCGGGCCGCTGAGTCAGCACTCCCCTTGGCAGTTGACGTCACTGACTCTGTACCTTCAAGAGGAGGATGGTTGGTTAATTTGACAAGTGAGGTAGCCCAGGGACTAGTAATTGCCTAAGTTCACAAAACTAGCTCAAACCTCATGCTGAGGCCAGAACCCAGGTGTCAGAAGGCAGAGGTGAGACCAGCATTCAGTACCCAGGAGTACCTGAGCTGGCCCCGTGGCCGCGTGGTGGTCATGGGGCAGCGCAGCTGGCTGCAGAGGCTTGAGACCTGACAGGGTCTAGAAGCTGTAAGCATATGAGAACTGAAAGAAGACGTGCTTCCTCTTCTGTCTCTCTGCAACCCCAGCCCCAGCCCTGGCGGGAGCCAGACTCTTTTCCAGAGCCTTGTGTCTGTACCCCATTGGTCCGTTTGTCTGCCCAGAAGGGTCTTTGCTCAGAATGAGCCTGACTAGTGAGTACAGAGGGGGCTGGCTCTGGACATGGAGAGAAGGCCGGACCCACCTGCACCAAGCTGGTTTACATCTGTTTTCAGTCGGCCTACCTGTAAGCCATGTGCTATGCCTGTTGTTCAGGTGAGGGATTGGGGCCAAGAGAAGTTATTCACCCAAGGCACTCAGCAAATTGCTGCCGGAGCCCAGTGCTACACACTGGGCTACACTACCATGACATCAGCAATGCCCTCCTCTTCGCTCCGAGGTTAATACTCCTTGTCCTGCTTCCTCTTGATCCTCAGCTCCAAGATCTACATGGCCGACCTGGAATCTGCACTCCATTACATCTTTCGTGTCGAAGTGGGAAAGTTCTCAGTCCTGGAGGGGCAGCGCCTGGTGGCCCTGAAGAAGTTTGTGGCAGTATTGAGCAAGGTGAGCAGGCCCCCGCTTCCTTCGTCTCTGTAGTTCCGTGTGCAAGCACACCTGGAAGCCGTACTCCACACCAGCCCCTTCCTTGAGGAACTGGGTCTGACTGGACTTCTGGGCCCGAGCTGTCCAGGTCCTTCACAGGCTGCTACCTTCCCCTCACAGCGTGTTCTGTAGCAGCTCCACATTGCCAGAGACCACCCCACCCTGCAGAGTACAGGGGAGACGACCCGAGCCAGATGTCCCAATGCCTGAGAGTATGCCCAGCCGTTCAGTGACTCACTCTGCCTCCTCACCTGAGTTCTCCACCTCACTTAAGCCTCAGACTGTGGCTTCTCACTCCCTGCTGTGGTGGCTGGGCAGCCGGGATTGTGGGCCACCAGAGTGAAGAAGGGTGCTTTCTGCAGTGCTCTTCCCTCAGTCTAACCCAGGTGCTGACAGCCCTGTTAGCGCTCCCCAGTAGCTTCTTGGAGAGGTGGCTGCTCCTCAGAGTGAAACTCTTGGCTGTCAAGGACCTGATGTCTGACCAGCATTGGGTTTCATACCTGCTTTGCAAAGTGGTATCACTACCATTTAAGGGGCCCGGGTGCTCAGGCAAGGTGCCTTACGATTGCCAGCAGGACAAGACCCAGGGCCTGAGGCAGTGCCACACCGAGCTGCCTTTCCCCACTCTGGCTTTCCCATCCACTGCCAGCCCTGCCCGGCTTTGTTGCTGAGTCAGATGCTGGAGCCTGTTCCCTTTGCCTGCTGACTCAGCCTTCTCAGCCTTCCTCAGTCCCGCTGATTCGAGCCCACCCCCTCTCAGCAGGTCTGTGGGCGCCTCCTGATCTCTCCCCATCTCATCCATTCTGCAGCCATCCCTACCTTCTTGGCTTGGTGGCCTGTGTGTCTGTACGCAGTGAAGACCCTGTGAGAAATGTTGCAGGCAAGGCAGAGTGAGCCATTGCCATGATAGAGACCTTGCTTCTGAGACCTGCAGCCTGCACCCCAGTGCTGAGGCCTGGAGCAGATAGCCTGTAGCGCGTTCAGAGGGAGCAGCTCTAAAGCAGTCCTTTGCACTGCTTCCCACCACTGCAGTGAGGGAAAGCTCCCATGCTACCCGGCCCTGCAGACCTCAGTGCAAAGGTCAGTCTACACCAAAGGAGCCCTCCGAAGCAATGGTTTCTCCTGTGCTGCTTGTATCTATTTCAGTGGCAAACAAGCTGGTATTTAGTTTGCTCCCCAGTGGGGCTGTGTGAAGTATTATGAAGGGAGACACAGGACATACCCAGGTGCAAGAGCAGAAGAGTAATGGGAGGAAGGGCCCTGCAGCCAGAAACCAGGGCAGGGTGGCACTGAGGGCCGAGGGAAGCCAGGGGTGGGGTGCCCAACAGTGGGAGCAGACGCAGGCCCTGTTTGACCTTTGCCTGCACGACTGGCATGCTCTACCCTACTTTGCTGGGTAGCTTCTTCCCTGAAGAATAGTCATTCTGCTTGAGCTGCGGCAGGCACGCAGGCAGCGCAGTGCGAGCTCCATGGTGGCACTCATCATTCTATAGATGAGGAAATGACAGCCCCAGAGGGACAGCTCCTCATCCAAGGTGAAATTCACACCTGCATCTCACCTAACCTCCTCGCTTGCCTGTCACGCTAAGCACAAGGGGAAGGAGAGCCTGCAGTGAAGAGGGCTCCTCTCCAGCCTGCCTTGTCACCAGTGAGCAGCTCTCAGGCCTGGCCACTGGGTGGCGTGTGGTCACCGAGGTTTCCCTGCTCTCTGCTGTCCAGAGCCCTTTAATTCATCCTTCTGATACATGGCCTTAGAAGGCGGAAGGAAGGTGCCAAGTCAGGATGGCAGGCAGAGGTCAGTGAGAAATGCTGACTTTCAGCTGTAAATCTGTGTGGGCCCCAGAGCCCTCAGGAGCTAACCAAGAGGAAGCATTCCAAAGCATGCATCTTTCCAGCCATTTTTCATGCTGGGATGGCTAGCCCCTGAAGTTTGGTAAGGACATCTAATGTCTCCTCAGAGGACTGATCTGGTAGCAGATTTTCTGGTTCCATTCTTCTAGCATTCTTCTCTCAAAGGTTTTCTTTTTTCTCCTCTCTGCACATTTCTGAGGATCAGTCCTCTCCACCTACCTCTTTGCTCGCTGTGGTTTTATCTGCCCTGCTCCACTGCTGCGCCCCCTCTGTCCCCCACCCCACCCCATGTGCATTTGCACATGCACAATATGCACACGTGCATACACGCCTCCTCCCTTGAGTCCTTGTGGTTTAAAGTGCTGATACTAATCAGATTTGAGCTGACTTATTGTCAAAGTAGCTTTTCATGTTCCTTGGAGGCTCTTGGGAGTTACCATCAAGATTTGGATCTTGGCCCTAAGCCCTGGGCTGGCCTGTCTGCATTGGCAGCCCATGGGCTAAAAATGAAAGGTCTTTTGCCAGCCTAGCCTATTACCAATGAGGGTTTCTGCTCGGTTTGGTTCTTGTCTTTTCAAAGGAAAGAACTGAGCCAAGAATCAGACAGCTAAAAACAGTTTACTTAGCAAAAGCAAAGAGGAGAGTACAGTCCAGGCAGCTTGGAGTGGGTACCCCAAAGAGGGGCGGGTAGAGCCCCCTGGGTCCTGTGCTAGGGATTTAGAGACTTTCTATGTCCCTCCCTCTTATAATGCCATTGTGAAGGCCCTCCCTTGAGTGCTGTCTTCCTTTCATCTCATCACCAAGAATGGTCAGGATGTCCCTGCAGTCTTCCTTCCGCTTATCGGGATGTTTGAAGTTGGGCATGGGTGGGTGGTCGTGGGGAAGGTGTCCTGGTATCTCTGTGTCTGAAGAACCCAACTGCTGCTCCAAAGATATTGAGCTATAAAAGAGGGATTCTGTGCATCAGAAAGCAAATGACAGGATGCAGCTGCAAGTTTCAAGTTATCCTGTGTTTAACCCTTTGCCTACCCCCTCCAAGCCCAGCTGGTCAATCAGTTGCTCCTTCAGAAGACCACTTGTCTTAGGGTTTCTAGTGCCACAATGAAACACCATGACCAAAGACAAGCTGGGGAGGAAAAGGCCTATTTGGCTTGCATTTCCAGATCATAGTCCTTCATTGGAGGGAGTTAGGACAGGAGCTCAAGCAGGGCTGGAAACTGGAGCCTTGAGCTGATGCAGAGGCCATGGAGGGATGCTTCTTACTGGCTAACTTCCCATGGCATGCTCAGCCTGCTCTATTATAGAACCTGGGACCACCAGCCCAGGGATGGAACCACCCACAATGGGCTGGGCCTTCCCTCACCAATTACTAATTTAAAAAATATCTTATAGCCAGATCTTATGGAGGTTCTCTCCTTTCAGATAACTCTAGTTTGTGTGCGCCAGGAAGACATGAGACTAGACAGAACACCAACTGAAAAGCAGACTTGTGCCTAGTGTTCACAGCCATCCTGGGAGTGGTGTAGTGCTTAGACCGTCCCCGGAGTGGCCACCTGTGGTTAGGCCAGCATTATAACCGGAGCCTTGACAGGAGAGACTCACAGGGCCTAGGCCCATAGAGTCTCTTACCCTATGCCCAGAGTAGAGTATGTGAGTCCACATTTGTGCCTGTTGGTTCTGGAATGTTCTAGCAATCCTGCATTGGCCCACTTCTACACAGTTTCCTACTCTTTGTAAGACTGTAAAACTGTAGAATTGTTTCTTGTTCTCCAACTGCCACTCTTCCTACCCACAGTACTTCCCTGGCCAGCCTCTGGTCCAGAACTTCCTGCAGTCCATCAATGACTGGCTTCAGAAGCAGCAGAGGAAGAAGATCCCCTACAGTTTCTTCAAAGCTGCTCTGGACAGCAGGAAGGAGGTGAGTCTGGAAGACAAGTAAAGAGCTAATCAATGACCCTGACATCTATGGGACTGGAAGGACTTAACACCGTAATCTCTGACATTCAGCAGTTTGCATTAAGTCATTCCATTCCTCATTAATAAGCTGCTCTTCCTGAATTCTATAGACTGTCCCGTCGAATCCTCAGGCCTTGTGTATTTCCGTTTAGCAGATGACGAAACCAAGCTTAGGAGTTATGTAACTTTTAAGACCCTATCACACCTGAAAGTGATTGGGACTAAAAACGGCAAACAGTGAGCCCCTGTTTTTTAGATACGGTCGTACTCTGTATCCAAGGCTACTGGCCTTGAAATTGTCAGCAATCCTCCTGCATCAGCTTCCAAAATGTGAAGATTATAGAGATGAGCCACCATGTTTACCAAAGTCACCAGAGTTCTTAACCGGAACTCTTGCCTGCCTCTGAGCAGCTTCCTCGGCATGGCCCACAGCAGCGGGCCTGTTCTTTCTGCTGTCTGCAAAGGCAGTCCGCACCCAGCAGACATAAGGTGTGGGCTTGCAGGAACCTCGTGATCAGCACTGCGGTTTCAGGGATGTACTTGGTCTACGCCATGGGTTTTCAGTCTGCGAATCTGGTGGGTGGGGAGGGCAGAGGACCTCCTTTGAGGTGATAGGCCAAGAAGGGAGCTCCTTTGAGGTGATAGGCCACGAAGGGAGCTCCTTTGCTGTAGTGCTGTATGCTTCTGGAAGCTTCTCTTCTCACCTCCCTCCCAGTCCTTTCTCTTCTCTGTTGTGAACTCATGTTCACTGTATCTCTTAGGACTCTGTTCTCGCTGAGAAGGTGAACTGGATTGGCTGCCAAGGCAGTGAGCCTCATTTCCGGGGCTTTCCCTGCTCCCTGTGGGTCCTCTTCCACTTCCTGACTGTGCAGGCAAATCGACATAGTGAAAACTACCCAAAAGAACCAGGTGAGCAGAGGAGTATGGAACATGGAAGAGAGACAAGGTGTAGAAAGTGTGGGGTGGGGTTTACATACTTCAGGAGAGTCTGGTTTCAGTTGGAGAAAGCGCATGAGAGTCAGCAGAGCCCCTTGCTGGTGCCAGCCTGTATGGGGACTCAGAGTGGGAACACTGAGGGGGACATGGAGACAGAGCAGAGCAGAGCAGGGTGACTCTGACAGTGCCCCAGAGAGGCAAGGCCCACTGGAGAGCAAGGTGAATGGGGGCTGAAGCAGTAGCGGGAGGAAGAACGTGGGTGCTAGAGAGCACTCTGTCCCTGCCCACTCTCCGGTCATTTCACATAGGGCCTGAATGTCCACTGCAGAGCATAAACAGTGAGGATGGAGAGGAGGAACTGAGGTTCAGGAGCTTCGGGGGAAATGACCCCTCAAGGGGAAGGTAGCAAGGGAGCATCGGGCCTCTGGCTACATGGGCTGGAACGTGAGGCGCTTGTGCAGGGTGAGCACAGCAGAGCAGGAAAGGGTCGGGCAGCCTGTGGGCAGCCATGATGGAGACAGCAGAGGTCGGCAATGTGAAGGGATTTTGTGTGGTGTCTCCTTCACCTTTTCCCTGCAGCCGATGGCCAGGAGGTCCTCCAAGCCATGCGGAACTATATCCGGTTCTTCTTCGGTTGTCGCGACTGTGCTAACCATTTTGAGCAGATGGCTGCTGCCTCCATGCACCAGGTGGGAAGTCCCAGCAATGCAGTTCTCTGGCTCTGGACTAGCCACAACAAGGTTAACGCTCGCCTCTCAGGTAAGGAAGGCCACTTTCAAGGCTGCAGGCAGCATTTGGAGGGCATGCTCACTGTCTCTTCAGCGGCACCGGGTGACCGCTAGCCCTGTTAACCAGCCCAGTGCCATCGCATTAGCCCGTTTTTCACAGATCGGGGCACCAGGGTTCAGAGCCAGTGCTCCTTCCGCCTGCTCCTCTCTAGCTTGTTAGAGTCTCCCCTGCCTCTCCTGCTGTGCTTCTGGCTCTTACTCCACTAAGGGACTAGGACTAACGGAGGAGCAAGCGAGCAGGGGCTTTCCACACCAGAGAAAGTTCTCATCAGAGAGAGGGCTGGGGAAGAGAAACAGCAGGTTTCTGAAACGGGGAGCTTGTCTTCCTAGTTACCCCTACTTGCATTGTCTGCATTTCCCTGTACATGGGAGGGCAAGGTGGCAGGTGAGACTGGGTACTACATGTCTGGGAGCAAGGAGGGCTCGCAGACAGCCCTCCCAGGGCAGGAGCTGGAGCGGGCAGGTTAGAGCATCAGGTGGAGCTGGTGGTGCTGCCAGTCTGCGCTTGGTTTCCTCTCCTGGAGCCACCAGAGGAGACACGCCTACCTGCCAGCCTCTTCCCCCCACCCTTGCCTCTTCTTTGCCACCAAATGGTGCAGTGGCTGTGTCCCACTGTGGGCCAGAACTGTGCGAATTTGTCCACAGTTTGTGGGTTTTGGGTGGTACTGGGGATCGAACCTAGGGCCTAGCTCAAGTTAGGCAAACACTCTACCACTGAGCCATATACCCAAATTCTCCTCTTCCTTTTTTTATTTTGAGACAGAGGCCCAGATGGCCCTGAACATGCTAACTCTGTATCTCATCCTCCTAAGTAGCAGGGATCACAGTCCCGCACCACCAGGCCTGCCCACATGCTAGTTTTGTCTTGTTTTTATGTGGACCTTTTTGAAGATGAGAAAGCTGGGCGTAAACAAAAGAAATCTGAGCTCCTAGGCAGAACAGATGCTACAGCCAAACTGTATGTGCTTCCCTGCCCAGGTGCTCTGAGTGAGGACCCCCAGTTTCCCAAGGTCCAGTGGCCGCCCCGTGAACTGTGCTCAGCCTGCCATAATGAACTGAGCGGACAGCCTGTGTGGGACCTGGACGCCACCTTCAACTTTCTCAAGGCTCACTTCTCCCCAGCAAACGTCATCATGGACTCTCCTACAGCTGGCCTGGCAGCCCGGCATGGTGCACAGAATGCCTCAGAGCTGGTAATGGATGCCTCAGAACAGGAGGCCAGAGATTCAGTGCTGGGCCATGAGCAGGCTGCTCCTGCAGAGCCCCCTGGTGCCGTCCTGGATGCCCCAGCTGAGAACCCTGGAGAAAGTGGCCCCCAGGAGCTGTACATAGGCCTCAGAATGAGTGGTGCTCCACCAGGCCAGGCCGAAGAGCCTCAGCGGGATAGGCAGGAGCTTCCCCAGGGGCAGCAACACTTGAGCAAGAGAGACTCTGAGGCCTTAACCCTGGCTGAGGTGAACCACCTCCAAGGCCCGTTAGAGCTGAGGGGAGGGGGCCGCAGCCCCAAGCAGCTAGCAAGCATACCTGAAGGGGAGCCAGAGGCCCATGCTATACAGGGCCAAGGCCGGTGGCCCCAGGTTCTGGGAGGGGGCTTTTCCCACCTGGACATTAGTCTCTACGTGGGGCTCTACGCTGTGTCCTTCACGGGCTTACTGGCCACGTGCACCTACTTCCGGGCCAGGATGAGGACCCTGAAAGGGCCATGCTAGTCACCCCACAGCCTGAACCGTCGGGGAAGAGGGCAGGAGAGGGAACCGCCAGCCATAGGGCCTTCTTAGTCCTCTGGCCCCTTGCTTTCCCTCTACCCTGTTCCATTGTCTAGCCTAGGAGAGTAGCAAGTCCAAGAAAGCCATTGTTGCATGACCTCTTGAGTCTGCTGTGAAGGGGGACTCCGTTTCTGTTCTGTCCTCATCTGACCAGCATGGGGTGGGGACAGCCTAAGGCAGGGGACCCAGTGGGGTTCTGGGAGGCCCAGGCCCCAGCTTCAGTACCAAATTCCTGTTTTTCAGCTTATGTGAAGTCCTGCCCCATTCCCGCTGAAGTCTCAATGTCTCCTGCTCGGTCTTGGCCTTAAATTGAGGCAAACAAGTCCAAAGTTTCCAAGGTTTCTCATCCAGAGGAGCGTATCCTGGGCTGGGTGGGCTGGAGTGGACCTTCTCACCGCCTCCTGAGGTCCTGTCCACTTCCCTCCCCCTCGGCGTGAAGAAAGAGAAGCATCACTTCCGGCCTTCTCCCCTCAGACCTGGGGTGAGGCTGCCAGAGGGTCGGAAGCCGCAGGGAATGGTTCTGATCTCCCGGACTCAAGCTAGGGTCTCTGCTGCAGGACTGTAGTTTGAGGCCGTGTGGTCTTGGCACACTGGGTGGGTGACAGTTGCTGGGCTGTGGGGTGCATTGCTTGCTTGGTGGCTGGGGCAAGGGGGTGGTGGTGCTGGGATCTGCGGTGCCTTGTTCTGGGCAGACTCTTCTCCCGGCTCTTGCTTTTACTTGGGTCTCTGAAATCAGTGCTGACTGGCTGTGGAAGGTGCTGGGTTGAGCAGTGAGGGAGTGTCCTCTCTCCCTGGGTCCCACTGCTGGGAGGGGAGGGTGACAGCTGGCGCAAAGGCTTCCTTCCCACGCTGCCCCTACTGCTTGGGAGGGCTGTGGAATAAAATTATTTTTGTTAAGTCACACATACTATGTTTGACTTGATCCTTGGGAGACCTCCCGTCCAGGCCTGTGTCCAAGGCACAGCACCCAACCTCACCTGAGGCCCAGCAGCCAAGCCTCCTGGGTACAGGGGCGGCCCATTCTCCAGATGCTCCAGGGACAGGCTTGGTGATGGCCCTGCCTCCTGCTCTCTGCAGTCCTGGAGAGCTGCCTGGTGTCAGAGGAGCCTGTCTGTAGCTACAACCTTCAGCTCTTCCTCCAGGACTGACAGGCCTGTTTGTCTGGCTGCTCAGGCAGGGGGAGGCCGCCTGGATTAGAGGTTGCCCCTAATCCAGCCTGCTGGGTTTTGCAGGGATCAGAGCAGCTGATAATGAACCTCATTAGGGGGGGAGCAGAAGCCTCAATCCGATTTGGGGTTTTCTCTGACTTCTTCCCTCCACTCAGATGGCCTCAGCGCTGGCTGCAGCAGGTGGGGTGCCAGGGCCACCTCCTGTGCTGGCAGCTGGGGTGGGGGGTGCAGCTGGCAGGCATTTGACCTCTTTAGCAGCCTGGCTCCTAGGGCGGCTCCCCTCTTTGGGTCTGAGAGGTTGAAGGGCCAGCATGTGATCCAGCTAGGTTTCTCAAAGAAGTTACAGGGACCAGTGTCCAAGAAAGTGCCCTGCCAGCCCAAGACCTCCGAGTTTCCTTACCAAATGAGACCTGTCGCCTGGCTGCTCACAAAATGTCAAGTAAAAATTTCTGTCAGCAGCTCCTGTAGCTTCAATAACTCCCCCAAGTCGCACCTGGGTGTCTAGGAGTGAGGCTTTCCTGGAAATGCTGTTGCAGACCCTCTCCAGTGCTCAGCCGGAGGACTGAGTGGAGGCAGACCCCGGTTTGAGGCACATTGGAGTCGGATGGCCATCCACACAGCAAGCCCCTCAGCCCTATCCCGGGCCTACTGATTGACAGGCAGGGCGGGCCTCCTGCCCCACTGCCTTTTACCTTAATTTCCCCAGGGCTCATGTCCAGGGCTTGGATAAGCTGGGCTGCCCGCCAGCTGGTCCCTGCCTTGCTGAGATCCCGGGTTCACACCCAGCACCAGCACACATCTTAATCTACTGCAAAAAAGGGAAATGCAGCTGTAGATGTCACTGGTGTGGGTTTTAAAATTGTGCTTAATTGATAAATAAAAACAAAGCCAAATGTGGTGACTCATACCTGTAATTGTAGCACACATGAGGCCAGAGGTGGAAGGATAACAAACTCGAGGGCAGACTGAAACCCTGGCTCAAAAAGCCAAGACAGGCTGCAGAGATGGCTCAATGTTAAGAGCTTGTACCACTCTTAAGGAGATAGGGCTCAGTCCCCAGCACCCACTTCCAGGGGCTCACGACCCCTGTGACTCCAGCTTGGACAGCTGCGTTCACATGCTGCATCCCCACACAGACACAGGAACACACAGAATTAAAATAAAAGCTGAGCAGTGGCGGCACACACCTTTAATCCCAGCACCCAGGAGGCAGAGGCAGGAGGATCTCTGTGAGTTCGAGGTCAGCCTGGTCTACAGAGTGAGTTCCAGGGACAGCCAGAGTTACAACAGAGAAACCCTGTCTCGAAAAATTAAAAAATAAATAAATAGAATAAAAGTGCTTTTTTAAAGTCAAAGCAATAACAATCAGCCCAAACCCTATAAACACTGTATATCAGGACCGGGAGCTGGCTCAGTCAGGAAAGTGCTTGCTGTGCAAACATGAGTGTTGGACCCTGCTCTCCAGAGCCGTAGAAAAACCCAGGCCTGTCACCGGCTGTAATGGCAGCGCTGGAGAGATGGAGAAGGGTGGATCCCTGAAGCTCCGTGCCCAGCTAAGCTGAGTGTGAGCTCCAGGGCCAGTGAGAGACTGGAAAAGGAAGGATGGAGTGCGGTTGAGGAAAACTGACATCGCCATCACCTCCACACACGTGTTTCTGCACATGTGTGCACACCCACACACATCCACACAGTACAGGACTGTGCATGTTAATGGAGTGTGGGGTATTTCGGTATTGTATTTGTTACGTAAGTTTTAAATTGGGTCAGATATGTTTACTCAAGCGTCATTTCTAGTGAAACCTAAAATTCTTCCCTTCCTTTGAAAAACAAGACAGAACAAAATAACAACAACAAAACCCCATAAGTATTATAGTACAAGACCTAAAACATGATTTTAGAAAAATATAAAATTCCAGGCAGTGGCGGCGCACACCTTTAATCCCAGCACTCGGGAGGCAGAGGCAGGTGGATCTCTGTGAGTTCGAGGCCAGCCTGGCCTAACGAGTGAGTTCCAGGACAGCCAGAGCTACAACAGAGAAACCCTGTGTCCAAAAACAATAACAACAAAACAAAACGATACATCATCATCATTATATTAATAATAATAAATAAAAAAGAAGAAGAAAGAAAAATATAAAGTGCCCAAATACTAACTTGAGTGATAGAAACTTCCTGGAACCAAGCAACGAATTCACAAAGAAACACACTTAAAATCAGGTCAGTTAAGGGGAAGCCATGTCTTTTGAAAGTTATATCTATTTACTTATTTAATATATGGTATGTGCATGTGTGTGGCCTCTCCTGTGCTGTGTTGTACACGTGGGCACCAGAGAAGAGCCCAGAGAAGAGAGCCTTTACCTCTGCCTCGTGACTCAGACTGGCAACAAATGCCTTCTCTCCGTGAGCCACCTCTCAGGTCCCAAAACCACCTTTCTGGTTTTGATGTGACTCTAAAAGATCTTTGATTTAAAGCAGAAAACACCAACGATGCCCTGTGTGCGCCAAGGTTCTCCGGTGAACACATCACATGAGTGTGAATACTGTGTTCCCTGATTTTACCTTTAAATGAACAGTGTAAAATCCCTGTGATTTTACATACCGTACATTCCATGCACAGTTACATTTGCAAATTCACATTCAAACCTGACTTCTGCACTTCACCGGGAGGAAGACACTGGACAGCAGCTAGTTCATCGGGAAGAGCTGGCTAGCCAGCCGCCTCCCCATCTCTTTCTAGAAACTGCCTAATTGCATCCCTGTGTCACTAAGCGGCCTCCTTGGTCATCCTGGGGCTGGCAGAAGTAATAAAGGAGTTGTTGAAGCAGCGTGAGACTGCTGCGTGCAGACAGCAGGCAGACCTCTCGAAGCTTCATTCCCTGGAGCAACTGTATTTTAAATGCCCAGCAGAAGTGACAGGCCTGGGCCAGGGAGGCAGAAGTTAGCTCTACAGGGTAACTGCAGGCAGGCTCACCTGAGAACCAGAGGTAACCAGTGCAGGAGCCTTGGGAATATCCGAGCTGCTGTAGGCTCCGTTCCTTCATGCTCAGTTACCAGGTGTCAGGAGGAGCCCAGTGTCAGAACCAAGGAGACCTGAGGTCAGAATTCATCCCAGAGCCTCAGACTGGTGACCTGAAACCCAAAGTGTGAGCACTTTTCCTGAAAGTCCAAGGCCTGGGAGTGGTTCCAGAGCACGAAATTCTCTCTCATTTTCTTGATAAACAAAACAAAACAAAACCTGCTTTTTCATTCTTTGGAGACCAAAAGGTGTGTGATTTTTTTTTTTTTTTTAAAGAGCAAATATTTCAACATCAGATCTGTAGATCTTGCTACAAAAAAGAACCCTCGGCTGACCTAAGAGCTACTCAGAGCTTTGGAACAGATTTCTTAAAAAAAAAAAAAAAATTAAAGTAGTAGTTTTTACTACTTTAAAAGGAGCAATAGGTGGACCTGGGAAAATTCACTCACAGAGACATTCGTTAGGCGCTATTTACTCAAGGAATCTTGTGTGATAAGACAGAAAGCCCAGGCGAGTGTTGGCTCAGCACAGAAAGTGCCTGCCATGCAAGCCTCATGACCTTAGTTTTATCCCTAGGACACAGTAAAAAACAAAAAAACAAAAACCAATGGGGGGCGGGGGTGCAGTGGCATGCGTCTGTCACCCCAGCAGCATTGCTACAACAAGATGGGAAGTGGAGACTGGAGAACATTCCAGAAGCTTGTGGGCCGGCTAGCCTGGGAGTACACTGTACAATGTCAAAAAAGAACGAGAGCGACTCTGCCTCAGCATGACGGAAGGTCAGAGCCAGTGCACAAAAGTTGTCCTCTGTCCTCCATGTGCATGTGATGTATGTACACACACACACACACACACACACACTCACAATACATGCACATACACACATACACATACACACACAAACACACACACTCACACACATTCACACACACACACATACACACACATGCACATATACACATATACGCACACACATACACACACTCACACATGCACACACACACACACACACACACACATACATACACTCACACATGCACACACACACATATACACAAACACACACACATCCACACACACACACACATACACCACAAATTAACTTTTTTAAAAAAGCTCATGACTGGTAAGAATGTGGGAATGTACATAAATTCAAGAGGAACACAGGGAGGAATAATTGTGCTACTTTCCCAATTTGAGTTTATGATTTTCATGTGTTAGCAAAATAAATGAATAAATTCTAGTGATTTTTAACTTGCGTTGCCCGTTCATCCCTCCACACTGCCAGGATGGCACACCCTTCGCTCTGAATAGGCAACTAAACTCAGGGCAAAGGGCCAGAAAATCCTCACTCAGGAGTATCCACATTCCAGAGAGGAACCACGAAGAAACGACTGCAGATGTGGAACCCCATGTATCTCAGAAGTGCAGTTCTCTAAGGCAAATGCAGACAGAGCAGGGATGGGGAGTGTCAACTGTAAGACCCCATGAAGACAACGTCACCAGCTGGCACCACAGGCCAAGCAGACAAGCCACGCCAGGTCACAGGGTCTTACAAGTGAATTCACTAGAGTAGCAGAAAGCAGCATTGTCTACAACTAGAGGAGAATGCACGTGATCTAAACAGGCCAACAGCCAGCTGCTGGTGAAGGGGCCGTTCTGGTGCGGAGTCCAGAGGGACCTACAAGTACATCCTTCCAGAATCCCACTCTCTCAGAAGGCAGCGACGGCAGCGACGGCAGCAGCAGCAGCAAAGATGCAGTGTCCCCTAGAAAACTCTACTAGGCTGTTCTTTGCTCTGTGAAGATTCCACGCCATTTCATTTGTAAACTCCAGGTCCTTGGATACCGAATCTCCAGCTCTTAATCTGGGATGTAGTGTGCACCTGCGAATTCTCAGAAGTACTATCCCACATCTAAGTCTGAGATTCCTTGAGGCTCCATGTTGTATCCCAGGTTTATGTGGGCTGTGTGTCTACAAGAACCATCCCCCGCCAGCATGGTATAGAAGGTCTGGTATTGGCTGTGAGGCAGGCTGTGCGTTGTACATTTCACATCTGTTAGTGTCCCATTATGCAGGTGGGGTCCCAGCTGGAGAGATAGGTACTGCATCTGACCCAAGTGTATCACCAGGTACAAGCCCCGGGAGCCTCTGAGGAGCTGATTGCACTGGTTGATGTCTCCCCTCTTGCCTAAGCTCAGCATCTCACACAGACGCCAACAACTACTGGACACGTGGCCAGCTGATAGCAAGCTCTGTCAAAAGTGTTTCCAGCTTTCTGGGTCAAGTGTCCAAGTAGCTTGTAGCTGTAGAGTCTCACCAGATGTAGACATTGATTCAGGGCAAAGGTTTTTTATTCCTTTGTCTAATTCAACCCCTGGTCCTAGTCCTGGAGCCCTGGAGCTTTTCAGCCTCCATACAATCTACTCTTAAAGATACAAGCCTGAGCCTAGAAGGCTTCAGTCACTCTGAGCTCTTACTGAGTTCCTTCTGAACTCTTACTCTTTTGGTTCAACTCACTCTTGTTGTGCTCCAACTCTTCTCCAAGCTGACTGGTTCAAACTGACCATCTAAGCTGACTGACTGTTTCTGACTGAACTCTTCTGACTCCGGGTTACTCTGGCTGACTCTCTGACTGCCTCAGACTAAACTGTTCTGCTCGGTTTCAAACTATCTCACTCTTCCTATCTGATACTGACTTCTTCTGCCTAGCCACCTCTGTATCTCTGTATCTCTCCCCCAGCTCTCGTTGCTTCATACTGCCTCAGTCAGCCTCTCTGTTCCTCAGATTGCTTCATTTGTCTCTGTGTCTTGTCCCCACATCTGCCTGCTTCAGACTGCTCACCTCATACTGCCTGCTGTAACTGACTCTGTAACTCACTACTGCTTTGAGCTGAGAGTCTACCTTTCTCTCTACCTTTCTCTCGTGAGAGTTGAGGGTGTCCTCACTCTGATTGAATCTCAGACTACTCTCTGCCTGCTCTTCACTCTGATTAGTCACTTTGCCTGCCCTTCACTGACTCATTTCAGATATCACTTCTTGTGTGACATTTAACTCTTTCTGAGCTCTGCTTCTTGTATCTCCTTCCATACTCTATTTCTCTCTTAGAGATTAAAGGCATTGACCACCACTACCATCTGAATACTGGGATTAAAGATGCTTGCTACCACTGCTTTCTGAATACTGGGATTAAAGGTGTGTACCAACATTCTTAACATTCTTTCTACATTCCATCAGGACCACACAGGCCTCTAAATGTGATCCCTTCATATAGACCCCTGGAATATAGACCCCTCCTATCACACAAGCCTATTCCTTTACAGTAGCTGAAGCCTACTGCCTCTGTACAGCCACTATCATGCTGACACCTGCTGCTGCCATCATGCTGCTCATACACCTAGCCATTGCTCATAAGCCTGTGTTAGGGACACTGCTTTGCCCCACTCTGACACTCTGAGACACGTCTAGAGATTCCTGATAGCTTTTTTTTTTGTTTTTTTTAACACATAATATATTGTTAACCATAGTGGCCATTGTTTCTGAAAACATGAAAACTATGGAAAATAAAGGTGAGTGTTCCATGTAGTTGGTGTCACTGTGTATGGGGTGTGGTATGGTATAGTATGTCTGCATGTTGTGTGTTTGGTGTGTGTATTCATCAGTGTAGATACCTACATTTGTGCAGGTGTGTTTGCATGCATGTGGGGTGGCAGTCGCCCCTGCTGCCTTTCCTCCACTCCTGTCTCCTTTAGTTTTTGAGTCAGAGTCTCTCACTGAAATTGAAGCTCCTGGATTCAGCCTGGCTGGCTGTCCAGCGAGCTTCAGGGATCCGCCTATCTCTTTCCTCGGTGTGAGGTTGGGATATAGGAAGGTATTACAGGTTTGTGCCTAGCTTCTTGTGTGGGTTCTGGGGTTCCAAACTCAGGTTTTTGTGCTTGCCCGGCAGGTACCTCACCAACTGAGCCTTCTTCCTAGCCCTAGTTTTATTGAGACAAGGTCTCACTCCGTAGCCCAGGCTGTCCTGTAACTCACTGTGTAGCCCAGGCATCCTCTGCCTCCGCCGTCCACATCCTGAGATTACGGGAATGGGGTCCACCAAGGCTAACGATACTTAAAAAAAAATACCAAAATCAAACTCCATATTTAATAAGTGGGAAAATATGTGCTCTAAATACAACAGAGAAATATGGCCCTTGTGTAATATGCAGTCTAAAAAGTGAGCTAGGTCTGCATGTATTCACCTGGAATTGTGTAAGAACATGTTCTGATAAACACGCACGGTTGTTTCTGTCTGTCTATTAACGTTGGTCTAGAAAACATCGGAGGAATGCACACATGCTAAGGTGTGGACTCCGGGTCTAAGCAGTGCTCGCCTAGAGGGGCAAACAGCGCTGCTGTTGCTGTTCTGCTGGCTGAGGCAACTCAGAGGCTGGCCCCAGATGCAAACACGACAGCCTGCCCAGGGTCAAGGGGCAAAGAGCACCGCCCTTTAACCTAAAGGATGTGACAAAGTTCTGGAAAACCGTTCTAGATGGAAGTGCCGCCAGGCCATCCTCAAAGAAATACAGTCTGTCCCCAGGGCCTCTGCCTCACTGCCAGTGACAAACTGAACCTTTGGGAAACAGATACAGGAATTCATAATGTAACATAGCTGGTAAAAGGTTTTAGAAGTCCTAATATGTGTAACCTTTGATCCAATAATTCCATTTCTAGAATTCAGCCTAAGGAACAAACTGGGGTTATTTATTAAGATTTACTACATGATGCATATTTATAATATCAAAATAAGATTAAACTAAAGCCCCAAATGAGAAATTGATTAAATCTGACCCGTTGTTCCCATGGAATGCAACACAACCACTAAAAACAATTGGACTATTTTAACCTGAAATTATTTCTATATTACATTGTTGGTTAAAATTTTCAAGTTTGTAGAATGATTTTATTTTTTAGAAGGACAGGTATATGCATATATTTACGGACACTGAGCCCCTGTGTGAAAGCATGGGATGCATATGTATACCACTATACCGTTTCCAGTGGTTAAAGGTCAGTGCGGGATTATGAGTGTTTGTTTTCCTTTTTTTTTTTTCTATAGGCTCATATTTTTATTTTAAAAAATATTACATGTATGATTAAAAGAATGTTCTCTTTGAGGTATGTGCTGACTAGTTGCGTAATCTACAAGCTGGAGTAAACTGAGGCGGGACCTCAATTAAGAAAATGCCTAAGATCCAGCTGTAGGCCAGCCTGTAAGTCCTTTCCTTAATTAGTGATTGATATGGGAGGGGCCAGCCCATTGTGGGTGGGGTCATTCCCTGGGCTGGTGTTCCTGGGTTCTAGCAAGTCATGATGAGCAAGCCAGTAAGTAACACCCCTCCACGGCCTCTGCATCAGCTCCTGCCTCCAGGTTCCTGCCCTGCTTGCGTTTCTGTCCTGACTTCCTTTGATGATGAACAGTGATCTGGGGAGTGTAAGCCAAATAAACGCATTCCTCTCCAATTTATTTTTGCTCATGGTGTTTCATCACAGAAATAGTAATCCTAACTAAGACTGTGAGAGTGTGTGTGTGTGTGTGTGTGTGTGTGTGTGTGTGTGTGTAAGAGAGAGAGAGTGAGAGAGAGACTAGATCTCTGGATGTAACTCAGGCTGGCCTCAAATTGTGATCCTCCTGCTTCTGCCTCAAACTACTGAGACTTAGAATTACAAACATCTGCCACAACACTTTTAGTGACCAAGAATGTGAGCTGCTGGCCGGGGATGTAATCAGCAGAGTGCTTGCTGAGCATGTATGAAGCAAAGTCTACAATTCCAGCACGTGGGAGGTAGAGGCAGGAGGATCAGAAGTTCAAAGTCAATGTATGTCAAGTTCTAGAGGCCAAACTGGGATACATGAGATCTTGTCTCAAAAAATAAAATATGGTTGGTGGTGGTAGCGCACGCCTTTAATCCCAGCATTTGGGAGGCAGAGGCAGGTGGATCTCTGTGAGTTCGAGGCCAGCCTGGTCTCCAAGTGAGTTCCAGGACAGTCAGAGTTACAACAGAGAAACCCTGCCTCCAAAGACCAAAAGTAAATAAGTAAACAGACAAACAAATAAATAAAATGTATAAACAGGCTCATTAGGACATCGACTAAACATCAGCACTCGCCCCGCAACCCCCCAGCGGCCACCTTGGATCCAGTGAAGCCCTACCTCCCCTGGGGGTTCAGGCCTCAGCACCACCAGCAGTCTCTTGGAAGTCGACTTGGTTAGCCAGCGCCGCACCCCTTGGCACCTTTCTTGAGTACCAGGAGTCACACTGAGGCAGATATACTCAGGGTGATCACTCAATGCTGGCCTTAGTTTTTACGGATTTTTTTTTTTTTCTGTTCCAAAGATTTTCCTAAGCCAGGCATTGTGCCATACATCAGAAATCCCAGCTTCTGTGGTTGGGGACTGGGGACTGAGACAGAGGATCAAGAATCTTTGGGCCGTTTAGACAACATAGTGGGTTTGAACTTAGCCTGATATACATGCGACTCTGTCAGGAGGGGAAAAAAAAAAAAAGAAGAGGAAGGGGAGGAGGAGGAACTGCCAATTAATAGATCTTCACGAATAACAACCTACTTAAAGACATGACCTAGGTATGTCGGTACACGCCTGTAATGTCGACATGATAGGAGGAACAGGAGAGTTAGGAGTTCATCCTCAGCTATGCAGCTAGTTTGAAGACAGCCTGGGCTGCATGGAACCCTGTAACAGTAAACCCACTGTGGTGCTCAGCAAAGACACAGAGGCATATTCATAAGTGCAAACCCTGCCAGATCGGACAGTGGAACCCTGAGCATCTCATCTTAGGGGGTTTTACTGATACCTAAGCTCCTCAGGTGTTCTACTGATAGCACATGCAGATCATGAGGAATCAACCATCTTCTACATAAGGCCAACACCTGCAGACAATACAAACGGCAAGGCCTCGGCAGCCCTTTTCCCAACTGTGCACAAAACAACCATTTTAAACATAACTAAAAATAAACTTCTGCATCAAGACCCTATCTCAAAATAAAACAAAACAAAAAATAAATTAAGTAAGTAAGCAAAAGGTTAATGTGACATCATTTTTATACATCAGATAACAATGCAACTTGATGCTGAGAAGCAACGATGTGAGCTGTATAGTATTTCTGAAAAATAATACGTCAATGTGATCAGCCTCCACAACGTGTATTTCCCTTTGTCCATTAATGTCATGGCTGAAAGATCCATGCTAAGGGAATAATCAGAAGCTTTGACTAAAACCTGAATTTGATCCGAGACCGGTGTGATGGAGGAGAGAACTGACTCCCACGGGGTGACCTCTGACCTTCCACATGCACTCCCACAACAGATAGAAGAGGGAACTTTCCCATGCACTTAAGTCTCTAACTACAGAGCCACATTTCGGAAAGTGTTGAAGGCAGGGTTATCTGTGTGGAAGTGTACTGGAGGCAGAACCCTTCCGTGCCTAAGAGTGGACCTACTGTCTGGAAGTGTACTGTAGACAGAACCCTTCTGTGCCTAAGAGTGGACCCACTGTGTGGAAGTGTACTGTAGGGAGAACCCTTCTGTGCCTAAGAGTGGACCTACTGTGTGGAAGTGTACTGTAGACAGAACCCTTCCGTGCCTAAGAGTGGACCCACCGTGTGGAAGTGTACTGTAGACAGGACCCTTCTGTGCCTGAGAGTGGACCTACTGTGTGGAAGTGTACTGTAGACAGGACCCTTCTGTGCCTGAGAGTGGACCTACTGTGTGGAAGTTTACTGTAGGGAGAACCCTTCTGTGCCTAAGAGTGGACCTACTGTGTGGAAGTGTACTGTAGACAGGACCCTTCTGTGCCTAAGAGTGGACCCACTGTGTGGAAGTGTACTGTAGACAGGACCCTTCTGTGCCTGAGAGTGGACCTACTGTGTGGAAGTTTACTGTAGGGAGAACCCTTCTGTGCCTAAGAGTGGACCTACTGTGTGGAAGTGTACTGTAGACAGAACCCTTCTGTGCCTAAGAGTGGACCTGCTGACACCATGTACCTTTGCTTTCTTGCCCTTCTGATCCTGTGTCAAGCTCAGCTGAGACACCACGGCCTTGAGAAGCCATCCAGACCTCCCACGCCCCAGCCATTGCCTCTCCCTGGGTTTTCAGAGCCCCTAGCACCATCAAAAAGGTGAGCTATCCCACTGAAGGAAGAATGTCTGCCCACTGTCTGCTTTAGGCTCCACCAGGAAAGTGGATGCCCAGCTTCTCTCCCACTGCAGTCTGCGGCTTCCCACGGGGCCTCCACTATCAGGCCGTCCGAACCCATCTCCTGAATCACAGGGACACACTGTAGGATGCGCATCTCCCAGAACACAGTGGCTATCTGTGTAGCCCTCCGGGGCTGTGCGCAGCAATAAAAGACAAGCAGGCAGCCGGACCAACAGGAGCAGCGAGCCAGATGAAGGAGCACCAGGCGTCAGAAGTGGCCTCGCCACTCGGCTGTGGCGTCGAACACTAGCATAGGAGCTGCTGCGGGGGAATTCCACAGAGTTCTTTCTTGGGAAACCTGGAGCCGCTCCTCAGGAAAAAAGGCGCATTATGTTCCCAGGGACCCTGATATCCTCTGTGTCCTTAGTCTTAAATAGTGTAATGCCCTGACCTGTTTTAAATAGTTAGCACGTAAGATCAACTACACAAGGGACAGCTCATGCTGGCAAGGATGTGGAGCATGGGGGTGGGGGGTGGGGGTACTCTCCATCGCTGGGGGGAGTGCCACTGTGGAAAACATTACAGAGAGAGAGACAGACAGACAGAAGACAGACAGACACACCTTGGAACACACAGCTCTAAATGAAATGTCTCCATCAGATCCTCCCAGCTCAGGAAACCCAGCACTAGGGTAGACAAAGGAAGGAGAAGACCAGGAGACAAGGCCCCCTAAAACAACTGGGCAACACTCTGTGAACTCAGAGACTGAGGCAGCCAGCACAGGGCCTACACGGTCTGCCCGGGTCCCTGTGTATATACTAAAGCTCTCAGTTTCGTACTTTTATGGGGCTCCTGAATGTGTGAACACATGGTCTCTGGTTCTCATGCCCGCTCTTGAGGCTATTTGATTTTTCTGTTGGCTTGTCTGGTCCAACTTTGATATGATGGTTTTCGTTTTATCTTCTTATATTTTATTTTGTTAGGAAAAAAGTTAAAAAAAAAAAAAAAGAATATGTATGTAGCAACAATTAACGAAAAAACAGGACATGAATTTGAGGGGGAACAGTGAGGGGTTTTTGGGGGGCTAGGAGAGGAGAGGGAAGGGGGAAATAATTATAATTATATTATATTCTCAAAAAAAAATTTTAAATGAAAAACAAAAGGGGTCACACACAGTTGGAACTGTCCAGAGGATCCCTGGTAAGGCGTCTCCCTCCAGCCAGAAGTTCCCTGTCCCCGGAGAAGACAGCGCTTGGAGGTTTTGTTGTGCCTTTTGCCTATTCCATGCACTACAAGAGAGCACACAGCACCCTGGCGGGACCCGGGGCTGTGTTGCGAGGACCACAGGATGCTCCTGTCGTTTCTCTCAAACCCTCTCTCTCTCCTAATTGTTTTTCGTGTGCGTTGAGGCAGGGTCCTACGTAGTCCAGGCTAGACCTGAGTTTGCTGTGTAGCAGAGGATGGCCTTGAACTCCTGATGGGTCGGTCAGTGATCGTTTGTCCTCTCAAGCACTGGCAGCACAGGTGTGCACCATGACACGTAGCTCCTGGTGGGGTGGGCAGGAAAGCATTTCTGAAATAGGGTGCGCGAGGAAGCACAAGCCTGGCACTGCAAAGATGGCCAAGAGCTCATGGTTGGGAAACCCACAGGCCCTGGGGTGAACCTACTACTATTATTTTGCTAAGTGGAAATAGTACCAAACAGCTCTAAAAATTTGTATATTTCTCTACCCGTAGATTAGTGCAGTTCTTAGACCTCATCAGGGAAGTTTCTTTGTGCAGTGGATGTGAAACTTACAACTGGTCAAGTTGCAGAGAATAGTGACTGGGAAACCCTCAGCCACAGATCAGACACCTGTCTATACCACACCTCCGCCCACGAGGCCTAGGGACCAAAGAGCCAAAGGTGGCAGAGTCCGCAGCCAAGAGAGTGCCCTCTGGGCACCACGGAACTGCTGAATGTATGAACTCCCAGCCGCTGTGGCTGTCCGCACACGACCTGAACAAGATCAAGGCAGTCGAGGCAGGAAGGGGGAGGGGCTCATGAGCCTCCCAACCCTGACAGAGGAATATAGGTAGTTGGCTTCTGGGGGAGGGAGGGTCAGTTTTCTTTAAGGGCATCTCTTTAAAGATGGGAAATGGCGGTGGGGTAGGGAATGGGTATGATCAAAGCACAGCGTATGGCATTCTCAAAAATTAATAAAAATATATATGTAAAACCAACAGGATGCACAGGTCATAAGGCCAGTGCTCATGGCTTCTTAGCTCTTAATATAGAATCTGTGTCTATTCAAAAGTGAGGGGGAAACACAGTCTGGGAGCAAACCCTCGCTACATCTACCCTTCCTGCCGCGTTACCTGGACAGACCTGGGAGGAGGCTCTGCCTGCCTCCCCTGGGTGGGGGGGAAGGGCTGGAGTGACACAGCAGACACAGACAGCGTCGCCCTCAGCCAGCTCTGCCAGTTATCCAAGCCGTCCCCACAACCAGGGGTGACCAGATCCAGCACACAGGCGGAACTCAGAGACCAGTTTCAATCCTGGCCAGCCCCAGCCCAGAGAGGCATGTGGTAAAGCGAACAAATTACCCCGGTGGCCTGTTCTAATTTTCAACCCTGGGAGCAATTCCCTGTGGGCCTGTTCCAGAGCTCAAGTGTGAAACTGGCCTTCACGGTGGATTACCAGCCTGAAGGAAGTCGGCACCTTCCGAGTGGGAGGGTCACAGTACTGCTGATTCTGCTTCTCTCGGGGAGAATTCCTCCCCTTGTCTGGCTTGTTGCCCAAGCAACACTATTGTCACCATGGTCCCCGTATAAAATGGAATCAATGTTCTTGGTGTATTGGGGGTTGGGGGGTAATTTCAAAGATTTTTCGAAGATTTTTCGGATGTATTTTAGAAGTTACTACGAGAAGCCAAAATCATAGATGCCTTGTTCAAATAATGGACTGTTACCCACAAATCACTTCTCCTGGAGGACTTCTCCTGTCCCTCCAGAGGACAACCGAGGTATGTTACTCCCTAGGGAAGCAAAGATGGGGTATTAACATTCACAGCTAAAATGTATGGGGTGCTCTGTCCCGAAGGGCGCCATCTTGTAGAGGCCACACAATTCACCTGGGAACTCCAAGGCAAACAGAACGGCAGGTGCTCCAGAAGGGAGTGGTTGCCTCCTCCTTGTGACAGGTGAGGCTGGTGGGGTGTGGGGTGTGGGTTGATCTTAGCAGAAAATCGAAACGTTCACCAATAAATTAACATGAGTGGTGGGGTGAGGGAGAAAGACGGTGAGACAGCAAATGGGCAGAAAACGGGCCTGATGCACAGCCTGGAAGTACGGGCTGGATCCTGGAGAAACGGCTGCTCCAGGGTTCCAGCGCAAGCGCTTCCAGCCTCTGACATCCCTTAGGAAGATGTCCTGGTGTCTTCAGGACTGCGCCTGAGACCCGAGCTCTCCTTAGACTGTACCACCAAACGAACTTGGTGCGGTTGCCCAGCTTGACTCTGATTTGGCTCTCCTGTTTCTCCAGCTGCCCCTCTGCCATCTCCATGGGCAGGATGGCAGAGTCTGCGACTCCCCATCTCAGATCCCTGTGCACCGTCCCCGAGACTCCCTGGGATCGAGTGCCACCGCGGGCTGTCAAAATACTCTTCTCATGGAATTATTTGCAAAGCATGTGACTTCTTCCACAAAATAAAATGGGGACAACTTATACTTCAGACAAATGACTAATTACTACTTCCCAAAAAAACTGGAAGTCACTCACTGGCGTTGAATTCGAACATTGGGTCCAAGAACCTGGCAGAGACAGAGAGCCCATTTGGTGCCCTGTCCCAGCCCCCTTGCAGGGAGATGGAGACATGCGGTTGGCTCTAGCCTGTGAGACAAGAGAGGAAAGGACAGAGGTCACCCTGAAATGAAGTGCCCACTGGGAGGGGCTTCTCTTCCTCTGTCTCAGCCACCAAGGTGACCAAGGAAACCATGTGTTCTAGAAGACATTTTCAAACATTAGTTCCTCCTGCCAGTTACTGCCTGTTCTGCCACCAATGTTCGGTCTCATCCCATGCTGCCTGGTATTGTGGGCTCTTTCGGTTACCCATGCCAGTGCCATGGCTTCAAACCATGCTCGTTTTCTATGTATGTGACTGTGCAGTCTAGGCTGGCTTCCACAGTTCTGCAGCTCTTGCCAGGTTAGTAATGTAACTGTGTTCAGTTCATGGGTAGGCCAAAGGCTAGCTTAGCTGAAATAGTGGGTTCTCTCTCTCTCTCTCTGACACACACACACACACACACACACGTATGTGTATGTATGGTCTTACTTATATTGTGTCTATTTTTAAAGACACTTTTAAAGAGACTTTAAAGGCACTTTTGATATTCACATTTATTCATCGTGTACATGCATGTGTGTAAGGAGAGAGTCGTCTCTCTCCTACCACGTAGATTCCAGGAATCCAGCTGGTTTCTCAGCCTCGGTGGAAAGCACCTTCACCTGATGAGCCAGCTCACTGGTCCATGTGTGTCTTTATTAATCAAGACAAGTCAGAGGTACAGTCCAAATTCAGGAGGAGCGTCTGTGTAAAGGCATAGATATTGGAGACGCAGGTCACTGAAGCTACCTGTGTAACCCTGCAGTGTGGCCTCTCCTGAGCAGAATAAACCCCCAGGGTCTCACCCATGTGAGAGAAAGTGTCACAAAGTATTGAATACACAATCCGTAATCTTTAGGGTGTGGTCATGTCTATGGCAACCAAATGTCTTATTTGTCCCTTAAGAAAATAGTTAAAATTATAATCCCTGTTAAAAAATTTTAAACCTTGTTAGAAACCAATCTACCAATCTACTCTGAAAAGGGGAAGAGTTAATCATGAGTTTTAGAGTTAAAGACCCAAGTAACCTCAGATGCTAAAGTCATTTTATAAACGTGTGTAACATATAACCAGGGGAAAATCAAACTACCGATTGAGTTTATTCAGAGACACTCTTTGTGGGGAGCAGTGGTCCTGCAATAGACAGGCCTACCGCGGCCCTGACTGTCTGAGAACAGAGCCCCTCTGACACCCGCTGTGTCTACACTGAAGCCAGAGGACCGTCCCTGGATGACACCGCGGAGAGAAGTCTGCAGAGCCGGACACCTGGGGGCCAAGGCTCTAAAATGCCTTCCGATTTGAGAATAGCATCCTGTGGGAACGGCAGTCCGTGTCACTCTGTTCCTGAGTCTGGCTTCAGAAGTGGGCAAGAGTTTGACAGTAGGGAGGGAGGCCGGGAGGTCACAGGAGACCACGTAGCGAGTGTAATAAAGTCCCCAGAGCTGCAAAGAGAGCGGAAAGTGTATAGAAAGCCAGAGACCCTGACAGATGAGAGGTAAGTGACAGCCATATACCGTGACTATGTAGCCGGCTGACTGCCCCACAACCTGTCCCATAACCTAACCAGCACTGACAGAGCTGTCAGCTACTCCCGGGGCGGATGCTACTTCCTCAGCCTTGCGGACCCAGGAGGATAGGCTTGGACTTTACCTTATTCTTGGGCTGTAGTGGAGTTACTTATACATGTATTTACTTCTTCCATCCCCATAACAAATATTTACAAAGAAGCCTTAATACGCTGACTTGTGTGCTGGGAGCTGGGACCAGAACAACGAACAAGAATATTTCTTTGCAGATGGCGGACTGTAAAGAGAGGGCCCAGAACTGGACAGTACCGTGGCTGTCCAGTATCTAAGGGCGGGCAGAGCTCAGTAATTCCATGCTGACTCCTCAGAGGCAGAGGCTTCGGCAGCAGCTGCCTGGTTGAATGTCTGCCCAGTACTGCAGCACGGACAGCTTCGCTGACGTTAAGGGGACTCCACAGGCCTCGAGGCCTTCTCAATGGAGTAGTCCTCATGAGTGGGTGAAGGTACACAAGGCCTACCAAGGAAATATTACTGCAGCTGAATGAACCCCAGGAAGAGAGCTGGCCTCCTGCTAATGCGGAGGGGGTGGGGTGGGGAGAGAGTGTTCTTGGAGAATAGATGACTCGGGTTCTATGGTGTGTCTGGGGCTAGAGCAGCAGTTCTCAACCCCTTTTGGGGGTTGAACAACCCTTTCACAGGGGTCACCAAAGACCGTGGAGTACATGGGTGGCTTTGGGAGAACCTGTAAAAGGAGAGTCACGCTAGCCAGAATCTTTTTGTAGGGAGTCAGAGATAATCCTTTTTTTTTTTTAAAGATTTTCTTTTTATTATTTTCAATTATGTGTAATATGAGCATGTGGGGGCAGGTACCCTCAAAGGCCAGAGGCATCAACCTTCCCTGGAGCTGGAGTTACAGGTGTTTGTGAGCTGCCTGATGTGGATACTGGGACTCGAACTCCCGTCCTGTGCTTTGCACACCATTGCGTATCCTCAGAACTCTTCGTAAGTTGTGTGCCTGTTTCCTCGTGTTCTAGAATCTGTGTGCCTGTGTCCTCAGAGCACACTGCAGGTGCAAAATGAAGCTTTTGCTAAACAGAGGAAATGATTTTATAGCCAGAAACTCAAGAACACCAAGCAAAAGTCTTTCATCAGTCAATACGGAGAGGAGCAGCTACCTCTTCAGGAGACAGCTGGTTGTGAGTGTCCAACCTCAGGGGCCTGCGGGGCCAGAGGTACAGATGTGACTTCAGCTCTGGACACTCCCGCCAAGTCACAGACAGTGAGCAGAGCATGAACATACAGTCAACACTCAGTAGTTACTAGCTGAGCGTTTGTAGAACCCTTGAGTGTAAAAGAAAATTTGCAACAGATCACAAGATACCTGGTGTTATTATAAAGCATATTTTAGAGGTAAGTCTGCCATCCGCTGTCATGTTCCAGTAATTAATTTACCACTGTACTTATATCCGCCAGGCACTAGCTTTGAGCTCCTCACCGGCTCCTGTGGTTGCAGATCCAGCCTCTTGCCCACCTCCTCCCTCTCTGCCCCACCACCAGTGGCTTTCTCCACCTTTCTACATTTCTAGGGTCTCCCCAGCAACCTCTGACCTCTCTGGTCCTGTTGGAAACCCACCATGGAAGCCCCGCCCCAGCCCCTCTGATGTGCCTGTCACTGTGTGCCTGTCCCTGTTCTAGAACAGTCCTTGCTTGCTCCTCGCTACCTTCACAAAGGCCCCGTGGCGCTGTGAGTGGCCAGGGGGTTCTCACAGGCTGGGGCCCTGGGGAGAAGGACAGCTGGGACCCCAGAAGCCAACCACCTGGCTGGCCCAGCCCTGGGTGGAGGTGCGGGGCCTAGCTAATCACCTAAATGGACACAGGCTGTTGAGAGACGGGCTCTATTCCCTAATAGAATTTGCCCTCAAGTGCAATTTAATTTTCTCTGAGGCGGTCTCCAGCCCCTCTGCTGCCCTCCCCCTAGGCAGACCAGGCTTTCCCAGCTTACGAGGGGAAGCAGAGAGTCTTCTACCAGAGAAAGAGAAGGCCTCCTCTGTGCTCTACCCCGCAGCTTGGAGCACCCCCACCGTCCCTCCCTGAATGGGGATCCCACTCTCCTCTTCTGGCTCTGGCTTCCCTCCACAGCAGGGAGGGCAGCTGTCCCCATCAGGGCCCCCAGTCCACGCCATGGAGGCAGATCCTTCCCCTGACCTCTGGTAAGTTCACATGGGCCCAGAATTCCCTTTGTCCTGCTTAGTGAGAAAGGCTTGAGACCACAATGGTCAGGAAGGGGTGTGGAAGACATGGGGGTGGGAAGGTGTGGCCCACGTGTCCTCAGTGGAGTGGACAGAGATCATCTCAGAGATCTGTGGTTCAGGACGCAGACCCAGCTGCCCAGAGCCCTGGGGGGTCTCATGGCTCACCAGAGCTGCTCTTGGGCTGGCTGTCCCTAAAGCAGAACCCCCCAACTCCTGACCCTATTGTAGTGCCCTGAAGCCTAACTTTGGGTCTCTGGGAGTCTTGGAAGCTGTGGGGAACCTAGTGTGGGCGTGCGTGGGGGTCATCTTAAGACGTCTACTTTTCCTTCTCTTGAGACCCCTTTTAACCTTACCTCCTGAGTGACAGGAGTAAAGAGAGATGGGGCAGGTTCCCACTGGCCTGAACCCCCTAGTCATAACAGCAATGGGGCCCAGGACCACAAAGAGAAGTCCAGAGGATGATGTGAGCCGAGAGAGAGCAGAAGAGAGGGGTGGGGTTAGCCGAGAGGGTGTGGGCTTCAGGGAAGCAGGGGTGCTGACGTGCCCTCCTCTCGGGCAATCCCCAGAGAGTCTTCTCTAGCCCGTGCTCTTTATCTGGTAGCTCTGGGGCGAGAGCACTGGAATTCCTATTTCTTTGCTGTCACAGCCTTGAAAAGAGCAGAGGGTGGGACTGAAGATGACAGAATGGATGGGTAGCGGGTCAGGGTCAACTGCACAGGGGAGACAGTCATTCCTCAGGCCGGCCACCTGCTCAGCGCCTGCCGCAATCTTGTGCAGCTGAGGTCTCTTCTCAGTGTGTGGGGCCCGCTGCTCTTGGTGCTACATGTGTGAGCATGCACCCCCTTCATCTGTCCCCGTGAATGCTTAATCAGCTCTTTACTGATTGCCAGAAGCCGGGCTAGGAGCTGGGAGGAGGGGGCCTGCTTCATGCCTATGTATGTGTGGTGTGTGCACGAGTGTTGGACAGTCCCGTGTACGCTGGAAAGCCCTAGAGCAGCGCTGCCCAAGGGAAATGCCAGCCACGTAGCCATTTTAAACTCCCTACCAGCCATGCTAAAAGAAGAAACAAATGAAACCAATGTTGATAATAGATGTTATTTAACACAATGTATCCAAATCACGGCCATGTATATATTTTAAAACATCTTAACTGCTTCTCGTTCTTTTCTGTGCATTAAATCCTCAGACTCTCACGCGTAATTTACATTTACAGCGCATCTCTGTTCTGAGCAGTTCTCCACGGCCACGTGTGGTCAGTGGCCACTGTACACAGCACAGTCCTCAAGAAGGATGTATTTGGTGTGGCTCTGGGGCCAGCAGCATTGCCCAGAAAGCCATTAGAGAGGCAGAATCACAGGCCTCAGGCCTACTAAGCCAGAATCTACTGTGTTTAAACCAAACCCCCGCGTGATTATAAGCGTAGGGGCTGCAGGGTGAGGAGTAAAGGACCTAGCCATGTTTCACACTGGGTTTCCCCAACAGCTAGGAGACTTGTCTGAGTGTCAGCATTCCTGTTTAAGTACAGGAGAACAAGGTTAGAGAGTTGATCTCTCTGTAGCCATAAAACTCAGGTGTGAACAGAGCCCTCTCTCAGCCCTACCCCAAACTCTCAGCATATCCTCCTTGATTGCCCAAAGTTACAATAGTCCCGCGTCCTGGTCCCCTGTTTGCTGGCTGAGTTTTCAAGGAGACAGGTTACTGAACAAGAGCAAGCTTGTCATAGCAAGCCAGTGTCCTGCAAAGGGATGGCCAAGCTGTGAGTCAGACACCAAGGTAGTTGGCATTTGTCCATGGGGGGGCTTAGTGCTAACAGGTCTGCCTCCCTTTGTACATACTGTCAGGTTGGAATTATGGCAACCCCATTGCAGGAACAGGTAAGTAAAGGCTCAGAGTGGCTGACCTTCCAGCTGTGAGCTGTGTTGGCATTGACACTGAGGTCATCTGGTTTCAGTGTCAGGAGTCTGGCTCCTGCCTCCTGCATCCTCTCCCACAGACCTCCAGGGCTCTTTCCTGTTACCCCTGCATACATCCAACACATCTACGTTTTTTTTTTGGTTGTAAGTCAGTCTCTGAGAGGAAACTGCTGAGTTAAGCTCCTCCAGTAAAAATCTTTCGCCAAGATGACGAAAGGTTGTTTTATAGATTAGCTTTGACACCTGCAGCTATTTCAAGCACAGCCAGACTGGACCTCTCCCCTCTTCCTCCCCATGGGCAGTGTCCTCTTGAGGAGCTGAGGAAATGGATCATATTCTGAGAAGCTCTGGGACTGAGCCTGGGGTCTGACAGAAGAGTCAGCTCGGACCTCCTGAGTTTCGGTCTCCTTTAGGAAGAACTACACTACCTACCTACCTACCCCCGAGGGAAAGGGCAAGAAGAGTGGCCTGAGGGCTCTTAGCAAGTTGGTTCCTTGAATTGTTCTTGAGTTCACGAAGTCTCTGAGTCCTGGAGGTTGAAGAGGGAGATAGAGAGGAAGGCTCGGCTGAAGGCATCTTGAGCCCCAAATCGTCCTTCAGATAAACATGGGGATGAAGTAACTCAGAGCTCAGGAGTAAGGTGCTGCGGGCAGATCAGACTTAGCTGTATTTTCTTCTTCCCTTTGTACCAAGAGGAGGCAAAGGTGGTCATTTCCATGGTAGAGTGGGAGCTTTCCCCAGGACAGCGAAAATGTTATCCAAGGAAAAATGTGGGCACACGGACACAGGGTGAATCCAAAGGAGAAAGACAGAGTACCCATGACCGTGGAGTCAACTCCATGTTCCCCCATTCAGTCAAGGACGTCCAGGACAGGACAAGGGATGTCCTCAGTTGACGGAGTGCTTGCCTAGCACGCACAGATCTTGGGTAGGATCCCCGCAGGATCAGTTCAAGTTCGTCCTTAGCTGTATAGCAAGTTCCAAGCTAGCCCAGTATACATGAGATCCTATTTAAAAATATAACACCCAAGAGCATTCTATTGTCCTCTAATTTCTCTTGTAACCATGTGATAAGAAAAATGGAGAGAAGTGCAGATAGCAGAGAGGGATCCGACTGTGATGGTAACCGACATTTCTGGAGGTGCTCCCCCGGAGCTCTGGGTAACCATGCAAGGAGAGTTCTGTTATTCCCAATTAGCCAATGAAAAATCAGAAAAACCAGGAACTTCCCAACAGTTGCCTCAGGGAGAAATAATATTCAAATTGAGATTTGGGTGTGGATAATCACAGCCTGCTACTTAATCTAGTTCTGATTCCTTCTGAGGCAAAGAAGGCAGACACCTCCGGGGAGCTTTGCTGACTCTACTTCACAGGCGCACTGTGGATTCGAAACTCCAGGGCATTGCCTTCCAGGCCGGGCCGTAGGTGCCCAGTGAATGCATGAGAGAATGATCTAAGTACTCTGGGTTCTGAGCGGACATAGAATGAGTAACCCTGACAGTAAAACAAGGCCTGTACTCTGTCCGTGGGGTAAGATGGCTGCACAGACGTTTCTTAGAGGCCTCAGCCTTGCTGAGTCACGAACACTGCCATGCCTATGATCCTCAAAGGAGACTTATTAAGTAATTCTGGCAAGGCCAGAGGCTACCTGCCTGGACATCTACACAGGCTCACCACCTGTGCAATTGGAAGGACGTCCCTCGACTTCTGGGCTCTACATCACTTGTCTATAAGACCGGGATGATAACAGACCTGCCGGGAAAGATCTGTGCGGATTAAATAAGCAACATGGCGGGGAGGGGGGGGCACTCACGACAGACAGCGACAGCATTGTCAATAAGTGCTACTTCCCTGCTTCCTCTAAGGATTTTAGTGTCCGTGTCTTACTCCTCGGTCACTACTGAGTAAGAATTAAATGTCCACGCGAGGGACTGTGTCTTTTCCATGTCCCTTAAGTTTCTTTGTCAAGGACATGGGGCAGGTTTATGAGGAGCAGGGACGGCCTTCTGCTCAGCATCCAGGCTGGGAGAGATCCCTTTGAGATTCTGGGAAGAGAAGGAGACAGATGACAAAGCGGTGGGTGCACAAAAGGGGCCAGTGACAAATGACTGGAAGGACCAGGCGGACAGATGCGGAAGAGCAAAGGCCCCTGCCCTTTTATTGGAGAACCCCTCACAGCTCCCTGAACAAGACAGACGCTCCCCAGGGGCTGGGCTCAGGGTTGGTCTCCCTGTTTCTCTCTGCCGGGATGAATAATATGGACCAGGGCAGAGGGTCTATATCAATCTAGTCCTACAGAAAAATGAATGAAAATTGAATTCCCTGAGGAGAATCGGGGAGCTGTTATCCAGACAGAGATAAATCAGAGGATGCCACGAAGCTGGGGAGAGCACGTTTGCAACAGCAGCGGAATAATTAAGGAAACAGTTTCAAAATGCAAATGACGGAAGTGTTTGAGAGGAATGAGGACCAGGGGGTGATTAGAGACGGGAGGTGGGGACAGGGGAGCAGGGCGGTGAGATTCTTTTTCTCGGTGGAGAAAAAGGCTATAGTTCAGGATTCCTAGCTTTGAAGGGTGAACCTGTCCATTCCATGAAACTCCTGAAATGTAAGGGTTAGGAGACACACAAGTCTGCAAAGAGCCAAAAGAGCACCGGATTGGGAGTCAAAAGGCCGGCTTTCATTTCCAGTAGGCTCTATAGCTTATTAGCTATGTGACCTCAGGCAAACCACTTAACCTCTCTGATTCCTGATAATCACACCCCACGTCCAAGTGTAATGTTGAAGATCAAATGAGATAAACTAGGTGGAGGACCTTTGTAAAATATAAGTGCTAGACAAATTGCAAGCTATCATCATTCTCCTAAATTGGGTCCCCCCTCCCTTTGGAATCATACCCTCTGACATGTTAGATTTGGTTCCCAGAAATGTACTGTAGAAGTGTGCAGAAAGTGCTAGGTTCTCCGTGCTGGCTATTGACCAACTTCTCTGACAGACCCAAGGAAAGCCACAGCACCATGCCTGTGTCCCGGGGCCTACCCTCCTGAAGGTCCTTGCCCAAAGATAGGATCCGAGAGTAGCTGGCTCTAAGGAAAGGTCCAGCCTGGGGACTTGGTGAGAAATGTAACTGAACCAAGTGGAGACCTAAATTCTGAGTCCTTCTCAGGGTTTTCTGGCTCATTCTTCATACTGGGGCTCTGCAGGAACTGGTCGTTCTCCCATTCTGGGCAGGGTATTGCGGAGGCTGCTTGGCCCCGTAGCCTGTTAGGTCATCCACCAAACATACCTCTCAGCTTGTGTTGAGGAAACGGCAGCGTGCAGGTGAAAGCACTTGGTACAGTTACTACCTGGTTGTTACTGTCACCACCATCTGCATAGACACTAAACGTTCAGTTTAAGGAAAGCTTTTAACCGATGTTTCCTTACTGGCAAATGCAAAAGCAGAGGCCTCCAAGAGAAAGTGAAATTGGAAACAAGACCCAGCTCATACCAGGGACAAATGCCTAGGGAAAGAGTATTTATCGGCTAAGGTACATTATGGGTAGGTGTGGCCGTGCCAATGGCATTGAGGAGCTGATGCTCACAGGTTCAAGAACTAAAGCCAGGGGTCTTCTGTCAAGGGACAGACATGGCACTGGCATTGCCCACCTCAGCACCAGGACAGAAGAATTCCGATCCCAGTCACATCATTCCCTACTTGGTGACTGGCCAGTACCCTGCAAATGAGAAGCAGGCAGCAGCCAGCCAGTTTATACCAGAGGGGGCCCGGGAGTTGCAGAAGATGATTTAAAATACAATTTTAGTTAATACCAGCACTCAGGAGGCAGAGGCAAGCGGATCTCTGTGAGTTCAAGGCCAGCCTGGTCTACAGAGTTACAACAGAGAAACCCTGTCTTGAAAAAAACTAAAACTAAAATAAAATTATTTATTTATTTTGGTTTTTGAGACAGAGTTCCTTTGTGTAGCCCTTGCTGTCCTAGAACTCACTCTGTAGACCAGGCTTGCCTCGAACTTAGAGATCCACCTGAGGACCGGGATTAAAGGCGTGTACCACTGCCAGCTTAAATTATAATTTTAGATTATAGACTAACTACTCAGAGGGCTGAAAGCAGGAGGATTTCTACAAGTTTGAGGCTAGCCTGAGCTACATAGTGTGCTCTAGGCCAGCTTGGGCTGCAAAGAGAGAGAGACTCTTTAGGAGAGGGTGGGGGTGGGGTTGAAGAAGAATCTATAGTCTTATAACTTGGAAGGGGGAGAGGCAGGAGCATCAGGAACTCAAAGTCATTTGCAGCTACATAGCAAGAGCAAGGTCAGCCCAGGCTGCACAACAGTCTGTATGTGTGAGGAATTGCTGTACATTGACATTACATATGTAATGTACATTGCTATGCATTACATAGGATACCCTTTACTAACATTACTGAAAAAATATAGCTACATAACAGAAAATCTGGAAAGTAAAAAAATTGTTTCTTAATACATTTCTCTAGTATAATTTGAAAACATAGATTTTTGGAATAGATTTTGATACATTTCCTTCTGTTTTAAAAAGCAATTTTTATCAGTTATATATGTTCCTGTTTTGTAACATAATGGACTTATTGAAAAAAACTTTTAGGAAGGCAAGAAGAAGAATATAAACTATTTACTTTATAGATACCGCTTTCACATTTTAGCATATTTTTCTAGTGATGATTTTAAAGCTCTCGAGTTCATACTGCTTTGCAATCTCTCTCCCCATTTCCTGATATATACCTAACACTTTCTACACTATCAAGTATTCTTCTATTATGTCTACTGTCTAATGCTCTAATTTATTCAATAATTCCATAGTGTTGATAGATGTCTCTATGTCTCTCTTTTCCTGCCCCTTTCTTTCTCCCCTCTTCCTCTTTCCTTCTCCTCCTCCTCCTCCTTCTTCCTCTCCTCCTCCTCCCCCTTCTTCTCCCCCCCCTCCCTGGAAATCAAATCCTGTGTCTCCTCCATCCTGTAACTGAGCTATACTCCCAATCCCTATGTTATTTTCTTTTGCGTGTTCATAACATCCTTAATCACGTCCTTTGAATGCATTTCTATAAGAATGGCGCTTTTTAGGGTATAAAATTTTGCCCTGGGCTAGGGATGTAGCTTCATGGCAGAGCCCATGCCTACTTGCCCAGCAGGTGTAATGTATCCCCAAAAGTTCAAAACAAACTACTGTCAAAATGCCTTTAGAAGACATTGGTATTCCCACTAGGATCTTTTTTCTGTTTGTGTCACACCCAAACCAACAACAGGTGTTACCACAGCTTTCCTAATCAATCAACATTTAACCAGTTGTCACAGCATTCCCATGTTGCTGGAACTGATAATTGTAGTTAAGATGCTGCCGAGCAGTCTAACATACTTCTACAAACCGTTTTCTTTTGTTGTGTATATCGGTCATTTCCCACTCCAAACCACAGTGCTGTGATAAACATCTTCATGCGTGAACCTTTAAAATATAATCTAGGTTACTTTTGTGGATTAAACACTCAAAAAATGGAATTACATGAGCTAAAAGGTAGGAAATCTTTATGGATCGGATAAATAGCTCCAAATTTCTTCCAAAACGGATATTAAGAGTTTACTAAGTCACCAGCAGTATCTGTGAGAGAGCCATTTATAAACACCCTTACCAACTGTTACTTGATTTTCTCCCAGGTGGCCATTTAACAAACAAACTGATAATTACAAAGGTACAGACTACTTTGCTTTGATTTCCGTATGCTTGGTTCCTAATGAAGCTGGCATTTCCCCGTGTTTGTTTACCAGGCTTTACCAGGCGTATGTCTGTAGAAAACATTTTGGTAAACATTTAAAATATCACCAGGTGCTTTGCCCCCTCCCCCCACCCCGCTCTGCCCCTTGCAGTATTCTCTGAATTCGTAGAGACAGCTCACAGGCAAACAGCAAGACAGGACCCTAGTTAGTGCCAGGATCCATAGAAGTCACCGTGACCTTATTAGAGACATATCCGAAATAGAACACACAGACCACCCCCACTTCTCAATCTCCAACACCAACATTTAAAAAAAGAAAAAACTCTCAGGAAGACTGTGAGGGCCCTGAGTCCCCCTTCTCGCCCACGCGGGATCCCATTAAGCTGGAAAGACCCATCTGACTTCAAGTTGGCAACTAGATTAGGAGGTGGCTGGTTTCCCGCGTCAGGAGGCGTCGAGTGTCTGATGAAGAGCTAGAGACTTCGCAGACCTCGTCCCAGCGTTATCCGTGCTTTATTTCCTCCAGGAATGAGCGCGGAGGGATTGGCTCCCAGTGCGGGGTGTGTGTGTGTGTGTGTGTGCGCGTGTGCACGCGTGTCTTGGAAATACAACAGCACGCGTGCCCATCTCCGGCCAGCCCGGGGCCCGAGCGCACGCCTCCGCCCGCACACGTGGCCGGGGATCGTTCAAAGAGCCCGCGGTCGCAGCCGGCTGGGCCGAGCGGTCTCTGGGAGCCAGAGAAGGCGGATCTGGGCGGATGCCGGCTGCAGACCCGGGAGGCCCCGCCGCGGGGAGGCGTGGGGCTCGGACCGGACCCGGGCCGGCGGGACTGAGTGCGGACTGTGGCTGCGGGCCGCGGCCGGGGTGGGCGCGCACGGGCACCCGCGCCCCGCACCTCCGCGCGCTGCCTTCTGCCCCGGGCCCCGCGGCCGCCCGCGGCGTGACTCGCGCGTTCCCGGCCGAGTACGGGCTGTCCCTGGCCCAGCCTCAGCCAGACGCGGGGGAGAGAGAGCAGGGTCTGGTTAGTACCGGCCGGAAAGGAACTGGCCAAGAAAACAAAACAAAACAAAACAAAAAGAGACGAGGAGTATGGAAAGCATCATCCGGTCACAGAACACGGTGGGTCGGGTGGGGAAGTGGGATCCCGGAAAGCCACCCGGGTGTACGCGGGGCCGGTCCACCCCGCACCCCCGGTCCTATAGGAAGGATGCTGAGGATAGCCAGGAATCCCGAAGCACCGGCAGACACCTGCCCAGGGCAGACGCCGCGCTCCCGGACCACCTGCTGCCGCGCGGCCCGGCCCGCCGCAGTATTTATACCCGGGGCGCGGGCCCGCACGGCGGGGTGGGGGAGGGGCTGCGAGGCTCCGCCCCGCCGCGCGCGGCCCCGCCCTCCCGCACCTCCGGCCGGACTCGGGGCTACCGGACCCCCCTCCCCCCGTCAGCACCCCCCACCCCCCGCGACTCTGGCCAGTTGGGGGTCTGCGGCCCGCTGCCAGGTTGGGAGGACCGGCTGGAGGGCGGGCTTCCCTGCGGAAAGCGACGTCACGGCCGCTCCTGCAGTGTGAATGAATCAAAATGCCTGGGTGACCGCGGCCTCCCGGGCGGCCGGCACGCGAAGGGTGGAGGGGGAGGGGGAGGAGGAGGAGGGAGGAGGGCGGGGGACGGGGAGGGAGGAGGGGAGAAAAGCCAGAGCCGCAGCAACAGCGTCTCCTCTACCCGGGATGTGCACCGGCCCCGGAGAGCGAGATCAAAGGGATCTGGAAGAGCCGGAGGACCGGCGGGGGGAGGGGGCCGGCCAGCCTGTGGAGTCCTCCCGGAGAGGCGGAGGGCTCGGCTTCCACTGCGACTCCAGCGGCCTGGTTGGGTTTGGTAGTATTATTATTTTCCAATTTCCGAATCCAGCCGGAGGGAGAGAGCGAGAGATCTCGGTGGACTGCGACTCGCTGCCTCTGGCCCCGAGATGATGCAGAGCGCGGCTGTCCCCGCGGAGGGGGCCGTCAAGGGGCTCCCGGAGATGCTCGGCGTGCCGATGCAACGTAAGACACCCCCTTTCTCGCTGGCTTCATGTGATTACCAGACAGCTAGCGGCCTCGGCGGGCGCGGGCAGGCCGGACCCCGCCGCTCGTGGCACTGGCCGGGAGGGGTCGGGGCGCAGGGCGGCCTCGGGGCACGGGTGCCGCTCGGTGTCTGAGGGGCTTGGATCTCGGTTGTTGGGGATGGAGTACGAAAGCTCCCCAGTACCCGTCAAGGCCTGGGGGTGCAGAAAGTAGCATCCTTGGCCGGTGGCTTTTATGGGAATCTTGGGCAGGATGCTGTCTGGGGATCACAGAGGTCCCCTGCCTGCTACAGGCCAGGCCTGAGGGCAGAAGTGGTCCCCCAAATGGCTACTCCCCCCACGGCAATGGCCAAAGCTGCAGAACCGCTAGTGCAACTTCACCCCGGCTGGCGGGAAGTTGGAGCGCGCATCCCGGGTCCCCAGGGCTGGCGGTGCGGAGCCCCCTGCCACACGCTGGGTTTGGCGAGCGTGCGTCTGGTTGAGTCCTCAGCCTCTGTGCCCAAGGCACCCGCCGCCTGCGTGGCCGCCGCCGGACGGCTCCCGGTGAGCGAGCGCACTCGCTCCGTTCCAGCTAGCGGAGGAATGCAGCGGCCAGAAGCCCCGGGACGAAGTTGTGAACTCGGAGTTCAGCCTCTGCTCAGGCGAGGGTGGGCAGAGACCCTGGCGCGCAACGGGACGAGGGAGAGACTCAGACGTGTGGGCACTTTGCTAGCTCTCTCGATTTCCTCGGGCGCCTGCAATTAGCAAGGGCCGAGAAGTTAGGGCAGGTTGCTCGCCCCAGGTTTCTCCGTATGTTCGAATGTACCCAAGGCAGAGATTTTCCTGGAGGGAATCTGTGTTTCTGACTGATGGACAGAGAACCTGAGAGAAGGGATCGGTGCAGACCTGACAGGTCTTCAGTTTACCGCGCGCTTGCAGGCTCCCGGTCAACAGTTCTGTCCCTCCATCTGTTGCTCTGGGCTAGGTACCCCTGGGCACCATAGAGAGATGAGGGGTTCCCTCACTGGGCTAGCCAAGAGGCTGTACTTCCGCTTACGACCGCGGTAGTAGTGCGGTTAGATTTTTTTTTTTTTTTTAAGAGCAAGCTCACCCAGGGATGGAGACTACCTACCATCCAGGGCTCAGCAGCGCGCCCTCCTGCGCCCTCCTGCGCCCTGGCTCTTCATCACAGGGTTCTGTCCCTGCATATTTTCAAGGCAGGCTGTCCAGCAGTGTCTTAAACTTTAAAGTTTTGGAAGAAACTGGAAGAGATAGCTTCATTCGAGCTTGTTTTAGATTGTTCCTCGATTGTATCCTACAGTTTTTGTGTCACCTGTTGGCAACCAGTTTCAAAGTTCGCTGCACCTTGGAAAATGTACTGTTAAGGTATTCTGTAGGAAGTGTTGGTGATTGCTTCCACAAGCCCACGCAGCTCCGGAGAGTCTGTAGGTTCTCAACTCCTGCACAAACAGAAAGGGGAACTCTGGCCAGGGTGCTCAAGTCCTTAAGCTACTTGTAGTTGTGCTGCACGAGTGGGGAGGCAGTCTGTGAACGGGAAAGGGTGTGTGTGTGTGAGAGAGAGAGACTCCCGACCTCCATACTTAATGCCCCTGTATCCAATGACTTTGGTCCACAGACGTCCTGTCCGGATTCTGAACTCTCCTCCGAGGTTCATTTTTGGCTTGTGCAAAATTTAGATTGTCTGGATTTTCTTTCCTTTGCTCAGAGGTGCTGAATGTCAGGAACTCACTTTGCTAAAAGGCATGGAAATCGTTTTAGCTTCATACACTTCTCCAAGGCTCTGGGTCTGCGCCCACCTATACTGTAGAAAACTTAATGAGGTAAAGGAAAGAACTCTGGACCCAGAGGGGGTGAAGGAGGGAGGGAGAGGGAAAAGGGAGGGAGAGACGGAGACGAGTGGGGGGAGAACGGACACTCACTCTAGACTGTTTCCCAAGGGCAAAAGCCAACCAAGAGGGGGTGGTCAGCCCTGTCTTTTGTCTTTCTGGGGTTCTTCCCGAGAAAGAGGCCATAGATTGGAGGAGGCACGGGTCAAGACCAAGGGGTCTAGTCTCTGAAGAGTTCGGGATTTTTTTTTTTCTTTCAGCCCTGTGCCTTCCCTTACAAACAGGCCTACCCACCAGCTTTAAGCTCTAACTGGGAGATGGGGGTCAGGGTGGGATGCGGGAGAGGGGGTGTGGATCCTTCCCTCCCAGTTACACAAACCTCCTCTTCTCTGAGTGGTAGGGCTTAATAAGCTAAGAGCTAGTAGGCGGGAAGAGTGCAGGGTACACCCTGGCATGAAGGAGACATAAGGGTAACCCCTGGGCAGTGGACTCTCTAAGCCCCTGGAAAAGATGTAGCACAGGTGGACTCTTTCCTGGGAGATGGACTGTCCACTGGGACTAGCAAGTTTGGGCTGACCCCCTTCCTCAAGGGGCTGTTGACATTCCTGTCTCTCAGACCCACCATAGAGTACTTGATAGCAGTGTATGGATACTTTACCTAGTACCCCTGATTACCTGGACTCTAGGGACATTTTAAGACTTTAAATTCAGGGTGTTGTTGTTGTTGTTTTTTGGGGGGAGGGCAGGCAATGGAAATATCACCCTGCCTGTTTGAGGAGTGGTCAAAACTCATTCCCTTCAAGAAAATGTCTCCACTGATGTAATAACTTCTCTCCCTTCAGTATCGGCTCACAATGCTGTAGCTCTTGTATGTGACTCTGCCACAGGTCGGTCCCTAGGTAGGCTCCTCTTTGCACAGTGACACCCTTTGTGCTTCACCCCTCAGAGGTCCCTCCCTGCCTGGCCTCCCAGCTCCGATGGCCTCAAGCAGGATACGCTGGCGCTCTTCTCTGAAACTGCGCCTCTACAGCGGCTGTGTCCAGACGTTGGCTACGGAAAGATTCCGCCGAGAGAAGGCTGACAGCGATGCTCAAAGCAACCTGGGTAGAGAAGTAGGGTTCCCTCTGCTTAGAGCTCCCTTCGGTCCCAGTTTTCCTGTCGGGCCGGTGCCTTCTAAGAAACTTCAACTATCCCTCCTTATTGGCGGGTGACTCCTTTGATGACCCCGTCACTTCCAGAGCCCTTTTGGAAGGATCCAGTTTAGGTGTCTTTCTGGAGGTGGTGTGGTTGGGTCTGGGGTTGCAAGAGAGAGAGACCTCGCAGGCCCTGCCCCGCCTGCACCTTCAGGTGTGCTGAGCGCTCCCCGTCTCAGAATTCAGCCCCCGCCGCCGCGCATCTGGGCTCGGTTGGCCCCTCTCCCGCGCTAAGGACTTGTAGAAAAGTTCAGATGCACGGGAAGGTGGAGAGCGGTGTCTGTCCTTTGCCCTGGGTTTGGACCCATCTTCTCCCGTCCTCCTCGGCGTCGAGGGAAAGGGCGATAGACACCGGCGATCCGGAGATTGCGGGCGGGCAAGCAGGAAAACCGCTGCGAGAGAAGAGGACCCGCCGGTCCCGAGTGGCGGCGGTGGTAAAATCGGGAGCAGCATTTCTGCCCCTGCCCCTTGTCTGCAAAAATAAGACCGCAAACTCTCTAGACTCCCCAAACCGTGGGAAGAGGCGACTCTATTTTGCTTATGGTAGGTTCTGGAGTGAAGGGCCCCTTCACCGCCTCCTTCCCAGAGACTCGCTGAGGCGTAGCTTCACCTCCCCAGCGGGTCCTGCCGTCTAGTCCCGGATCCTGCCCTTCGACGAAAGGCAGGAATGTGTTCACAATCCTAACTGCGGGATGGGGTGCGGGGGGTGCGGGTGGGCTCACTTTCCAGGTCGGGACTTCTCTTGGAAGCCGTGAGCTCTCTTCCCTCCACTTCTCCCTTGTCTCCCGGCGGGAGGAAGACCCCACAGAAAACGAGTGTGGACGCGGGGGGAGGGGGGAAGCCAACAGATTCCGATACAGAATTTCAGTCGGGCATAGTGTATCGCAGGCCCCCTATTCGTCCTTACCGAAAACCGTCTCAAGATTAGCCTGTTTTATTTTGAGGTTCAGGCTGACTCTCCCCGAGAGCGCTGCAAGCCCGAGGTGTTGTATTTTGTCTCCCCTCACCTCTGGATCTCGCCCAGCCCTCGGCCAGACTCGAGAACAGAAGAAAACGTGAAGAAACCGAAGTGGCCGCAACAGCGTCTAAGTTGGGGCCATGGGTGGCCTAGAGCGAGAGGGGCGAGCCGCGTCCACCAGCCCCCCTTTCGGATGGCAGTGGGGCGGGTGGAGGAGTTTGGGGAGCCTCGCGGCCCCTGCGGCCCAGGCTGTTAGATTTAACGATTAACCCTTGTCACGGGCGCGGCGGTGGGGAGGGTGAAGGGCAAAGGTCTGCGCACAGCAGTCCCTCAATGTCCCGGGAAGTTGCAGAGTTGGGAGTGGGGCGGGGAACCGGGCTCCGATCCCGCGCTGGCTGGGCGGCTTTAGGCGGGCGTGGCGTGTTTGGACCTGGGAGCGCGACCCGCCTGACCTCTCTGCCCCGCGGGCACCGCCGGCCCGGGTGGCCTGGGCCACGGTGGCTGGATCCCTCCCGCGCACCTGCAGGCGGCGCGTGCCCTGCACGCGTGTGCTCGACCCGTGTCCGTCCTAGGTTTGGGGGACACTCGCAGGCAGGTGCCACCGCGGTTGCCCTTCGGGGCGCTGCGCGCACTGCCTCCGGGAGAGCGAGGTGGATGGAGGTCGAGGTCGCCGAGTGGCACCAGGGCGGGACAGCCCGCGGTCGCGACGCGGGTCTGCGCGCTCGGCCCGCTCTCTCTGCCCTCGGCGCCGCGCGCTTCCCCTTCCCGCACCCCGAGATCCGCTGTGGCTGCGGCGGCCGAGCCTGGGGCCGTGGGAGCGGCGGCCGGGACTGTCCCCGCGAGGCGGGCAGCGGAGAGCGCGCGGGGCCGTGGAGTGCGCTGCCGGCTGCCCGCGCCCGGTTCGCGCCAAGCCCTGGGAATGGCCGGCCCGCGGCGCGGCGCCGGCCCGGGGCTCCTCGGGGAGCCTGGGAAAGGCGGGGCGGCGGGGTCCTCGGAAACCGCGGCTCGCCTTCTGGAAGCCGCTGCCCGCCCGCACCTGCCGCCGGGTTCGAGTCTCGGCTCCCCTCGCCGAGGACTTGGAGTGCGCCGACACCCGGCGGCCACGAGAGAAAGCAAGGTCTCCCGGTGGGCAGCGGTGACGCACGGCCTGTGGCCGACCCGTTGGTGACCCCGTGCCCGGGAAGGGGAGCCCTCGCGGGCCGTGGGTGACACGTTTCCAGAGGGCGTACGACCAGGCACTGGCTTCGTCCCGTGCCGCTCAGGATCGGCTTTTCCTGGGACCAGACTTTAACAGGAAAATTTAAAGTTACTTTTTTGTACAGCGAGGAAATCGTGCATTTAAAGAGATCCGATGGGACAACTATGACAAAGAATGATCAGGAGAGCAGGCCTAGGGTAGAACTGCGGGAAGTTAGGGGCGGGCAGGACCGGCCCGGACCACCTCCACCTGACAAAGGGGGTTAAGGCAAGAATGTGGGCTGAATACAGCGGGGATTAGGGACCGGGATCCCTCCAGACGTCGAGGCCTCCTATCTGACTGCGAATTCCGGAATGATTTAAGAGCGAGCCTTTCTGCAGGCGTAGCGGGAACCCGGGCAGGTGGGAAGCCCACAAAGCAATTCCTTCCCCTTTGAGTAGACAACACGGGCGACGGTGTGACCTGATGACCCCGCTGACCAGGTGTGGACAGCCTCGAGCCCTAAATATTTGCATTGTCCCAATTTCCCATTTGCTTCGGATTTTAGTGCGCCTTCACTCCACCGTACAGTCAATTAGCGATTACTTACCCCGCATTAGCAGGAGCGGGAGAGCGCTCAGCGCCGCGGAGGAGGAGGAGGAGGCCAGAAGCAAGGGCGGGCGCTCGCAGTCCGGCAGGAATGGGCAATTAATTAACTGGGATTAAGGGTACTTTCTGTTGCGTTAAGAAATGTCCTTTGAGACTCCAGTTTGGGGGCTGACGCGGTGACTATTTGGTGGATTTCTCCGGCTGGGAAACGCGCGTGCCCTTCTAATTGAAGAGTTGTGGGTGGGGGAGGGTAGGTGGGGCCGGATGAAGGGACCTTGTGTCGTTTCTTGCAATTAGGGAAATTTATCAAGAACAGAGCTGAGAAGCTTTGGGTGCACGGAGCTGATGAGGAGGAAGGAGTGAGTGATGTTATTCACTTTGGGAAACCCAAGGTTAGAGCGACTCTGGGGCTGCAGTTTGCTGTGGCAGCTCGAGGCGCATTCTTCATGCGCTGCAGGGTTTGATTTGGTGGCCCGATTTGCCTCTGCAATGGTTGCCTGCCTTTTCTCCCTTTCTGGAATTAGTGTTAGCAATACCATGATACAGCTGTGTGCAGCAGGGCCCAACCTGGCTTGGTGGCTTGAAAGTCCTCTTTCCTCTTGCTTCTTTCCCTCCTGGTCTCCCTGTCTTCTGCCACCTCTCCCATTCTTAGTGAAGACCTTGCAGGAATGTGGGCTCGAGCTGAAATTCACAGCACAGGGGTTTTCTTAGAGGTGGTATGCCAGCAGCCTCCAGGGTGGTGAGAGCCATCTCCTGTCCCTGGTGTAGGAGCCTCAGGATTGACAGCACAAGGTTCTAGGTGTGGACAGAAGCTGACCTGGGGCTGGCTCCCACCGCTGTGTTGTGGCAGGGAGAAATCAATTTGGAATAGAATCGGCTGTGAGGCTTTGTGTGTGTGTGTGTGTGTGTGTGTGTGTGTGTGTGTGTGTGTCTCCTCGGTTTTATAAGGGTCCCAATTAAATGGAACATATAGCAACCATGGAACATAAGCAACCATTTTGAGGCAGTTGGTGGTGGAAGGTGGCCAGATTGGGTTTACTTGGCAAAACTGAAATTGATTCTCCCTTGCAAAATGCACTTGGGGTTAGCTGTGTTTGGGACAGACTGGATGTGTCTTGTGAAATGAGTCCTAGCTTCTGCTGCGATTTTCCTAGATTTCTTTTGCTCAGACTCCACATTATCTTCTCTCTGTCAAGCTGGGTCTAGCTACAGATGTTTTACTGCAGTACCTCACCCCCAGATGCCCTTAAATTATAATTTGCTTTAATTATAATGTTAGGGGGTTAAGGGATTGGTTCTGGGGATAGACAAATAGAGCAAAACTTCACAGCCAAATTAATTGGAAGTTTCTTCTTATGAGGAAGAGGCTGCCAAACATATGGGATATTGCTGTAGAATGTGACATCAGAAAAATACTGTGTGGAGATTTAGCAATGATTAGATGGGAATGGGGAATAAAAACAGGGCCGTGTCGACAGCATATCCAGACAGGCTCGGATTTGTTCAGTGCATTTTTCTGTTTTATTTACAGTTACCAGAATATTTTATATCCCTGTGAAGGATACTAATTCCATGACAGTCTGTCTTCTGGAAGATAACCTTTTCTCTGCAAATACACAGTGACATTCGTGTGTTATTTGCTGCTGGACTCCTATTAAAATATTATAAAGATTACAGCTTTAAAATGGATGCATCAAACCGATCCCCAGGACCATTTTGGATCCACTTTTTCATTAAAGAGGTAGCTGGTTTTTCTGGAACTGTCTATGCTGAGACAGAACAAAGGAGGTTTTCAAAAAGACCTCAGACTGCCAAGTAAACAAATAAGATCTGTTGGGGAAAGAAAGAGAAGTGGAAAGAAAGAAAAGGGAAGGACATTTTCAGTGGGGTCATTTCTAATACCAGGATTGCCTGGCTCTCTTCTAGTCCTTAAGACATTCACTGAGACAAACTAGGGGGGAAACTTAGAAATTACACAAGATGCTCCTGGGTTAATGTGTGCTAAGCATGTAAATGGATATAATTATGTAGAGAATATGATTTCTTTAAATGAGGTGCCAATTTTTAAACTGGGATCCCCCCAACATTTTTGTGGTTTGCTCTTTGTCTCTGTGTAATCCGCCACAAAATATTATGATGTTCAATCCACCTTTTCTCTTTGTTTTTAAATAATTAGCGTCAGAATTCTGTGCTCTAGTAATACTGATTTTAAGATTATTTTTACTGGGTTATGAAAATCACTTATGAAATTTTGGAAAGTTATATTAGTGTCTCTTGAAAACACACTAGGACAAATGTAAATAAAAATGTTAAAAATAGCTATAAATTGATCAATAAGAATGACCTAAATGTCTTCAGTAACAAAGAAGAAGGTGGGAATGCTACACATCTAATCGCATTCTGTCTCATGTGACTGAACCCTGGGCCTCAGGCTTCCTCATTATAAACCGCTGGATGAACGGCCTGGGTTCTTTAAGTCGCAATCATCAGACAACTTTAAAAAGAGCGTGTGATCAGGAAATAATGGTAACAACTTTGAATTGGAAGGTTTATTTTTGAGACAACTGTCCAGGCATGAAACTAAGATTTAATTAAATTTTAATATTAATTTTATCTCTGGTCCATTACTTAGGAGACTTGAGCTGTTTCAGAATTCAGGGGTAAAGTGGGCAAATGTGCCATCACTGGGTCTGTGCTGTCCTAGATCGTGGGGACACTTTAGAACTGGTCATTCCCAGACTGACCAGTGAGCCTCCAAGCTGTATCTTCTGGAGCCCAAAATTTAAAAAAAAAAAAAAAAAAAAAAAAAAAGCTCTCTGCTTTTGTTCTTAGGGAAATCTCCTGTTGTTTTCTCCTTCTTACATGTAAAGCGTGAATGGAAAATTTCAAGAATATTTCATACAATATTTCGGTTGTGTAGGAGTTTCCTTCTTGCTCATTTTTTTAAAAGTCAGTAAAGAAACTTAAATAAACTGGTTGAGTCTTTTGAAACTTACATCAACTAACTACTTACTCAGGTGAAGTCATCTGTGAATTTGAATTTGAGGAGAAAAGTCCCAGAGAGAGGTGGTCTTGGTGAAGCCATGGCCTTCAGACAGCCCCAGAAACTGTCCTGGAGGCAAAGAAGGTCCTAGCACCAATTCAGCCCCTGAGTATGTGCCCTCAGGGAAGAGCCTTCTTCTCATGACCTTTAGTGGTCTCCTTCAAAGGGTCTCTGAAAATGAATGAATGAGCAAGAGCGTTTGAAAGCATTAGACAATGTTCAGAGGTGATCACAAGGTACGGGGACCAGAATCAGGGTTCTCAGTTTGGAATGGAGTGGCTGGCGCACTCATTGATGTCCCAAGAAGGCGGCCAGACTGAGTGAAGGGAGTATGGTGGTGTCTACAAACAGGGAGCCATGCGAGCTTTCCATGCAGCCCTTTCTTGAAGGCAGCTAGGAGAAATCCCATTCTGAATATCAGACTGCAAAGCCCAAACATGAAAAACTGAACTCTGTCTATCCAAATGACAATTGCAAAGCAATGCCCCCAAAGACTGCAAATTCATATTTTGCAAAATGTTAATCTGGCCTCAGAGCATGGTCAAATGAACATTATCCGTATCAGTATAAATTAACTTGCTTAAAAAAAATCTCCGAGCCATGCATCAACATTGTGATCCCACTGGAAAGATTTGAAACTGGGATTCATTTTCCCAGAAAGGCGCACTTTCTTAAATGCATTTTAGAGGATATTGTCGGGTGTGTGGTAGTCTCCTTAGTGATTTTTTTTTCTCCCTCTATCCCGTTGACCTTCTGTGACCAAAGAAATAGAAAACACCATTTTTCAAAGAATTAAAATCGATCAAGTAAACACACAGCCTCTGAAATGTTTCCTTGGTGGCCTCTGGCTCTTTGGAGCTGTTTCTTGGAAGTGGAAAAGCCACAGGTAAGAGTGAAATGGACAGTGCTCAGGGTGTGGCTCTCCTGATCTGCCACAGATCACAGCAAACCTTTTGGCGTCCCAGCTTCCTGAAACTCTGGGAGTTGGGGACTCAAAAGTACAACCCGCTTTCTGTGTGGCCAGCTTAAAAACTAAGCCTTGCCTGGTCCTCCTGCCGATTGGAGATTGGAGGGCAGACTTGTGGTCTTATAAACTCTTGATGAAAGAATAGATTATGGTTCCAGGGAAGATTCTATAGTCCTTTGGGCAGTTAGAAGCTTCATGTGTTGTGGGAACCTGCCCACACAACGGTAAAGTGAGTGCATCCTGGTCTTCCCCTCCCCCCATCTCAGGGTGGGCAAGTCTACCCTTGTTTTAAGGAGGAGGAGTCTGCTAGATTTCTCTATCCCAAAAACAGGGAAATCTTGAAATTGCATTGTTCCCCGTCCTCTGGGATGACTTAGAAAGAGGTGTACATCTGGATGTTTTAAAAGTTGGAGAGTGAAGGAGGGTTTTGAGTGTTGATGAAGCAAGGGGGGAGGAGGGTATATTGGGGAAAATAGTGAAATGTTCAGTAATTTTTTTTTCTTGACAGTGTCTGAGTTTGAACATAGAGGCTCACACATGCTGGGTATGTGCTCTGCTACTGAGCTGCAGCCCCAGTCCTGGAGCAATCCTGATGCGCCTCAAGTGTGTGAACTCACCTTGTTGATGACTGGCTGTGAGGCCCGGGAGGAGGGAACTAACTACTGGGCAATAGCCCCGGTCTCTAAGCGATAGGGCAGACCGAATGATTTGAAGATCCAAACTTGACACAGCGCTGAAAGCTTTCAAAATCACCCAGGACTTTTTGATTCCACCTCCCCCCCACCGCCCCATCTTTTCCTCTCTCTCATCAGTGTTTCTACTCCCCATAGCTTTCTGGGTCATTCACGCCCACTCTCCCAACACCTCACACTGGACAGCTCCCTCCGTCAGTGGTAGCTTCCTGCTTGACTTCAGACTTGGCTTTTTTGCCAAAATGGCAATGCCCTGGCCTATGCATATGTGCATATTTGTGTGCGTTTCTGCACATGTGTGTATCTGAGGCCTGTTTGCACCTGTGCATGCATCTGGATTGTATGTGTGCATCTTTAGGTATTTGGAATATGTGTGGATATGTGTACTAAATTATGTACCCTTGGCCAGTGGCTCATCTATCTCCTAGTCGCTCTGCAAAACAGCAGTTTTGATCTCTCTCTGCCTTCATGTCCTCTTACAAATGACAGAATGGAGCCAGATAAGCATAAGTGAATGTGTCTCAGGGTGTGTCTTTGTTTGTGATTGTGTTTCTCTGTGTGTACACGCATGTCTCTGTATACTGAGACTGTGTGTGGGGCTGTATGTGAGGGTCTGCATGACAGTTAGGGTGCCTATGCACACGTGCAGCTGGGCCCAAGTCCATGCCTGAGCCCTGCCACTCTGCAGGATACAGGACTTTGTGATGTTACTAAATACCGCCCGAAGCTGAGCTTCGCTGGGGAGCTGGAAGTCTCACACCCCTAACATGGTGCAGTTTACAGCACTATTCTTGGTGGCAAAGTTACATGACCTTTGACCTGGTAAGGATCTCCAAATCATAAACATACAACAATAATAGAAACAATAATTCATTATCCTAAAAGAAGACATTGTAGCTGTTTGAAAATTTTCCAGATAATTTTCATTTTTTAACAGTCAAATGGGAATGTGTAGCCTAGGATGTGGGGTCTGAGTTCATAGGTCAACACCTTCTGAGGGGAAGGGATGGGTCTGAAGTTGGCAGGTGCCATCAATAAGCCAGCACCCCCAGCTGGAGAGCTGTCCATGGACAGGGTGGCTTCTCAAACACTCACCTGAGGCTCTGGGCACACTGCTGACTCTCCAGGCATTTCCTCATCTGTGAAGTGGGACAGATAACCCTCCCTGCTCAGCTGCATGTTAAATATGGAGTTTAAACACCCCGGACCTGCTACAGTTCGCAACAGGCCCTGGGTACCTGGTCTCATTAGTCTTACCATTGCACATTCTGGGTCTTTTCAACTGTTTCTAACTTATTTTTACTTTAAAATCTCTCATTTGTGATGTCTTTGTCATCTCTCTCAGTTGATAGTGGAATACATCTGGGAACTTGGTTTTTTTTGTTTGCTTGTTTAACATAAAATATGCCCTAATCTATACCTTACAATTGTGTCAAACCCAAAGGCCCAGTTTGGTTCCCAGGCCTCCCTGCACACCTCCAGCCTGGCCAGCTGTGGTGTCTCCTGCTCCCCCCTGCCTTCGGTGCTCCTGCGCTCCTGCTCTGGCGCTGCTCCCTGCATACATTAGCCCTAATGTATTCTTTCTCTGTGTCTCGAATACCCATCATATTAAGTCTCCCACTAGGTACCTTGCTCGAAATAAATTTTATGGCTGTACATCCTCATCCTCATCACATGCATTTGTAGCTTGTAGGAGAAATACAGTCGTATCCTTCCACCCAGAGCAAATCAAACAATTCGTTAGTTGTGGCCCTGGAGCTGGGAGGTGAGAAGCCACGGGGGAGTCTGCTGCTCTGCCCAAATCCCCTGCTAGGAATCCAGCGCTGGCTAGCTAAGAAGTCCCCAGTGAGCCTTCAGAACCAAGGCCGGACCACCATGCCCTGCTGAGCAGGGCCCCATGCCAGCGATGGCAGGCGGCTGGCACGGTCAGGCGGCCACCCATGCTGCACTGTGACCCACCCTCAGGGTCCATGTTCCGCTTCCTCATGCTCTGCACCTTTTGTCCTTGATACACTACCTGGAGCTGGAAGGCTTCCGGGTTGTCTGCCTCTCCCTGTTGGTTGTGTGTGAGCAGCCATCCCTGCTAACCTTCAACCCAACCCCCACCTTTCAGGAGCTCTGGCCCAGCCACTGGCCCTTACTGGGGGCCCGGACTTGACCTGGCTAGCCATCTCGTGCAGTGTCTGTTCCTCCATGCAGTCTCTCCTGGCCAGTACTCTTTCCAAGCCTCCACCTCCCCTCACTCCCCCCACCCCCCTCCCACCTCTTGGGGTGTGGGGCACACTCCCTGGTGGTCCCTAAGAGAGACCACAGAAGTGGCTTACTTACCCTGAGCTAGTTCTGGATTGCCCCAAGATGGTCATTCTTTGCATCTGAACTGGGGGGCAGAGAGGCACATGAAAGAACCGCTTACCAAGCCCAGAGCAGTGAAGCCCACAGACACACTGCAGGACTTAGTGAAGCTAATCAAGCTCCTAACTCTGATGGAGGAGGGCTGTGTACCCTGCCCTCTCCTGACTTCCCCCATGTGATGATTCCCTCACAGCAGCAATCCTGAGAGGCAGTGTTGGCTTCATCACCCCAGTTTTCCGAGTGGGGAGCTGAGGCAGAGTGGTCACTTGTCCACGGTGAAAGAGCAGATGCCAGGATTCAAACTCAGGCACTTTGGTCCTATAGCCCATACATGACTCTGTGTCCTTCCTGTCTCTCCTGTTAAGTCACTATTATGTCAATCAGAACCGCGTAAGTACTCACCAGTTAAAAAAATGTCTTTCTCATAGAGGAAACTCATTTCGTTTGGGACAAGGACTTGCTATAAAAGCCAATCTCTCAAACTCTCAATCCTCCTGCTTCGGAGTGCCTAGTGCTGGGGTAACAGGTGTGTGCTACATTCCTGTCTTGGGAAAAAAAATCTATGAAGTAGAAAGAAAAAAATATCTCTAATACAAACTGGGACAATTAGTAACTGTCCAACCTGCCTGCCTCTACCTCGGTGTACTGTCTGGTATTTGAGAAGAAGTCAGGGAGCAAGGCATTGACTAGCAGATCTGATTTTCAGATGAATGCTGGTGGTACCTAGGCTCTGGAAGGGACAGATGAGGCTGGAGCTTGGTTGGACCAAGGTGGACCCTTGGGTGTTAGAGGGCTATTGATGTTTAGCAAATATCCCAAGTTCAAATAAGAGACTTCCTAGTTAGGAAAGCTTGCAACACGGATGTTTTCAAGACATTTTTGTTAGCATACTTAAATTGTACACAGTAAAGAGTTTCATTGTGAGATTTCCATACATGTATATGATGTATTTTGATCACATTTGTCTGCTTCCACACCCTTAGTTACCTGCGCTCACACTCTCTTGTTTTTCTAGTCATCGTTCCTTTCTTCTGCCTTCCCTCCCTTCCTTCTTTCCTCCCTCCCTCCCTCCCTCCCTTCCTTCCTTCCTTCCATTTTTTTCTTCCATTTTTTCTTCTTTGAAACCCAGACTGGCCTAAAATTTTCTGTGTAACTCAGGCTGCTCTGACCTCCTGATCACCCAGCCAACTAGAATTCGGCAACTGCTAGAATTTGTACACCTAACTCCCCTTCTACTTTCAGACTTACTTTTTATTAATTCACTTATTTGATTTTACGTGTATGGGTGTTTTGCCCGAATTTATGTCTGTGTACTGTGCGCCTGGCTGGTGCCTCTGGATGTCGGAAGAGGGTGTTAGATCTTCTGAAACTGGAGTTAAAGGTAGCTGTGAACCGCCATGCGCTGGGAACAGAATTCCAGCCCTCTGTGAGCTCTCAGAGACAACTGCTGAGTTGTCTTTCCAGCTCTATCTTTTTTATGCTTTATTTAGAATCTGCTAAGTCCTAATTGTATTATTTATGGCTGGATTAAAAGCTCCACTGTGTAAATATACTTCCTATGCCTGGTCTGGAACATGTAGCCCAGGCTGACCTCAAACTCAGAGAGACCTGGCTTCTGCCTCTTAGGTGGTGAGATTAAAGGCATGTACCACCACCCTCAGCTCCGTTCTCTTTTATTATTTAGGTTTAGTGTGTGTGTGGGTGTGTGTGTGTGTGTGTGTGTGTCTATGTGAGCGTGTACTACAAGTATTCAGGCCAGAAGAGGGCAGTAGAGCCCTTGATGCTGGAGGGTAGTTTGTGAGCCTCCTGCTTGTTGGAGCTGAGAACCAAACTTATATTCTCTGAAAGACCAGGAAGTACTCTTAACTGCTCAGCCGTCTCTCTGGTTCCAATATCCACTATCTTTTGATGTTGATGGACACCTGGGCTAATCCTACAACTCAGCCTCCATGAATAGTGCCAGGATAACCATGGGTATACAGGAGGTGTCTCTATTGTATGCTGTCTGCGATTCCTTAGGATATATACTCAGGAATGACGTCAATTCTATTTTTAGACTAGGCATATGTCAATTATATTTTTAATATTTTGAGGGACATACACAGATTTCCCATAGTGGCTACATTAATTTACATTTCTATCAAATTTCTCTCCCACATCCTCTCTGACATTCTGTTGACAGTCATTCTGTTGAGAGTGAGATGAATTCTCAGTGGTTGTGTAGATTTTGATATGTTGTGGGTTTTTTCCCCTCGTCTGTACCTCCACCTTGAGCATGACATGAGTAGAGAAACAAGTGGGATTCACTAGCTGTTAGGATTGGATACCTTTGGCAATGGTGTGGAGCGTGGAGGAAACACAGGGACAAGTGAACGCTGGTGGTGAGGGTTGGAGCAGTTGCTGTCTGGTAGATGACCTTATGAAGTTGTCCTCTTGTGCCGGGCTCCTGCTAAATGGTGAGGGAGAAATACTGCTGCCGCCCCCACCCCCAAGGACCCCTCTTCTCAGTGGGTGTAACTACCTGCAAAAGGTTAGCAAAAATCAACTATAACAGATACGGGAACTCCTGGCTGTGGACCCTATGGGTGCATGTCTGGAGGAGCTCTATCTGTTACCTCCCCTCTTTTCTCTCTTCTTCTCTCTCTCTCTCTCTCTCTCCAGTAGCATAGGGGGGAAAAAGCTAAAGCTAGAGACACTAGCACATTGTTCATCCAGCCACGGAAGTCTGGTCATTTTACAGATTTTGAAACAGTGGTCCAAGATATTATTAAGTTTCTAAGCCATCCCTTGATGAGATTGTCAGAGAGACAGGCTGGGACATCACTGAGGAAAACTACGGGGCATCCTTTAGACGGACGTTAGGGTTCAGTCGCAGGCGTCGGAACGCTTACATTACTGCGGTGGACAGTGGTCCATCACCAGAAGCTCAGTGACTTTCAGCTTGGGGGAGCCAGCTCAGTGTTGACTTCCAGGGATAACCCCCAGCCCCTAGAATTTCACTGCCTTTGCCATGGTTGTTCAGGGCATTACGACCACAGGCCCTCGTCGCCTCTACTAAGGCCCACGCCCGTATGATGCAGGTCTGTCCCTTGGCTGTCATACATTTAACTCAATTCTGAATTGAAGTTTCTTTCAGTGCCTCTGATTGGTGGACTCTAGATCAACTCGGTGGGTCAGTGGTAGGCCCTTGCCTGGCATGTGTGAGGCACCCTTGGGCCTTGGCTTAACCCCACGCTGATAGCATTCGCGTCTCAGGCCAGATGTCCTCAGTCCATGCCTAGACACGGTCCGCTCTGGGCTGATGTCTGTAGTACAACTTCTGCCCGGTAGTGCCAACATGGCGGCCTCGGGGTTGGGTCCTGAGGTCCATTTCAGGGCCTGGTCTGGCTGTGGGAAGGCTCACGCTGTCTCTCTCTCTTCTCTGCAGAGATCCCTCAGTGTGCCGGCTGCAGTCAGCACATCCTGGACAAGTTCATCCTGAAGGTCCTGGATAGACACTGGCACAGCTCCTGCCTCAAGTGCGCGGACTGCCAGATGCAGCTGGCCGACAGGTGCTTCTCCAGGGCGGGGAGCGTCTACTGCAAGGAGGACTTCTTCAAGTGAGTCATGCCGCCTCGCCGGGCAGTAGGGAGGACAGGGAGACCGCTGGGTCTTCACGAGTCCCGGCCGTGGCCTTTCCTCTTGCTCACTAACCCCATTGCTGCCTGGGAGCCAGCATCTGGCCTCGCCTCCTCAGCGTGGCATCCAGCAGAGGGCACGGCCGGCCTTCGCCAGTAGGAGGAGCCGTGCTTTCTGCCTTAGTAAGTCGAGGCTCAGGGTTTGTCGGATCCTTGGGGGACTCTCAGAGCTTTTAGCTTGCGCCCTACAAACGGAGGAGCATCCATGGCTGTTTCCTTGGTGTTTTCAGGCCTCAGAAGTGAGGGGAGCTTGCTCCTGAGGGATCCGAGCCAGGCTCCCTAGCTGTCGTTGTCTGGCATGAAAATATGTGAGGAGGCGATCTTACATGGTGGTTAGGAGCCCAGCCCTACCTGGGTTTGAAACTACAATTCTATCAGCTACTTCACTTTGGCGTGCCTCAATTCTCAATATCTGTAAAATGGGGCCACAAATAGAGCCCTCATCTCACGTTGGTTTTAAGTAGGGCAATATATGTAAAGTTCTTGGGGAGGAAATGTCATCTGACATTGGCTCTAAAGGCTGTCTTGGACTTTGCATTCTGGGGTTGAATGCATCAGGAAAATCCCGCTGAGGCTTTGGGGTCAGGGAGTCTCCCCGGATTTGTTTTCTGCATTCTTTAGTCCCTTCCTAGGACCCATTACCTGAGGCTGATGCTGTAGTCAATACGGACTACCAGCCAAAGGGAAGGCAAGCTCAGGCGGTGGGGGTGGCAACCAGTGGCCGTGACTGGTACTCACATTACCTTCAGAGCTCCGGGAGAGGAAAGCAGGGTTGCCAGGGAGGTGCCATGGGAGGACCAGCCATGGAGGGGCAGTGCACAGCCTCTGGTCGCGGTGTTCTGGAGACAAGGAGGAGAAATGGTGGGGGATTCTGAGGTTTCTCAAATTTCTTTCCTGAGATATTACAGATCCTTCCTGTCCCTTCCTTCCTATTTTTTGGGGGGCAGGGGGGACCGCTTCTCTTTCTTCCCACCTTCCTTTGGTTTTCCCCACCTCAGACTCTCCCTTGGGTCTACTTCTTCCCATCACATTGTTCTCAGTGGGTGACAGAGTGTGTCTCTGTCCAGCTGCTTCAGTGATGCCCTGGCCAGGCAGGACGGTAGTTCTCAGGGAGCTCTGGATGGGCTGCATTCATTGGTATTGTGTGTCTCACTGCGTGTGTGTGTGTGTGTGTGTGTATGTGTGTGTGCGTGCATGCATGTGTGTGTATGTGTGTATGTGTATGCGTGTGTATGTGTGTGTGTATGTGTGTATGCGTGTGTGTATGTGTGTGTGTATGTGTGTATGCGTGTGTGTATGTGTGTGTGTATGTGTGAGTGTATGTGTGTGTGTGTGCATGCGTGTGAATGTGTGTGTGTGTATGTGTGTGTGTATGTATGTGTGTGTGCATGCGTGTTTATGTGTGTGTATGTATGTATGTGTGTATGTATGTGTGCGTGTGTGTATGCATGTGTATGTGTGTGTGTGCGCATGTGTGTATGTGTGTGTGCATGCATGTGTATGTGTGTGCATGCATGTGTATGCATGTGTGTGCATGCATGTGTATGTGTGTGAATATGTATGTGTGTGTATGTATGTGTGTGCATGCGTATGTGTGTGTGTGCGCGTGTGTGTATGTGTGTGTGTGCGCGTGCATGTGTATGTGTGTGCGTGCATGTGTATGCGTGTGTGTGCATGCATGTGTATGTGTGTGAATATGTATGTGTGTGTATGTATGTGTGTGTGCATGTGTGTGTGCATGTGTGTTTGTGTATGTGTGTGTGTGTGTGTGTGTAGGTCCAGAGGAGCTGAGGAAGGGGTGACCTTCTGTGATGAGAACACCACTCTCCAGTTTGTCCCTGCATTTTTGGAAAGCCTGGGAGAGCTCTGGGGATGAGGCAAAGTCCAAATCACCGTCTCAGACGCTGAGGTAGGTACTGAGATGTCCTGCATCAGACATCGGCATCCACAGGGATTCTCACTGGCCCAGCCTGGCCGGTCAGGGTGGCCAGTGTGGTATAGGCAGAGACTGTCGGGGGGCGTGGACTCAGGGCTTTCCCCTCAGTGGCTCCCCCTCAGCCCCCCAACCCCTCAGTATTGCTTCAGGGCCCTGTGTCTAGCTGTGTCTAGCTGCCTATATCTTGGGAAGGAGAGTAGCAGTTGAGGGTTTGGGGAAAGGAAGAACAAGGAGAGTGGATCTCCCTAGATCCAGGAGGGGCCCAGAGTGAGGGCCGCAGCCCTGCCTCTGTGGCTTCCCCACACCATGGTGCTCATTTGAATCCTTTCCTGGGTCTGTAGCAGCGGCTCCTGCCTGGTCCTTCACTTGCTTCCTGAAGTCCACAGGCCTCTCCAGCCCAGCCACCTGGCTTTACAGCCCAGGCCTGATGCCCGCTCACTCTCCCCTAGGCCCCTTCACCCACAGAACTGCCTGGTAGCACTCCTGGAGGCTTCTGCCCTGGGCTTCCTTCCAGTCCTCGCTCACTGCTTCCTAGTTGTCTCCTTCCTGGGCGTACTTTACACTTCTTGTGCGACTCTTGGTCCAGGCTGCTTCCTCCTCCAGGGAGGATGACTGTACTCTGGAGGGTGACCCGTCCTTCCGTGGAAGCTCAGAGAACAGCTCCTGACAGTGAAAGCCCTGGGGAGGCATCACCCCCTCTCCCTTCCCAACTTCTCTCACACGGTCAGCTCAGGTCTGTTTATTTCTGTTCAGCGATTCTCATTCCATAGGTCGCAACCCCTTCAGGGGTTGGACAACCCTTCCACGGGTTCTCTAAGACCATCTGCGTATCAGATATTTACATTAGGATTCATAACAGTAGCAAAATTACAGTTATGACGTAGTAAAGAAAATAATTTTTGTGGTCGAGGGTCACTATGACACGAGGAATTGTGTTAAGGGTCGCAGCTTTAGGCAGGCTGAGAACCGTTGCTTTTGAGCTAGCCTAATCTTTCTTATTGGTTGGGGCCCTGTGTTACTCCGCCACATAGACACCCTGCCCATTCCCGTAGACTTGCTGGGTTTGAGAAACAAGGAGTCAATTCCATAATGGGTTTACAAGGGCTTTGGTGAGATCCGTTTCTTCTGTGTTTTGCATGGTGTCTTGGGAAATGCAGCCACATTTATTTCCTTTGTTCTGCAGGACACTCTGCTGCTAAGATGAGCTGGGTCAGGGTTGGTGGGGAGGGAGCTGGCCACAGGTTCGGTGCTGAAGCAGGCCATTAGCTCTGCGGAGGGGTGCTGTGTGGGGAGAACTTAAAGCCAAGGCCATTAACCACAGGGGGAGATTGACACCTTCCAAGTGCCCAGTGAGGAGACTTGATTTATGGGCCTCACCCAATTCTCTGGGGCTGAGACAAACTGCTGCTCAGTAAGGACCCTCGCCCTCAGTAAGGACCGGGAGGGAGCAGGCTGTCAGTCAGGGTTTTCCCATCCCCTGAGACTTCAGAATCGGGTTCAGGGATCAGCCTGCTCCCTATTACAGCCCATTGAATTCACCTGGCACCTGCTTCCTTGCAAGTACCTGTGTCCAGCCAAGAGAAACTTACGGATGTGGCAGGAATACGCCCTCTCTTCACACTTGGCTACAGCAGAAGTCATACCTGCGGGAACCCTGCAAGCAGGGTGACAGGTACCACATACTTGCCTGTCGGGCCGCAGTGTGCTCTCTGGTGTGGGATCTGGAAGACATCTGCCAGAGCCAGGAAGAATCCTTTGTGCTCTTGGAAGAAGCAGAAGACGCAAGCGGTGGTGTTTTCTGGCAGCTGCTGCACAGTCTGGTGCAGGGCTCTCCTGCTCCGCTGACGGGCACTGTGGTTCTAAGTTCCTGGGATAATCTGTTGCCCACAACAAGGGGAAGAGCAATTACTTTATTGCTTTCATAGCCGCAGGGGTATTCTTCACTTGTTTTCTATATGCAGCTTGCAGGTCAAGAGCATGATGTGCAGAGTGCCCCTGAAAGTGTGTCCTATCTCAGCAGAAAGGACTCAGCCTTTGGAAGGCCTTCCATCAGAGAGCCATGGCAATACCGATCATAGGCAGTAGGGGGCGATGTTGTGTACCGAAGGAAGAGTTACTGCGGGAGGTTGCTTTGGTGGTGCACTTTTCTTATGGGGCTGTTCTGACTAGCTGAGCAACATGGGCTGATTTTTCCTTTGTCTTTGCTTTCTGGGTCTTTAGCTTCTGTTCTCCAAAGGAGATAAAATCCTCAAGTCTAAGGGGAGAGTACCAAACTAATACAGAGTAACGGGGCTGTGATTCACTGAGTCCGGTGGGGGAATTAGGAGGGGCGCCTTCCGTGTAGAAGGGGTTCCAAAGCCAGCTTGCTGCAATACAACGCCCTGGACTGCGTTTGTTAAGCAGCTCCTTTCCATACTTCGTGTCCAATGTGTCTCCTTGTAATAGGGTCAGGGACTGAGGGAGGTAAGGTTTGGGAGCAGGCCTTGTGAGTCTGCTCTTCATCAGCACCGGGGTGACAGGGAGCCCTGGGAGTTTCCAGAGTGCGTCCAGGGTGGGTTCCCTGCTCTGGCGTTCCAGTGCTGCCTGTCACCTGAGTGGCGTTGCTTTCTTTAGGGGAAGTGAGAATTCTGCCGTCCCTTGCTGTAGAAGATCCAGGGTACACAGCGTCATTTTGCAAAATGGAGTCGTAGAAGCAGTTTGGTGAACCCAGATGGAGCTTGGTGGCATCTGTCCTATCTTTTACTAGCTGCTTGTCAGAAAAACAAACAAGCAAACAAACAACTAGTGCCAGCCTTCCCCTGTCTCTCAGGAGTGCACACTGACCTCTAGAGCGGGAAGAAGGTAGTGGGCAGTCACGTCTGCAGGGCTCTAGGGTTTTATGCCTACTTCTGGGGGCCTGGTCCTGATGTGGGAGGGATGGCTACTAGAGCCTTCCCTCAGGGCTGGGGCTGCTCCCACCTCTCCTACTCTCCCTTCTTTGGAGCTGAGAGCTTCTGGTAGAGATGACCTGTAACTGTCTCCAGTGGCTCACCTCCAGGTAGGGCAGTACTGCTGAGGGTGGAGGGCGTTAGCCGCATGTCAGGGGCTAAGCTGTGGAGAAACTCCTGTTGATTGATGTGGTTTCCCTCGATGGCTTACAATGTGAAGCAGGGCTGCGGGGGGGGGGAGGGCGGTGAGGTTCATGCAGCACTCAGGGAAAGGGAAGACTTCAAGGTCACTCCAAGATGCAAGGAGCTTCAGGCGACCTGGACCACCAGGGGTCCCTCCTCAACCTGCCCTGTCAGGGACCGTGGGGGACAGACTCAAGCTTTCTCGGGTTCTGTGGTCCTAGGAGGTTCCAATCTGAGAGGTAGTGCCTTTGGGGGGACACTTCCCTGATTCCTGAGGCCTTCACCCTGCTAGGTATCTAAGGGGTTCTCTGGGGGGGGGGTGGTGGTGGTGAAGGACACAGCTCCTGGGAGCTACATGGGTGAGCATTCCCCTGCCTTACCAGCCCCTCCCCCGGCCAGTCAATCTCCAGGTGGCTGTCAGCCAAGGGCAGGTAGGCAGCGTCCTTGGGGCTGTGTGATTTATCCCTGCGGTCCAGGACGCTGTGCTGCAGCATGCTGGCTGTTTGGCTCCCGAGGGGTGGATTTGCTGGCTGTGCACAGGCCTTTGCCAGTGTCCTTCTTGCCCCTCGGTGACCAGAACCTCTCTATTCCTTGCCTGATTTGAAGGCAGGAGTACATAGAATATGGGCTCATCTTTAAGAAACAGGCTTGGCCTCTCCTTGGGTAGACTTCCTGAAAGAGATAGGAGGTGGCTTTCACTCAGGGTTAGTGTGAACTTAAGACATCAGACGCCATCGAGCCTCACTTTGCCATCTCTAAAGCGGGATAAGAGTGTCCGTCCTTTTACTGTTAGGGCTGAGTAAGGAGACCTGAATGCTCTCTCCCCGGGCAGAGATGGTGTGTCCCAGCAGAGGTAGGATGGGAAGAGAGAAGGCTTGTTCCAGGGTCAGAGGGTGGGGTGATGAGGCTGTCAAAAGCCTGGGGCCAGATAGGGCTCTGGGCAGAGGTTGTGGATTCAGTAGGTAGGTGAGGTCACTGGAACAACAGTCCAGTTTTGGTGTGGGAGGACGATGGGACCCTGTCGCTCCAGGCCGACACTGTTCTGGGCTCATCAATGGTCATGGATGAGGTCTCGGACCAGAATTTTGCTCGGTCGCTTTGTATTTCTGATAACTGTACACCTGCTGGGAGACAGACAGACAGACAGACACACACACACACACACACACACACACAGAGAGAGAGAGAGAGAGAGAGAGAGAGAGAGAGAGAGAGAGAGAGAGCTGAGGAACCTCCAGGCAGGAAGGTCTCTTTGACATGTGGCTTTCCATAATTTCTGAATAGTTTATAGCCTAATTCCCTTGCTAAACAAATTAAACCTTTTAAGGTAAGGATCAGATGGTCCTGATAGTGCCTGTATGCACGGACATTTGTAAGACTTGAACACACTGGAGGGACCAGGCCACAGTCATTTGTGACAGCCAGTAATCAAGACAGAAGCAATTACTTAGCCCAGCAGGTCCCCCTGGGGAGCAGCAGCCGTATATCAGGTGGTGATGAGCCCGGGATTATCTGTCCGACCACCAGAGCCCTGGGGTTCAGCTGTGCCCCGTGTCCACCCTCCAGAGCCAGCCTCCCGACATCTGTGGAAATCACATCTCAGGATCTCTAGCCATGGGGGACACTTTGGAACCAAACAGTTGCAAATAAGCCTCTGGGGGCAGCTGGCACTGGACTGAGAAAACAGGGTCCCCAGGCGCAGTGGGTCTGGGTGACACGGGAGTGGCAGCCGTGGGCAGCGTGAAGCCAGCGTTGTATAGGCAAGCCTTTATTCTTGCCTCTGTTGGATTCTGTGGTCAGTGTTAGCAGTGAACAGATTAAAACAAAACAAAACCCCGAGGAACTGGGTGACACTCTCTCTCCAGTTCCTGTTTCCACTGTCTGCTGGTGTATGAGGTCTGGGACTCGGAGATCAGCAAGCGACCGCCAGCCGTAGGAGGCAGGCTAAGAGTGGAAGGGCTAAGACTATGCACAGATGCATGTGCACCATGGGGCTGGTCACAGTGCGGACCTGTGTGGGACCCTGCCAGAATCAAATCTCCAAGCTGAGTCTTCTGCCCAGGGTTGTGGGTAGCAGCTGAGCAGAGGCTTCCCCTTGGCAGAGGCTGACTGGCCCAGAGTGAAGAGGGTCTTTTAGGCCTGGGGAAGATGAGAGTGGGTCACTGTGGACCAAGCAGCCGATCGTTCCGAGGCTCTTGCTGCCTCTGGAACAGGAATAACAGCAATAGCAACAACTGCCTTCAAGTGATGCTGAATGCTGGAATGAGCTTATTCATAGTACATGCTTGGCTCATTACAAAACTGCAGGGGGCTGGCTGGGCAGGGTCCCAGAGGCCAGGCACTGCCTCTGAGGACCCTGGTGTAACCTCAGCCAAAGATTCAGCGGGAGATGAGGGGGAGTCAGACCATGGGACCAGGAGTGGTGAGCTTGGGGGTTTCGGAGGCGATGGAAATGAGGTCAGCAAGATGGGCCTGGCAGGAAGTGCCATATGGGGTGGAGACGGTGCAAGGGGAGGAGACAGCCTTCTGAAAGCTTTTTGGGGTACAGACCCTCTGTGCCTCTTAGGAAGCACATCTGACTCTAGCGGGGAAGAGAGAACACGTGGCCTCTGTATTCGTTAGTTTTCTCATGACTGAGATGAAATGCTTGGTAAAAGCAGCTTGAGAGAGAAAGGGTTTATTTTGATTAAGAGTCCGTCATGGCGGGGCAGTCACGGTGACAGGAGCAGGAGGCAGCTGGTGACACCGTGCTGCAGTCAGGAGGCAGAGAGGCGGGTTTCGGCACTTAGCTCACTTTCTCTGTTTCGTTCGTCTGAAACCCCAGCTGATGGCAGGGTATGGGCCACGTTCTAGGCAGCCCTAGAACACCCTCAGATGCCCAGAGGGTACTTACACGAGTCTACGTTCAGTCCAGCTGACAATGGAGGTCGACTGCCAGGCACTCCGAACTCTTCCTAGCCTGAGCTGTGTGGTGTTGTGCAAGTCACTGCCTGTCTCTGGGCTCCTTTCCTTCTCTATTAAATGAGGAGCTTGGATTAAGTGACTGGTTCTAAGACTTCTCAAGTGACATTCATCTCAGAATAACAATATTGCATGTTCTTTAAAGAAAATTTAAATATTACGTTAATAGCCTGAATAACTGTCAGGCATGGTGGCACAGGCCTTTAATCCTAGTACTTGGGAGGCAGAGGCAGGCGGGTCTCTGCAAGCAGGCAGTTGAGATCAAGGCCAGCCTGGTCTATATATTGAGCTCCGGCCAGCTGGGCCTATATAGTGAGACCCTGCCTCAGAAAAACAAAATAATAATAATAATAGTAAAAATAATAATAATAATAATAATAATAATCCAAATAAAACAATGATCATGGGCTAAGGAGATGGCTCAGTGTATAAAGTGTTTGGTCTGTAAGCGTGGGGTCCCGAGTTCCAATCCCAAGATCTCATGTAAATCCAGATGTAGTAACGCATACCATAATCCCAGCGTACCTGTGGTGAGATAGAAGGTTGCAGTAGAATTCCTGGGAGCTCGCTGGCCTGCTAGGCTGGCATACGCAGCCATAAAAACAGTCACTATCCCACCCACATAAGATGGAAGGCATGGACTAACACCCAGGCTGCCCTTTGACCGCCACACACACAAGCCGCGGCGTCTGCATGACCACCTACTATGAGCACGCACACACATGTACGTACCACATACACAGGATATATATGTATTAAAGAATGAGATCCCTGTAGGGCAATCCTGGCACTGTGGGAATGTGACTGTGGTTGTACGCTGTTAGCAGGACCTGTGGCCCCATCCAGAGGCGCTCATGTGCTCTGTGTCGGCTTTCTCCAGACATGACCCCCTTTTATGTGTGGAGCAGGCTGACCACACTAGGGTAGAGCGTTCTGTGCCCGTGACACGGCGGTGGCCCTAGAGTGGGTGGTGATATATGTTGGAAATATTGGTACATACAGTAACAGTAAATATCAGCAACTCACCTGTCAAGTATGGTGATAGATAAAAGAAATACATGTAGGGAAGTGTCAGCCGAGAAAAAAAATATACAGCCAGCAGTAAATCAGAGCCAAGCAATTAAAGCATAAAATCAAGTTAGGCAGTATTTTGTTTCCTTGGGATGGTGCATCACGAGGCGGCAGCTCAGCTCCCGCACTCGGGAGGTTGAACTGGGGGCTGGCCTGGTGCCCGCTGCCCGCCTCCCAGTGGCCGCGCGTGAGGGAGGCGCCCCCAGGAAGGGCTCTAGGGTCCAGTCCCATCTTGGTAGTTCTCAGCTGTGAGATGCTGGCACCTGACCCACCTCCCGTCTGTAATAGGCCTTCATACTCTAGGAACCCAGGCCCTGCTCTGGGAAAGGGACGTCTCTAGGGCTAGGATGTCAGGGGGATGAGCTGACCTCTGGGCTTAGCAATTGGAGGCCACACATGACCTGCCAAGGGCAGGCTTGATTGGCTGGGCAGCACACTGACTGGCTGGACTCAGGAGAAGCCTGGCCCAGGGCCACTGGAGTCGTTGATTCCAGACCTGTTCTGAGGAGTTTGCTGACGGAAGTGGAGAGCAGTAGAGTAGGTGGGGTGGGGCATGAGGTTTGCTCTAAAGGGAAGTAAGCAAATGGGTGGTAGATGGGGGGGAGGCGTCCAGCGTCAGAAAGAGTGTCACGTGTGCTGGGTGCACATGTGTACACATGTGTGTTTCCTTGCACATGTGTGCCAGGAAACAGGTGGGGTGGCATGGAAGGCAGGAGGGGCAGCTCTCTGGGGAATCTAATCAGGCACCCTGTGCCTGGTGAGGGGGGGCTGTGAACAGTTACCAGGGTGGGAGGGGCTGCAGGGGAGTGGGTTGGGTAATGTGGTAGGCCTTTGTCTAGGCCTCCTCTTTGGAAAATCAGGAACTGGGCCTCTGTCGATTTCTGGGGTCTTCTTGGGGTGTGTATTATTATTTAAAGAAGTCAAAGCAGTGAGGTGGTGTGCTTTTCTTTAGATCTGCTTGCAGGGAAGTGGAAAGGCAGAGAGAAGCCTGGAGAGCCAGGGGCTGTGAGGCAAGGATTGGTCAGATGGACGTGGAGAGGAAGTTGAGGCCACAGGGCTGGGGTGGAGGCAGGAGCTGTGAGGCCGAGTGTCCTGGAGTCGGTGCCAGAGGGCACTCTGGACAGTGCCCTTAGCTGTCATCCCACGGAGGGATCGGCTGAGGAAGAGGCCTTGGGTAGACTCTCAGGATGGAGAGAGGAAGGGTGAAGGCTGTGCCCTTCAGGAGGAGCTCGGGTACCAAGACAGGCAGAGCAAGAAGACCGTGTAAGGAGTCACTAGAGGTGCTGGCAGGTGCTGAGCCAGGAGCTGAAGTCACCGAGGACTGAGTAGCGGGTGCTGGGTGGTGGTGGGTACGCTGGGGGAATAAGAAAGTGAAGAGGTGGGAGCCCCTGAACCCGTGGCTCCTGTACTCCGCAGGGTCTGCCATGCAGGATGCACAGGAGCCGGGTGAACGGGGACAGTTACCGATGTCTCAGTGACCTCAAATTGGTTCTGTAGATCTGATCACGTGACAGCACTTAAACCATCCAAGTGTGGGATATCTGTAGTGTAGGATTCTTGTGACCCTGGTTCTAGAAATTCTGTGCCTGCGGGGCTGACCCCGGCTGTCTTTCCATAGGATCCAGACACTGCGAATGGGTTCTTGCATTGGCGAGGGCCCTGGCCAGGCCCTACAAGATCAGAGAGGACAGATAAAGTCAGGAGCTCAGGCCAGGCACTAGAACAGAGGATGGGGCAGGGACAGAAGGCCTGGTAGCCCCGAGAGATGGCTCGATGTCTTTGACACTTCCTTTAGCCCCTGAGCTGTGTGATAGGTGAACACACTTGGGGTAAGGGCGACCACACCCGGCCCTGCCTTACGGGACTGGGACTCTACAGTTCAGGAGCTCGGAGCTGTTGGAGACATGTGAGCGACATGAGGTCCTGTATTCAAGCTTGGTTTGGGCAGGGGTACTATCTTAGCTTTCTGTGCCGTGACGAATACGGGAGAGAAACGACTCGGGAGAGGAGAGGTTTGTTTCGCTTTCGAGGGTTCCATCTCATGGAGGAGAAGGCACGGGGGAGTGGCTTGCGTTGTGTTGATCAGGAAGCAGAGATGAGACAGTAATCACTGCATTCCAGCTGTTTATTTGTCCAGGACTCTCATCCTATGGGGTGGTGCCGCCTCCATTGCAGCAGGTCTCAGCCAGAGTGGGCTGCGCTCATCTCCCAGGTGTCTCTCGGTCAGGCAAGTTGACAAGCGAGGTTAACACATCCCAGGCACCAACTCTGTGTTCGTGGCTGTTAATGCCAGCTGTGTGCCTGCCACCTGTGTTGCTTTGGAAGTGTTCTCTCATGTGCTGTCGGTGTGAGCTGGAGCCAGCCTGTCACCTCTCTGTGCCTCAGTTTCCCATCCAAGGCCTGCTTTTCAGCTTGGGCACTCTGGAGAGATCTGTGAGGTGAATGTTGATGACAACGGGTGGATGAAAGAAACGTTTTGTGCTTTCACAAACTTCCACCCGGGACTCCATGTGCTCAGTAGAAAAGCTTTTAATGGGAGCCGTTGTCCTGCTCCTCTGGCTACTCGGGTGCACCATTCATTCATTCTGCGGGTCTAGTTGCTTCCCTGCTCCTTGCTGAGCGAGGATGAGAGGGGAGCTGGGAGGAGGTGGACCGTCAGCAAGTCCTTCCTTGCAGCCATCTGTCTTAGCCTTGGAAACGCTAGGCAAGCTCTCTGCCCCCAAGCCAACTCTCCAGCCCCTTTTCTGTGCACATTTTGGATGTGCTGTTAGCTGCTGTCTGTGGGAAACTGGCTGTCCCGAGAGGCTTAGTTAGGCACAACTGACAGGAACAGCCTTCTAGAGAGTGGGACCAGGGTGCAGGATTATGGAGAGGGCAGTGCCTACACACAGTAGACACTGGGTATCAGCACTGAGGGGGTGCTGCCTGCGAAATCCCCCGGAAGCCATGTCCCTAGCTAGCGTCCACCTCCTCCCTCACCCTAGCATCCTTCAAAACTGGCCAGACTGTTGAGACCGGTGGCTTTTGGTGTGGCAGCCACACTCAGAGTTTTGGTTTGTTTGGGGCCCAGTGATATTTAACCACGGAGGTGTGTTGCATTATCGCTGGTCGGGTGACCGTGGCGTGTGACAATGTCATGTGCCACGGCTTCTCCATCTGTGACTAAGACTGTCTGAGATTGGACACCAGAGACCATAGTCTTCGTCACATACAGCCTACCCCTTTCCAGTAGCCTGGCCACTTATTCTGGGACCACTAGGACTGGAGTGTTCCTTGCGGGGGTGGGACAGGCCAGGAGAAGTCCAGGGCCAAGGGGATGCACAGAGGGCCCCTGGCAAGGATCCTGTTGGCCGTGCTTCAGGAGGAAAAGGTAGTGAGGGTCAGCTTCCACTTACCACTGGTATAAATCCCACAATCAGGAAAATTGCTTCAATGGCTGAAAAACGCTGGTGGGAAAGTCCATTTATTTTTCATTTTCCTGTGCACTTGCACCCTGGAGCATGAATCACTGTCGGGATGAGATTAAATTTATCCCCCGTTATCTTTCACGTCTCTATTGCTCTGGTGTCAGCTGGGCTCTGGCGACTGAAAGCCCATCTGCTTCTTAGAGGCCAGGAGAAGTGGCTTTCTTGCGGAAGCGGCTGCTGCAGGGTCCTGTTCTGCTCTGGGGTCTCCCCTCAGCCCTCTCCTGGGTAGGACTGGCTTTAGAGAGATCTTCCCCCGAGAGACGTCAGCCCCAGCATGCTCAGCAGCAGGTCTGATGCACACTCCGGTCCTTCTGGAGCTTCTTGGAGGGATTTGTCGTGAGCAGAGCAGAGGCGCTGTTCATTGGCGGACACGGATGGGGAAATGCAGAACCATTGTGAACACCTGCCAGCAACACGGATGTAGCTTCCGTTGTGTCTGCCTCCCCGGCCCACTGCCCCCTCATCCCCAGGGACACACAGGCGTGTGCACTCCTAGGACAGAGCTGGGTTCCTGCTTTTCTGTTTAAACCAGGAGCTGCTGCAGCCCCGCTGCGTGTGGAGGAGGCTGGACATGACCGATGTTCTGAGCAGTCGAGACCGGTGCAGACCCGAACCGTGCCCTCTGCACTCACGTTTTGCCTTCTGTGAAAGGCCGTGTTTTCTTATTGGGCAAACAGAAGCTTTGCTCTTCTGGGTTCTGTATCCCTGTGAGAATATCAGGCCTCTCTGAGGCAGGGTTCTGGCCAGTTTTTTTGGGGGGAGGGGCTCATAAGGTCCCAAACTCCTGCTCCAAGAGGCTAGGTCTGAGAGGCACATCCCAGCCTCCTACCTAGTGCCTCTCTGTATGGCTTCAGAAAAGCAGTCTCCCTACAACACTGCTGGCTGCTGGGGAGCTACTCTTGGTGTGGAGATCCCCACTTCTCTCCAGGACACCATGGCCCTGGTGGGGGTGGGGTGCTGTGGAAGCCACAGCTGTCCATGCCTGTTGCAGGCCTGTGCAGCCCCTCGGCAGGTATCATTGCTGCATAAGAGACCCATCATTCTGCATTAATCTGGGATTCATCATGATAGCCATGACCATAATTAATTTATTTGGTATTAATGTGGATGAAATATGTACTGTCCCTTTCAGGGGAAATCAGGCTGCCTATAAGCATTAGTTAAAAGGACCATTAAAATCAAACCTTCCCCAGATCCATTAGGCGAAGTCTCTCATCCTGAAGAAGATAAAGTTCTGCTGTGTGAAGTGTCATGAATAATTAGGTTGATTGCTGTTTTAAACTCTGCCCCAGCTTCCAGGCCCCTCCTGCCTCCCTCCCTCTTCTCTTCCACACAAGGGAAGAATTACCTGTGGGCAAGCATTCCCTTTGCTGCCTTGACTCCAGTGTCTCTTGCTTCCGTGGCCACTGCTATGGCTCTGTGTGTCTCTCTGTCTGGGATGGGGACATGAGCTTCAAGGTCCTCACAGGCTGCTTCTTCCAATGGATCCCTTTCTCCTTCTTTGCTAGCCCCATTGAAGGGAGATGGTGTCTTGGTGCCAGCCCAGAACGGGGTGGAGCAGAGAGCTATTAGAAGCATGGTTTTCCAAAGTGAGGTCCACAGATCCTTTTTTAAAAAATATATAACTTATTTATTTTTATTTTATGTGCATTAGAGTTTTGCCTGCACGTATGTCTGTGTGAGGGTGTTGGATCCCCTGGAACTGGAGTTACAGACAGTTGTGAGTTGCCACGTGGGCACTGGGAATTGAACCCAGGTCCTCTGAAGAGCAGCCAGTGCTCTTGACTGCTGAGCCACCTCTCCAGCCCCCATAGATTCTTTGTTGGAGAATATATTAAGGGTTTGACAGTGTGGCTTCCTGGGGCTACCTGGGACCATGACATAGAGAGTTGAGCTTCTCTGCTCTCTCTCTCTCTCTCTCTCTCTGTGTATGCACGTATACATGCATTAGGGGGGTGTTCAAAAGGAACAAGAGAAGGCTTCAGGCGTGCCTCACTCCTGAGAGCCAGTGTGGCTGCTGTGCTGTTCCCCAGCCGGCCACACAGGGCCTCCCCCAGTGGGAAGACTTGCTGATGGCTGCGCACTCCGGGCTGTGCAGCCCACAGCATACACGGTTCCCTACAGGCTGGTCTTGTAGGAAGCACCACAAAGGAGAGGAAATCTGGACGTTAGGGGTAACTCCCTGCTCTGGTGAACACTCAGAAGCCCTTCCCTCTGAGTGCCCCCACCAGTGAGAGTGTCCCTGTGGATCCCTGGGAGGTCAGCCTGGGAAAGGGACCTGATGACTCTGACACTGCAACCCCTTCTCCTGTAATAGCTCCCAGGGCACAAAGCAGCGATGCTAACAGGGAGCCTGGAGTACCAGTAAACTTCGGTGTTCCCGTGCCCATGGAGTAAAGGGGTTGGAGAGGACTGATAAATGGTTCAGACTCCACCCATAATCCTCTTGTTTTTACTCTTTTTACTGCTACTCTGACAGGCGCTTTGGCACAAAATGCACAGCTTGCCAGCAGGGCATCCCCCCGACACAGGTGGTCCGGAAGGCCCAGGACTTTGTGTACCACCTGCACTGCTTCGCCTGCATCATCTGCAACCGGCAGCTGGCCACGGGGGACGAGTTTTACCTTATGGAGGACGGGCGGCTCGTGTGCAAGGAAGACTACGAGACGGCCAAGCAGAACGGTAGGCCTTGTGGCCCTGCACGCGCTCCTCCAGCGCCTGGCAGGCTGATCCTCTCCAGGAGGTGCCCTCTCTCCAGCCCCCTCCTGCCCGGCCCCCTGGGCACCGCCAACCCTCGGCCTCCTCGGAGAATCGGAGGATTGTAACCAGAGCTCCACAGTGAGAGTTAGTTCTGAGAACCCCCAAACCCTCAGACCTCGTGGCTTCGTAGGCCATTAATAAAGCTGTAGTTACCGAGAGCTGCTGGGGCCCTCATGAGGCGGTGGACTCGGTGGTGTCTCTGCCTGGAGCAGGGCTGGAGGGGTGCCCAGGAGCTCGGATGGTTGGGGACATTTAGGGTGCACATTTCATGCCTCATGGGCTGCAGTCAGCAAGAGCCACAGGAGCTGCAGGGTTGGCCTGCTTTCAGCCGTCTGCTGTCTCTCCTCAGACTCTGGGCACTGACTCTTAGTGCCTGAAGCTCCGAAGTTGGAGCAAGTGTGTCAGTCAGTCAGAGCTGTCACTGGGAGGGGCCAAGTTTAGGGAGATTCAACAGTATGATGGCCCTTACCTCACCTAAGGTCGTGTAGCCCATGCTAGAGAGGGAACTCACCGTGAAGTGCAGGCTGGGATCACCCCTCGAGTTTCCCAGCCACCCCTGGGAATCTGGCCTCAGCTGGCCCCTGGGATGCTGCAGGCTTGTTGTTGTAGCCTCATAGAGCAGAGACTTTCCACTGTCTGATCACGGCTCAGACCAGCGCATTCCCACATTCCCCAGGAATATGGGGAGGCCAGTCCCGACTCTCACTTTCCTGAAGACTCCTCCCTTGCTTCTCAGTCACAGCTCCGCCTGCACAGGGAGGGTATCACAGCCTGCATCTGAATTCAGAGTTTGACCCAAGCCACGCAGGGCTCACAGAACACCAAGGCCCTTTGCCCTTGACTAGCATCTTTTTATCGGGAGTCTCTGTTGATGGATGGGCTTGATGGAGACAGACAGACAGACAGACAGACAGACAAGTTCATGTATTTCTTTCCAGCTCGTCCATGGGTTCACGCATCCATGTTATATGGATCTGATTAATACATGGGGAAATTAGATTTTTGTGGTGAAGAACAGGCTGGGGGAATTCTCCAGGACCCTGTAGGGAGCCAACTGGGCAGCTTAGCTTAGGCTTATGGTAGGATGGTCAGGAACTCCACTCCCTTTGGGGACAGAGGACACTGGTCTTCTTCCCCCAGGGATCAGAGACCTCTGTAGACCCCTTCACACCTCTGCCTGTGCACTCACTCACTCTGGTTCCTTGAGGCTCCATGCTCAGAGACACCGAGGCATTTCAGAACTCTGATGACCTTCACTAAACCTTTACCAGACCTTCGCCAAAGCAACGCCTCTCCCAGGCCTGAGCTGTGTCTCACCATCAATGACCTCACGTTGACCCTGTATCTTCTCAGCACAGTGTCTCCTGGTGCTGTGGATGATTCCAGCGAAGAGGGAGGCAGGCAGTAATGTCACTGGGGAGGCAAGGATGACATCGCAGGGCTTGTCATCTTGTGGGAGAAGTTTGTCCTACCGCAGCTTCCGTAGGACAGTGGAGAGCACCGGTCTTGGCATCAGAGGCTGGGTGGGCAACTTATGGATTTGGAGCTTCTACGGCAAGATGTGTAACTGGCTGAGTCTCAGCCGCACTGGCCTCATCCTGAGGCCACCTAGGATGATGGCTTACAAGGGAGTACTAAATAAGCGTGAGGCTCTGGTGGAGAGGAACGTGGAGAGGAGGTGAAGTGTGCTAAAGGGTTAAAAGCAGCTGGAGGTACTTGTGACTGGTTCCCTAGGTGTCCTTGCCTCTAGCTGCAGAGCAGTTAGGGCCCTCCATCCTGTACAATCCCAGGGATCCTTGGCTTGGGAGGAACATTTGTCTGACGTGGTATGTTTTGTTGTTTTTTGTTTTCATTCCTTCTTATTTCTCTAAACCTTCTAGGCTCATCACCCCCCTCCCCACGGCTAAACAAAGGGTCCAGTGTCAGCTATTTGCACCCTGGTGGGAATGATTTCCTTCCTTCATCTCACCTCCTTTGATGCATTTTCAATATAATGATGCTGCATGTTATGCCAGGGACAAGTTTTAGGAGATGCTGCATCATTCAGATGAACATATGTTAAGCCTAATTTTCCACGGGAACTAATGTTGTGAATGTGTGTTGAGGAGGTGTGTCCTGCAGCCACACCAATCCATAACCAAAGTGTATTTCGCCTTAATGCTACTTTTCATTTTCTCAGCATTATCTTCAGTACCTTGCCGAAGGCTCTCTCCTAAATTAACAGCCCGGGGTGTCACAGTCCTGCTTGGCCCTCCTCAGACTGTCTTTATCACATTTAACTTCCGCACCAAAGTTATTGATTTTCAGGTACATTTTTCAGTGTGAGCACCGCCACCACTACTTAATGAATACTTGGATGACATTGTTACAGGATATAAAAAAGATTTTAAATTATAATAACAGCGAATGTTAAAATAACAGCATAATAGTTCCCATAATCACACCAAGACAGTCCTGTGCGTGTGAGCCGCCGTGCCATAGCAACCAGCCAGCCCCATGGCGATGGGGCACTGACACGGGTTTCAAGATGATTCTAACTCCCGGGGTCAACCTGCTCTGAAATGAAGTGACTCTCAGGACCTGATCCTTCCCACCCCCTGCCACACATACAAACACACACACACCCCTGCCACACATACAAACACACACCTCTGCTCCCCACCCCTGACACACACACACACACCCCTGCCCCTCACCCCCTGCCACACATACCCATTGTTTCTTTCAGGTGAGGGATTCTCAATGTATTGTCCTGGCTGACCTTAAACTCTTGGAGTCAAGTGATCCTCCTGCCTCAGCCTCCAGAGTCGCTGGAACAACAGGCTTACACTACTTCTTCATGGTTCATTATTTGGAAGTTTGTACTGAAGGTCATCTGGATATTTTAAAAGCACATCATTTCATGTTTATATAAATTAAATCTGCATCCAGCAAGTATTCTAGCGTGAGCGCTATAATCTGGGCAGACAGCCTGAGCTCTCGCTATAACATTTAATGAGGCATTTCTGGGGCTTCCCAAAGCAGTGAGGACTGAGGACTCTGGACCTTGCCCGTGGTCCAGGTGGGTGAGAGCAGCTGATTGGCTGTGAAGAGGACAGGACACTGGGCCTTCCCCTTCCCCATGGTATTCCTAGAGCATGGAGGCCCCACGTGGGGAGGTGGCGTTGTTCCCCTGTAGCAGTACACTTCAATCTTTTACCCTCAATTTAGGGAAACAAAAAGGAAGGATAGAAAGAAATTTTCACCGCCTTTGCAGACGGCTTTAATACAGAACGAAAGATAGAAATCTTGGCAGCCTTTTTTAGGCTGTCCTAAGCTTGGAGAGGACTCGCTGACAGAGAGTCAGACTAGCGTCTCAGCTCACGGTCTGTAAACTCAGTCTCCCCAACCTTTGTTCTTTTAAGTAAGAATCAACTCACTAACGATGGACAAACCCAACAAACCACCAACCAACACCCACCCCGGCTCTCGGAGCTTCGAACCTTTTATACTCTAAGCAAAAGTTCCTATAAATCCAAGCGGCACGCAATCCCAAGAACAAGCTACACCTGCCAGAACGACTGCACCTAACCAAATTGTAGCCACCTGCAGCCAGCATTCCAAATCCAACTCAGAATCATCCACCACACACATAAACCTAGTCCAAACGCCATTGTGCGTTTTTAAAGAAACCAACACCAAAACTTCTTCCAAGTGTTCCGCTATACTCCGCAGCTTCAGAGACGTGAGGTTCTTCACCAGAGTTACTCACCAGGAAGACCCAACTCCCAGGTCTCCTAGAACTAGGGCCCCAATGCATGCAAGGCTCATAGCAAACCTAAACACCAGCATTAGTAAACACTGGATTCTTATTGTTCTTAAATGGAAAGGAAGGGGTAAGGCAGGGAGGAAGGCAGGACCTCAGGTGAGGGCCCAGAGAAGGTGGGGGCCACTTTATTTCTTGCCCACATTTTCTTGGCTCCCCCTAGACATGCCAGGCAGAGCCGAGTCTAAGTTCCCGGAGACAGACAGACTGCTTGGCCTCCCTGTGCATCCCTGACCAGCCAGGAGGTCTTTCTGTGTCCAAACCCGATAACCCAGCTTCAGCAGGAACTTGCGGCTGACTGCCCTGAACCTGCTGAAGACTCTTGCTGACCAATGTGTTGCCCAGACACATCCTCAGCTACTGCTTTTCAGAAAAATTCTAACGTGACCCACAGTTTGAAACTCATTTTATACTTCCACTAAGTGTGTACCGTGCCATGAGAGCCGAGTGTTTTATGAACGACACGTATTTTATTCTATTTTGTCCTATTAGTTTTGAGCCATTAAATTGACTTCATAACTCCAGGTATGGGTCTGATCCACAGTTTAAAACCATGTTGATGAGTACTGAGGTGCAGGCCCCCCTAGTTGTGAGGCCTGGTGGGCAGTGGCAGAGGCAGCAAGGCCTAGGTTGGGGCTGCAGAAGGAGGCGCTGAGGAGTGGAGGCATCCCCAAGTGGGGAGCATTCCCAGCATCCACCCAGTCTACCCCGGGGTTGTCTGGGGGAAGAAGGGAAGGCGGAGGAGGCCCGGCTGCTCCTCCAGCTCGGCTTTCACTAAGGCGGTTTTCATTGCAGATGACTCCGAGGCTGGGGCTAAGCGACCGCGGACCACCATCACAGCAAAGCAGCTGGAGACCCTAAAGAACGCCTACAAGAACTCCCCGAAGCCCGCCCGGCACGTGAGGGAGCAGCTGTCCTCTGAGACAGGCCTGGACATGAGGGTGGTCCAGGTGAGAGGCCTGCAGTGCTTTGCCCTTGAGTGATCCAGGCCTGGGGCAGGTCTGTGCCCTCCACTTGAGGGAAGCTTGGGAACCGGGATGGCATCATCTGGTGAGTGGTGGTCTACAGGGAACTGAGTTCCGGGCCACCACCCTGATGCATGAGGCTCAGGCTGGGGAGACAGTGGGTGGGCACCTGCACTTTGTTCTGACGCGCACTACCAAAGCTCCGCTCCATCTCCAACCGCTTGCCTTGGGAGTCCGGGGGCTTCGGATGCTTCCTGAGTGCTTTTCTTGGGGGCCTGGGGTCTCTGGGTAACCCCTGAATGTGTTGCCTTGTGCTCTGCGGGCAGGTCTGGTTTCAGAACAGAAGGGCCAAGGAGAAACGCCTGAAGAAGGACGCGGGGCGCCACCGCTGGGGCCAGTTCTACAAGAGCGTCAAGCGGAGCCGAGGCAGCAAGCAGGAGAAGGAGAGCTCGGCAGAGGACTGTGGGGCTAGTGACAGTGAGCTGAGCTTCCGAGGTGAGCAGGGCTGGAGGGCCGAGGCCCTGGGCGAGGCCCCGGGGGACAGTGATCCTTGCCAGCAGGAGGAATCTTTCTGACCGTACCCTCCGGGGCACAGGCTTCTCCTAGACTTCCGGTAAAGGGTGGGAAGGGTGTTAGTGGCCCTTCCAGAAGGGCGAGGAGTAGAGACCAAGAAAGAGATGGCTGTTGCTGAGATACAGAGGCTGGGGTCCCCGGGAGCCAGCCGGGCCCTGCCCTGGCCCAGAGGCCTCCCTCACTTTCCTGCTGCCAGAGGCGCCCTCACCAGTGCACACAGCCTGAAGACATGGCCAGGTCTCAGTCTTTGCCCCAGCCCTCCTGCACTTCTCCCCTTTGCAGGGACACTGAGCTCCTGCCACGGCCCCCTAGAGTGAGCCGTTCCTCCAATCCTGGTGGCAGGAGGACATGCTCAACAGGCCTTTTCCTGGGAAATCAATAATGTGAGTGCATGACGGGGAACTGGCTGCGTTTCTGAAATCCTCCCCCCACTCACTCCACCCCGCCCTGCGCACGCACGCACGCTTTGCAGCATGCGCTACTTTCAATCTGTGCATCAGCAGAATTGCAAATGACCGCATGAGTGGATCCTCAGGTTGTTTGCAAATAACCATGACTGTTCTTGGTCACCGAGACCTCAAATGCAGAATTTTTTTTTTTCTTTGAGGGGGCGGGGTTTTGGGAAGAGTCCTGAACTGAGGATCAGAGACCTGATTTCAAGTGTAGCTCTGTCAGAGCCCTCCGTTTCTCCCAAGCCTTGGTCTATCCGTGGGGAATGCCACATCCTCACCCATCTCAGAGCTGGCATGGGCCATCAGTGAACACAGCCAGCAGAGGGTGAGCTTGGGGAAGGCTAAGCACACCTGTGCGTATGAAGATAAATGGATGCATGGTTGCCCCCTAGGAGCCTGTCATGGGGCGGCAGGTACCCACGTCAAGGCTCACGTCAGCCATTTCTCAGTAGCGCCGAGTCTAGCCTTCACCTTCCTGCTTCCTTTGAGTGGCATACGATTCATCTTTTGTGTTTATGATTGGAATGTGGGGACCAGAGAGTAGGGTGTTGGGGTCCAGTCACAGGTGGCCTTTTGTGGGAACCAGAGTATGAGCCCAGGAAGAGATGGAGAACGAAGGCATTGCAACAGTTCAGCGACTGTTGAGCTCAGAGTCTCTGACCTCAGCCCCGGAGTCTGCAGAGTCCAAACTCCGCCTTCTTAGACCACAGTGCTTGGGAGCCGAGAGGCCTGGGCCCATGTTCCAGTCATCTTGGCAGGGCTGGGAAACGGGTTCGTCTCATCTGAGCTGCTCAAATCCGTAGCCGGAACTCACGGGGGCACCAAACCTTGTTTTGTGGCTCCTTTCTCTTGGGTTGTGTGGGATCTCTGGGTACAACATGTTCACTCTCTTAAGACTAAACCTGCTCAGCCCTATGGGAGAGAGAAATTCTTTCAGCAAATTCCATTAGATCCCCTTAATGAAATTCTTAAGAAACCAGAAGGTCCATTTGCCTGAATCAAGTCATTCTTTATCTTCAGTAAGGAGGTTATTGGATATAGAAAGAAACCAAGTTCTTTGATACTGAGCTCCTTTTTTTCGGGTGGACTAAGGTTTGCTTATATACCGGCCTAAGGGTGGTCCGCAGCCACCTTCATCAGACAGGCCTTTCCCGACGAGCACAACCACGCATTTTCTAGGTTTGAAAACCTTCGGAGTAAACCCTGTCAGCACAGTTCCCATCTGTGACGCAGACAATGTGACCCACCACATGCGGGCACGTACACTTCTCAGCGTAGCCAGGGTATCTCCAGACCAACACGCTCACCAGACCCTTGTCTAACCCACAGGGCCTGGGGATTTAGGTACAGGTGTCCCTTGTTTTCCCTTCGGTCCGGGTTGGTCTCTGGATGGTCTCCTGGCGTGTTGGTGTCTGACCTGTGCTTGGCAGGGAGGCAGCTGCTGCCTGTGGGCATCCTTCCTGGTCACTGTATTGCTGGTTGTGAAGAGCAGGGACCTCCAGAGTCCTGGCAGCTGACAATAAATCTCCGTTCTTTTGTCCACAGAGGATCAAATTCTCTCAGAGCTTGGCCACACCAATAGGATTTATGGCGACGTGGGGGACGTTGCAGGCGGACAGTTAATGAATGGGAGCTTCTCCATGGATGGGACAGGACAATCCTATCAGGACTTGAGGGATGGGAGCCCCTATGGGATCCCCCAGTCGCCATCCTCCATATCGTCCCTGCCATCCCACGCTCCTTTGCTCAATGGGCTGGATTACACAGTGGACAGTAGCCTGGGCATCATTGCGCATGTAGGGCAGGGAGTAAGCCAGACACTGAGAGCCATGGCTGGGGGACCCACCTCTGACCTCTCCACAGGAAGCAGTGTAGGCTACCCTGATTTTCCAACTAGCCCAGCCTCTTGGCTCGATGAAATGGACCATCCTCCTTTCTAGACTTTCCTCCCCACCCTTCCTGTCTCCCTGGGCTTGAGAGAATATCTTCAAGGATTGAAAGAGACTTGCCTCTTAAGGATCAAAAGTACACCAATGTGAATTTCCATTATTTTCAATGGAAGTCCTCCGCTGGTTCCCAGGAGGCCGAGACCACGCCAAGACACTGCTTTCTTGGGAGGTGGCAGGAGAGCAGCCTCGGCCACAGCACAGGGGTGGTCAGCCTAGAGCTCTCGGGCGTTGGCTTGTTGGCTCCCTCCCCTCCCACCCTGCTTAGAGGCTTTGGCTGCTCAGTGCGTTGACAGCACAGGGTGACTGTGGCAAGGCCCCTTGGCCTTTGGGAACTCCACTCCAGCTGATACATCTCACACTTTGCCTCCTAAGTCACCGCTCTCACCAGAGCCAGGATTCCCTGAGTGAGAGGCATCACAGCCATTGAAAATAATAAAAATGGTTTCTGGACCACCTTGGTTACACCTTAGTTTTCAAAATGAAGTCAGTTATTAAAGTCTAGTAAATACACTGATGGCCACAGTTTGGTATTAAAAAAAAAAAATATGGCCCTGCCCTGTTCCGTTTGTTGCTGTGCACATATGACTCTTTTCCTACCTGCAAGTGCAACCCAGAGTCAGTCTGAGTTTCAAAAAAAAAAATCCCATCTGTATTGCTGAACCCCCGATGGCGAGAAGTGGCTTCCACTGCAAGTGAGCCTGAGAGGAGAGCCGAGTGACTCTGGATCTCCACACACCGTCTGATGACCCCCTTGGTGCAGAGTGCCTTTTAATTTGCTTTTATCATTTCCTCCCCAGGACAGGCTGAGGGCTACAAACTGACCAAAGCTAAACCATGCAGAGACCAGAATGACAATCAGTGAAAACATTTGTAGACACATTTGGATTCTAAACATGTAGTCTGCTTAGCCATACTGGCAGATGCCTGTCTCCTTGACTTCCCCGGCCTCGTGACAGGGTGGAATGAATTTGGAGCATTCACTGTACTGAGAGAGTTGGTTTTGATGAGTTTGCGGGGCTACTCTTCTCCCCTTGAAATGAAGGCTCTCTCTGTTGTGCTAGCTGATTCAAGTGGAAGACAGACTTCAGGGGCCAACCATGACTTTTTTTTTTTTCCTTACATGGTTCAGTCTGGAAGAATAACATAGGGAGCACTCTTAAAACTGTTTGAAATGTACCATGTGGCAAGTGGCCATTGGGCTGTGTCTCTCTGGGTTGCTGGCTGGACTTATGCCACATGGCAGGCTCCAGTCCTGCACCCAGAGAGGCCCAGCTCTCTGGCCAGCCTCAGCGCATGAGTCCCTGCTGCAAGGTTTGCAGTAGTACTTGACTAAACCTGCAGTAGGGGTGAGGCCAGCCCGGCTCTCCATCCGTCCTCTGGGAGAGGTTGCACTTCTGTGGTAGCCACAGCTGTGGGCGGTGGCCACTGGCCCTGGTGAGGCTTATTTGTAGCCATCGGGAAGCTCTCCTGTTCCAAATGACAGTCCAGCCAGCTGGAATTTACTGCTACCCACTCAAGAAACTGTGGTTAATTTCTTCTGACCTCACATTCTTTTAAACAAGACCCGAGGGGTGGAGAAGGAGGAGCAGGCATCGCCTTTCTTTTACACGAGGTGATGAGACCGAAGGGCCAAGGACCCTTCTTTCTGTCAGTCCGTCCGTCCGTCATATTTTGAGGACTGCCAAGATTCAGGCATACGATAGGGAGGCGAAAGGAAGAAACACATTTCCTCTTTGCCTGCTGCCTTCTTTTGCAGGCCTCTTACAAAAGCTAAGTTCAGTTAAGCTTTCTTAAAGAGATTGTTCTCCGATCAGTTCTGTAGTAGTGTTTGGTGGTCTGTAACTGGCCTGGCTTTTGTTTGGAGAGTCTGCGAACACAGACAGACCTCCATTTCTGAGCTCTCACGGCTACGGTTGACGATGGTCACTATTCAGTGCTGTCGGAATCCCCACGATGTGATTGCTGGGGTGACGATGGAAACGCAAGTGTCAGATAACCCAACAGTGAGACATGGCGACCGTCGATGTGAAGACCCCCATTCTTAAACACCCCACCCTCAGCAGACTGCCCATCATGTGCGGGAGCCAAGCCAGGCTGGGCAGTGCGGCTAGAAAGCTGCCCTCGCCCGGCCGCTGCCGCAGCTTGACTGTTGGCTTAGTGTCTTACCGGTTTGCGTTTTCGAACATTCTGTGTCGCACCATGGAAGACCGATGGAAGTTGATTGGTCTTTGTTTTTTTAAATGAGTTAATCATACTCTCCGGTCAGTAGTTGGCGACTGGGAGGCTGTTCTCAATAACCACACTAACACGGGGAGCATCTGGAGAAAGCCGGTGGGCTTCCCTGTGACGTCGGCAGAAGCTTCTCGGGTTTCTTTTGGGCCGTCGAGCTGGAAGGGCTCGTAGGAGAGCTCTGGGCAGGAAGCTACGAGACCTTCAAGTTCTGTTCAGAACAAGCTCCCCAAAAGGGCAGCACATTCTAGTGTCCAGTTAGCACAGCCGCAACAGGGCTCGATTTTAAGTGGCTCTCCTCGAAAGTTCTGTTCAGATTACAGCTGGGCTGGTGTCCGGATGGCACTGCTTGCCAAGACTTTTTTTTTTTTTTGGCTTGCCTGTTGTTCAAGATGGAGGACAGGATGCTTCTTTTGAGAAGTCTACACTAGGATACCAGGTGCCCTCTGGTAGCCGTTTCCATCCTTGTCTAGGGGCAAAGATGATTTCAGAACATGAAGTGTGAGCTTCTAGAGGCACTTGCAGTATTAAGACCCAGCTGTGACCCTAAAAGAACACTTAATTGACACCCACATCAGAGTCTGTCCAGCAGAATTCTGAATCCTGGAGCAAATTTAAAAACTAAGTTAAAAAAACAAATCGTGATCCCAGTGGAGGTTGTCGGAGCAAGGGTAGAAACACAGGGACTCTGGATAAGTCTGCATTTGTGGGAAGATGAACTATGGAGGAAACATCAGACTCAAGGGCTGCAGGCCCGGCTCTCTGCGAAGGACCGTGAGCCAGGCACAGTTCTCTCAGGCCTGTGCCGGGAGCTCCCGCCTTGCCTCTTCTGCTAGTTACAATGTAAGGTGAACAGCAACCACCACACTGAGAAAATTGTTCCTGCAATTTAATACAGCGAGACGGCAGGGAGAGGAAAAAGTTAAGACCCAGGGAAAGCACTGGCCTGAGAGGTATCTTGCACCATTATAAAACATAAAATCTCATGACATAATTGAAAGCTGTTAGTGCTTCATCATTAAGCTCACTTTAAGGACATGTAAAAAAAAAAGTCTGTAGAACAAAAGTCAGTCCCACACCTGAAGCTCCCAGCTCGGGGCTGAGGGGCCCTCTGCAGGAAGGGTTCAAGGCTTCTAACAATGTTGTATGACAGGACCCTCCCACCCCTACTACCACACCTTAGCTCTGACATGGCAACCACGGCCACACCTCCCCAGCCAGCAGGGTCTGGGGAGGCTCGTTTTTTAAACGGTGCACTTTAGAAATTGGGAACGGTGAGATGAAGAAAAATTCAATTAAGCGGAAATGAGTTTTGTTTTATTGCCTGCTGCTGAAGGGCTCTGGGCATGCTGAAAGCTAAATAAAAGCACATCACTGGCTCTCTCTTTCTTGGATTGGTCAAGTGCCCTCCCCACGGTTTTTTTTTTTTTTTTTTCCCAGTATTTGCTCCAACTGCTCTAACAGTGACTGGAGCCAAAAAGAGAGAGCTCAGCAAAGCCATCCCACCCTGCTCTGCTTGGTAGGACCACACTAAAAGCACAGATTCATGCTGCTGGCTCTGGTGAGAGACAGCTGCAGGCTCGGGAGGGCGCCAAGCGTTCCTTCACTTAGCGTCGAGGCAGAGCACAGGCGGGCGGAGCGCGGCCCTCACCCGCCCGCCGCAGGCAGGGCCCGCGCTGGACTCTCCCGGGCCAGGACTGTGCAGCCTAAGGAGCAGGTTCAGGGCCGCAGGACTCCGGATGCCGCTCCGAGCGTGAGCTCGGACCTCAAAGCCCCAGATCGCCTAGGCTTCGGATTTTTGCCCCCGTCCTTCACAGTGTAAATTTTGTACAGTTAAAAAAGAACTGAAGTTGCGTTTCCTGGAAAAAGAAAAGATTAAAAAAAAAAAAAAAAGCACCCACCCCTCCTTATTTATTTGCCACGTGACTTTGGAGAGCAGAGCGTTTGTTTGTATATGCCTCCTGTGTGCTGGCATGAGATGTGTACGGTAAAACTGTGTAAAATAAAGATGGAGATTCTTTAGAAGCTGACGTGTCTTGCTTTGATTTGGCCCTCCGGAGATTTCCTCTCTTGACATAGCATAAAAAGCTGAGCCCATGCCACAGCCTGTCACCCACAAGGAAAACAAAAACACTGCTCTGATTTCAAAATTCACTTACAGCTCTGGATGCCACGGACTGCCAGACTGGCGGGCCACCCGAGCCACCCAGGTGTCGTCCGGTCCCGTCCCCCCCCTCCGTCCCTTCCCCCCCCCCCCCCCCCCCCCCCCCCCCCCCCGCTGTGTCCCGTCCAGTCCCCCCCCCCCCCACCTCGGCTTGCCTACTCCTTGCCGACCCCAGCTTGGCAGGCTCAGCCTTACAAGGGATGCTGGGAATCCAAACTCAGGCCCTAAGGCAGCAGCTGCTTTTATCCTCCCCAGTCCCCTTTGGTTTTTCAAACAGCAATCCCCTGGGGGCGCAATCCTCTGCCCCTAGGTTTTGGAAACAGGCAGGAAAAAAATATCTGTCGGGCACATCGTTTGTAATGACTGTCTTTTTATATTCTTATAGTCTTTGACACTTACATTCTCCCTTAAATCTACAGACTATATTGGGTGAGAGAAAGCAGGAGGGAGAGACCCTCATCAGGTGATCAAGCCTCTTGGACAAGTGTTTTCTAGGGAAACTTCTTTTCAGGAGACATGTTAGTGTGCAGTTTAGCTGAAATGAAGAGGGCAATAGACCTTCCCATTAAATAGAAACAACAAAGGCTGGGGGCACGGATGAGCAGTTAAGAGCGCTTACTGCTTTTACAGAGGACCAGGATTTGGTTCCTAGCGCCTGTGTTGGGTGGCTTGCAAACACCTGTAACTCCATCTTCCGGGGATCAGATACCCTCTCTCTTCTGAACTCCGTTGGTACCAGCATTCATGTGCACATACATACAATTAAAAATACAGTAAGTCTTAAAAAAAAACACAACAAACAAAAAGCCCCTCAAGACACAGAGGTCATCATGTTTCTTTGGAGTTGGGATCTCACGATTGACTAGAGCAGCGCCTTTCCCACTAGTGGCTAGTTCTGTCCGCTGGAGAGCCAGTCCAGACAGCTGCACTGTCTAAAACAGTAGCTGCAAGGCACGCGTGGCTATTTATAGTCAAACCGATTAATACGGAATGAAACTGAAATGTAACTCTTGTCACATTTCAAGTGCCCAGCACCTACTGTGGCTGGTGGCTATTGTATTTGGACAACACAGATACAGAAATTTCTCCCATTGCAGAAACAGTCCATCGGGTCAACGCTAAGCCTGGCCAGGGAGGGTGGGCAGAGAAAGCCCACTCACCACAAGTTCGATGCTAGCTGTTCTGGGACGTGCAGCCTCTGTCGCCCTCAGGGCATGCTCTGTCCTGTTCCCTTCTGGACACACACCTTCTGTTTAAAGCACTACATGCAATGACTTGTTTAAGGCCCAGATTTGGAGGCTTAGACTCTGGGCCCGAGGTCATTAATGTTGCCGCTGGGATGTTGTGACTCGATTAATGTCTGAGGCACACACTGTACCTGGTGTCTGCTGTCAAGAAGATTTCTGTCCTTTGCTGAACTCATCGCCTGTGGTTGGTATTTTATATGCCAAGGGTGGCAGAAGGTCTCGCTGGGTTATGCAGAGAGGAAAGGTAGAAAGGATGAAGGCACCAACTGGAAGGAGGGTGGGTTATTTTTTTGGTTGTTGTTGGTTTTGTTTTTTGTTTCTCTCTGCTAGACCAGTCCACTGGACGGTTCTTAGGGGAAACCACAGCTACTGCGGAAGGGTCTGTGTCTTCCCATTGGTGTCTTAAATAAGTATTCCTGAAGTACTGTTGCTGGGGCCCTACATGCTGTAGGGCCTGCAGCCCAGCACGATGCTAACCTTGCAGAATTATGGACGGAGAGGGCTCTGGCTGTCCCTCCACCCGTCTCTTTGGTTTTGTCACTGGGAAGCACCTCCTGAGAAGTCTGGTCTTGTTTCTGACCCTGGCTTTCCAAAAGGACATCTGCTGAGATAATAAAGGGAAGGGGTAGGGGTGGAGGCTGAAGAGACGGCTCAGTGGTTACGGGCATGTACTGCTCCTCCAGAGGACCTGAGTTCAGTTCCCAGCACCAAGTCCAGTGGCTCACAACTGCTTGTAACTCCAGCACCAGGGGTCCAGCTCCTTTAGCCTCCCGTATGCACCTGCACTCCCGTGAACACATTCCCTGCCACCAAACATACACATAATTAAAAATAATTTTTTTCTTTTTATTTTTTTTTTTAGAATAGAGCTAGGCGTGGTGGCGCACACGTTTAGTCCCAGCACTCAGAGGCAAGTGAATCTCTGTGAGTTTGAGGCCAGCCTGGTCTACATAGTGAGCGCCAGGACAACCAGGGCTACATAGACCCTGTCTCAGAAAACCAACCACCCAACAGACAAAAATAAAAAAGAATACAGATAAGAAACCACAGGCCAGAAAGCATTAAGTAAGACCTGCTGGGCTGGGGGCATGGCCCAGTTGCTAAGGTGCTTGCCTTGCTTCAATCCCAGAACTGCACATGGTGGGTACTTACAATCCCAGCGCTGAGGAGGCAGAGACAAGCCTGTCCCTGGGGCTCACTGTTTAACCAGCCTCGCCTGATCTGCGAGCCCTGAGCCCCGGCTCTCATGAAAGATCCTGCCTGTCTGTCAAAGATAAACAAAGAGAGAGACTCCCACTTTGGAGGAACAACACGGAAGGTTGACCTCTGGCATGTGCACCCACCCACATGCATGCATCCAGGTATACAATGTGCAAAAGTATGGCCCTCTGAAGAGAAGGAGTAGAAGCCCAGCCATTGCTGTCTCCATTGCTTGCCTGCCTAGCCATCTTTCTTCCTGGGCCTGTGACTCCACTGAGCTACAGTTATAACAGGATAAAGAGACACAAGGCCATGCTGTGAGTTCTGACCAACTGCTAGGCTAGAGGTCAAATCGAAAGAGACATGATCCTCAGTATAACTGAGTATGTAATGGGAAGTAGAGACATGAATTCAAGGTCATCCTGAGCTACATAGTGAGTTCAAGGCCAACCTGGGCTACATGAAATCCTGTCTCGAACTAATAATCTCACTAAATCCCACACATATACAAAATGTCCTTCACACACCAAAGGGAACGCTGCTGAGTCCCCTTGACCACACTTGCTCAGGACTTGTCATTCAGCAGAGCCTTTCTTCACAGGGAGGCTCTGCCAGCTGCCCAGGGAGCAGCACGCAGGCTCTGTTTGGAGGAGTATTTGGATCATGGCTGTTGTTGGGTGGAAAGCCCTGTGGTTGGTTGGGGCAAGAGCGATGCTAGGAGTTAGGAGCCTGGAAAAGCTGCTCGCCAAGTGGGACCCCGTCAACAGGAAATGAAGTTCTCCTTCTAAAAGGAGTCATGAAAACAAGCCGTCCAAACTTGAACACCTTTTAGGTGATCAGCGTCTGCCCTGGATTTCATTCTTTATGGTATCTTCATTCATTTCCCTTTTTTCCTTGCCAATGTGGTCTCCAGGTTCCCTGGAGCTCATAGGCTGTACCTGACAGGAGGCACATCCTCAGAACAACAGGTCAGAACAGCGTCACAGGGGCTCCCTGCAGAACAGGCCTTCCAAGCGGTGCCTGACAGTGGAGTAGGCAGAGCTCACAAGGCCATGAGGCTGAGCTGTCTCCAAACGACCTCACGTACTGTTCTATAAAGTTCCCAAATACATTGTTTAGTGTGTATGCGTGCTTGCGCACAGGTCACAGTGCCCGTGCAGAGGTTAGACAGAGGTTAGAGAGAGGTCAGAGAGAGGGCAGAGGACAGCTTGCACAGTTAGCTCTCTTCTTCTACTCCATGGGTCCCCAGATTTAAACTCAGGTAGGTAGCTTTGGTCAAGGACATTAACTGGCTGAACTGCCTTGCTGTCATTGTTATTATTAAAGATTTACCTTCCTTTTGCTAGCCAAACCTGGACCAGCATCTCTCATGGTTGAGAGGGGCTTGGGGATCTGTGGAAGGCTGGGGAGCGCTTTATACAAAATAAAATGCAGACTGAAAAAAGTGGTCTTGGCATACCCCTCCAGTTGGAAATGAGCAGTTTTTTTTTTTTCCCGAAAGCCATTAAAATGGTAAATAGGTTTTAACAGATGGCTTGTTCACAGCAATGGAAAGCCTAGGCAAGGACTTTGGGGTTAAATCTCATATTTTAGTCATCTGGGACCAGTTTATTATTGCAGAAAAACAAACATTCATAAAGTTGACAGCTCCCTCCTCTTCTCTGGAGTGGAGTCCTTGAAGCTGCCTGCTCACTGGCCCGCGGAGGGGTGGCTGCCTGCAGAGGCGACCGGGGGAATTATGGTTACATTTCCGACACCTGTCAACTTGTAGGGCTCAAAGCTACCCACAGTGGAGGTGTATGGCAACCAGGAAACTCGACTACGGGTGGGCCAGGACTTTTATACTCAATATGTGCGCTGGCTTTTTCCTTTTTTAAAAAATCATTTTAACATTTAATGCTCCTCAATTAAAGTGATTTCCTGGAGTGGATGCCAAGCCTCGTTTAGAATGCGCATTAACCACTTTCCGTATCGGTAGTTAAAGGCACTGAGGGATTTAAACAGCAATCCACAAGTCTGTTCAGTCAAGGTTTGGCGGAATAAAGCAGATTATAAACAATAATATATGTCTTTCTCTTCTTTTTCTGGAAGGATTCCAAACTCACAAACAGGGCTAAAGTGCTATAAACATATCCAGGCCTAAGCTCGGGCTCCACAAATGTACTCTGTGAAAGCCGCGGCACCGGAGTGCCGCTTTCTATCCCGGGTGCGTCTGTGTGTGTGCGCACTTTGAGAGAGCTTTTTATTACACAAAGTGTCCATCAACTGAACTTACCTTCTAAATATTAAAATAGAATCGCTACGGGATCACTACACAAGTGAGAGAAAACAAAAAACGAAGAAACCAACAAAACAAAACCAAACAAACCCCGGCTGCGGCTGCGCAGACGGCTGCTGGCCACCCCTCCCCTCCCCGCCACACCCTCCCCCCTGAAAGTGGCTGCCCTCATGGTTCCACAGGTTCAGACACTGCATCCGGATCAGATGGCCATTTTCCACCTAAGAGAGAAACTCACAGCCAGTGTCCAGGGTTCCTGTGAGGCAAATGCACACCGCAGGGCGGCTCTCCCCGGTTTCGTATTTTCGTTGTTACTCAGTGGGCTGGTTTTAGGGAGACAGGCTCTCGCTACGTTGCTGGGTGTCCGTCTGCTTTTTAACTTTGCTAACTCAGTCATTCCTTGTAAGATGAGTGGAGAAAATCAGCCAGGATGGCTGTGTCCTGCATACAGAGCTGTGTGCACCCCTGAACACCCTGCTCCCTGGGTGCTCCCTGGTTTTAGGGCCAGGAAGCTAAGGCATTCTGCCCTCGCGTGACTCAGCACGCGCAGCCCAAAATGTCCAACAACCTGGCTCTGAGTGTGCAGAGAGAATGACGTAACACAGCAGAGAAGTTCGAAGGATTCACGTATGAAAGTGGGTGACTCACGGCACGCTGATCTGCCGTCTGCTTCTGGGGCGCATGCCCAGAATATCTCAGGGCTCTGTGGTTACAGATGAGACCACACAGCGTTTCCTCTTCCACTCCTCAGTGGGGTGCCAGTTAACTCATGTCTGAAAAGCTGATCGTACTTGGTGTATAATGCACACTAACTGATAAGTACAAGTGCTGAGTCCCTTGAGTCTGGTAATCTCTATGCTCCAACCAAAAACGCTCTGGTGAAGAACTGCGAATGGCTGTGGAAACACAGATGCTCGTTCAAGGCAAAGCTCAACAGTGTCGCCATACTTGTAAAGTCACACGACCACGAGACTGAACTAAGGAATTTCTGTGTTCTAGAGAAGAGAGCCCAAGGGATGGATACAAAACCCGAGCCCCTGACATCGTAGCTTTTGAAGGTGGCTCTTAGCTTATTCTGAGAACATGACATAGGGAAAGCTTTTGGATTCGATACCAAAGGGCTTGGGAAACCCCTAAGACTTCAAGGAAGTGAGATTCATGTGTAATGTATACATTGCATATCATGACGCTTATGTTAATGGGTCTTTTACTGTTCTTACTCTGTGACCTTGGGCTGTCTCAGTTTCTCAGTTCCGAGTTTCAATTTCCTTACTTGTAGACTAGAGAAAATGGCAATTATTTTTGGGTTAAGTTCCCAAGAATAAACCTTACATGAAACTAAAGGGCAACGGTGGGTAGCTTGTTGAAGCTGACGTCACTGATGGTGACATATACCAGTCTACGTACCACTTACATGGAGACAACTGAATTCCGAGTCACTCTGTGGTTGTTGCTGCTGCGGAGAATCCTGACAGAGAGCACATCCATCATGGCGGCACAAGTGTGGGATGGGGTTCCACATCTCAGGGGCGAGGAAGCACAGAACTTGGGCAGGCTATGACCCTACTGCCCCATGTCTGCTAGGGGAGCCCCAAGTCCTAAAAGAGTGCCACACGCTGGGACTAGGTGTTACGGAGACTGTGGGGGACATTTCAGACTCAAACCACGGCAGGAGCCACGCCCGCCACTGCCTGTGAGACGCCCAACTCCGGACATGTTAACCTGAAGAATCTGCCTCTTGCACTACAGCTAGTATTTTAATTACTATGAAAATATTTGGTCAAAATCACCTTAGGAACCTGGATTTGAAATTTATTAGTAAATGTTTAAACCTAACATATTTCCATTTTTAAATTAATCTGGTAGGTACACGCTTGCTTAGTGTTAAGCATTTATAAAATGATTTTTTTAAGGGGCTCAAAGTTTGATCATATCCTTTGTTTTTCAAATTAGAAAAAACCAAATATGTAAAAGTTTTCATGTTCAATTGATGCATGTTTTCTTAGGCATGAAACCCTTCTACAACCAAGCTAACTCTGCCAAAGTCACACATCTTGTTCATTAATCTTGGAGACGATGCACTGTGTATAGGGAAATTACTAGAGCCACGTAGTTAAACCTGGCAGGAAGCAATGAAATACTTATTTAATAGGAGGGGGTCACAGGATTACAGGAACCTTTTAACTGGAAACTGCTGAACTATTAAAACAAGACAGAACATCAGAATTCCAGATGTTAAGCTCCAGCTGTTCTCCTCTCCTACCTGACAAGCAGAAGGGACAGCAGAGTGTTCAGCGGGCTGACTCCTTGCATTTTCAATATTAGAGGTTATCAAATGATTTAGCCAGTTTCTGTGATGATAATTCATGATTTTCTAGGTATCTTAGGCAGAATCCAGAGGCTGTTAATTCTAAACACCCATGTTATTGGAAAGCCGGAGTGCCACTGGGTAGGGCTGTCAGTAGATTTGGGGACTATCTGTAGGTTCAAGAAAAACATGAAAACTTCAAGCTGCTACAAGAGCAACTGAGTTCAGCAGATTTGTCCTTAACTGTGGCTCTGTGATCGTGGGCGAGTTAACTACTCTGCCTGCGTCTTTCAAAGCACTGCCTTCCTAACACTAACTCTATAAAGCTGCTGTGCAGTGATGGCAGGTTAAGTAATGCCTATGAAACCACTCTGAAGAGTAACAAAGGAGTTAAACAGACCTGCTAAAATCTCGTTAGACACACACTCAAGCCGTGGGCTCATTTCTGTTCTGTAACAAATCTGAGGTAAAATAATTCAGGGCCAACTTTATAGTCAGTGTCTCTTGAAAGGTTCCCAGTATGGTGGTTAGTGTTTATGTGTATATTAATATGTATTACAGGTGGATTCTTCACCAATTATTTAAAAAGAAAAAAATCAAACAAACAAAACCAGAGGGACACTTGGGGGACACTTGGAAGAAGTTTTTGTTATTTTGGTTTATTTTATTGTGTTTAATTTTTTTTTTTTTTTTCCAAGACAGCGTTTCTCTGTTGTAACTCTGGCTGTCCTGGAACTCCCTCTGTAGACCAGGCTGGCCTTGAACTCACAGAGATCCACCTGCCTCTGCCTCCCGAATGGTGGGATTAAAGGAGTGTGCCACCACCTCCCGGTCTGGTTTCTTTAAAAATATAAAACATTTGGTCTAGGTTTCTGTTCCCATCCCAGGTGTGGTGGATGATTATGAGTTTGATTTGGAATGCTCGATGCCGGTGGTTATGATTTGGTTAGGTAGGTACAGCTGTTTTGCCATATGTAGCTTGTTCTTAGGATTCCATGCTGCTTGGATTGATGGGAACTTTTGCTTAGACTAGAGCTGAAGACCTGAGAGCGGGGTGGGCTGTTGGTTGTTTGGTTGGTTTGTCGGTCATTGGCTCACTGCTGATTGCATAGAAGAGCACTGGCTGGAGAGATTGGGTTTGCAGACAGTGAGCTGAGACGCTAGTCTGGCTCACTGTCAGCTCCTTCTCTCTTAGCTTAAGACAGCCTAAAAGGGCTCTCTCTTTCTCTATCAAGGCTGCCTGCAAAAGTGGTGAAAATTTCTCCCTATCCTTCCTTTCCCTTTCCCTAAATTGAGGGTAAAGACTGTCACGAACCTACACCACCATGGACTGCGGCTGGACATTTGGCCTGGTGATAAGCATTAGCAATTGTAAGGTCCTAGCTATGGGCCGTGAGCACCCATACCATCACCATCACCACCAACAAATATCTCCTGCGCAGTTCTTTCAAAGAGGCATGGCAACACCACACGTTATCTGGTAGAAGCACTTAAAACTATGAAAACTGGGCAGCCAACCACAGGCTTCTCCTGTGACAGGAACGACCCAATGGCTTCCACAGATGGGCTTTAGGAGAGTATAAAGTTCTTAAAATTCTGTTTCAAGTACAGCACTGTTGCAAGGGAGGAGGTTCCAGCTTTTCAAAGTGACCGAAAGTCTCTAACATGTAAGAGCCACAAACTAGAGGACAGGCTCAGGCAAGGCCTGGGGTGTACGTTAGAGTTTTTGCCTCGCTGGAACAAGGTCCTGCCTTCGGTTTCCCGTACTATTAACACAACACACTCAACCAGGGTTCTGAAGCTAGTGAGCCAGACACTTTGCCTTCTCTTTGACGTCTGGTGACATGATTTTCTTTTTACTTCTCATTTTCCACCAGTGTGCACCAAAACTACTGTGACTGAATTGAGACTACTGTGAAGGCAATCAGGGCCTCTTAGATCATTCGACAGAGGACGAAGTAATGGCAAGCATGAATACATATTAAATACTGAAAGTCAGCAGTGGTGTTCTGATCACAGTATCTTAAGTAAAGCAGAAAAAAGAAAAAAGCAACAGGAGGAAGTAAGACCAAGCATCTTCAAAGCAGGTCCACGGAGATGGCATCGGGACAATGAGAGAAACAGAATTGAGAGTTAGAAGTGTGTACACAGTCTAGAAAGCAAGGGTGGTGATGTAAGTGTGCAGTCACAGCCACTTCACGAGTCCTCCTGTCAGGCAGTTTCTAGGAACCATTTTTAAGATGCCCATGTGCATTAGAAATATCAACTCAGAGAGCTGAAACAAGGGCGATATAAAATAGATTCTAACCAGCAAACATTAAAAAACAGAAAGAAGCTGGACATTCTAAAGTGCTCACTGAGGTACAAGCAGGAGTCAATCTCCTGAGAGAAGGCTTCCTACAGTATGTTCTCATAAGCAGTCGCTTTACACATTAGTAACACGAAGCTAAGTAATCTACCGATTCTAGTTAGCCTGCTGGTTATCTGCCGTCACCATGTCCCAGGGAAGTGGGCGGTCTGCCTGCTTTAGGGCACTGCTCTTGATGAACAGCATCCTTTGGTAATTAACTCAGGATCTGACCGGTATGTGACACGCTAGCACAATAATTCAATAATTTTAAGGGGATGAAAATAAACCATGATTCAGCGTTCTCTGACATTTACAGATGAAATTTTCCATAGAAGACCCAGGAAAACGATCCATAGATTACTATGTGATAGTAAGGTTTTTGGAAATTCAGATATTGGGAACAAAAAGATAGTTTTGGAAATTAATTCTAGAATTCACTAGACTTGAAAATACTGAACTGATTTGATATCGCCCCACCTTTTCAGTGAGACAAGGTTTTGTTTGTAACTCGGGCTTGCCTTGAACTTGTGACCCCTCTTCAGTCTGCACGTGCTGGGATTACAGCACCATCAAACTCAGCCTCAGCGATGCTGCTACTCACAGCCTTGGATACAAGATTAAAATCCTTAAAATAAAATAGATAAAACAAGTCTTTTCTTTTGCTCAGAAAGTCTATATACTTTTAAATGTGGCAAGACAAGCAATAAAAAAGTCTCTGAAAATACTGAGGTCAATTTGCCGAAGGAAGAGAGATAGAAACAGTTGTTTCTGGTAGTTTTTTAATCAGACAACTACTCTAAAATGTTTAAATGAATGAGTAACTCAGTTTACCAATGCCCTAACGAGTCACAAAGAAATGCTAATTAAAAATTGCATACAGTGTCCTGGTCGCTTTTATTGTAGCCAATGTGTATTATTTCTTAAAATATACTTGATGAATGCCGACTACAGCAGACTCGGGTTAACCGTAGGCTGCAGCGCAGCTAGGATTGTGTTAGGATCACACTAGCGCTTCGTGTGCCCCAATGTGCACGCCATTCCCACAGGTTTTGCTCCGGGATAGGCTGATTAGGCTAACAGACTGTATGCGCTGCTGCGGGCTCCACTAAGCAAGGTACTTGGTATTCTAACGGTCACGCCTGCTAGAAAATTATCTTTTAATGGCTATGTTTGCACCACAACTAATTTCCTCTTTCATTTCTCTTTCTCTAGCAACTATTTATTTTTCTTATAAGAATGTCAAGGGATTCCCTGGGCAAAGTTCTTGAGGCTTAAAAGGGAAATCACAGGGACTCAGGCTCAGTAGTGGTGCCATTGTTTAGCTTTGAAGTAAGAATCGTGGCACACCTGCCTACTCATTATGCTTCTAAAACAAAACAGACGCTCTTCTAGCACCCGGAAATAACTTCAGCAGTGACACCTCAGAGGCGAGCAAACAGCCTAGCGGGTGGCATTCGGGTCTGAGCTGGGTTTTAGCAGGAGTAGGCTCACTGCTAAGGGATCCTGATCTCATCATGCGTTCTCAGAACCTGTCTCAGTCCTCACGTGCTGCTGCTGAATGCTGCTGAAACACCAAAGCTTTTGAGCTTTCCAGCAACTGACTGCAGATCTGACTTCTGTAGCCAGGGTGACAAAATTCTGTCCTCTCCTTTTCTTGCTTTCTTTTCCTTAACACCCCTTGTATCTTCAAGTCTCCTTTACAGAATTGCCACTCTAACTGCCTATCAGATTAGCTGTGAGAACGCTACACGACCATCCATCCACCGTGCTGGGGTCTCACAAAACTTCCCTAACAGTTAGTGTAGGGCTGATGGCACATTTTGCTTCTGTATTTAGAGAGAGAGAGAGAGAGAGAGAGACAGAGAGAGAGAGACATAGGGAGAGAGAGGGAGAGGGAGAGAGAGGAGAGAGAGGAGAGAAGCCATGTTTAATATTGTGAAATATGATCTGTCTGCTCCTTTCCCCACCCTCTAGAGCAGTGATAAATTTCAGAGCATGCTCGGCAGAATTGGATTAGATTATGCACAGTACACATGTTCATCACCAAACCCTACTCCCCGGAATGTATGCATGGAGAATGAATTGCTGAGACGTCAAAAATCCCAGTTCCTCAGAACTGATTTTATTAGCCAATGCATACCAAAGATGGGTGGTAAAAGAAGTATTATTTTGCAGTTTCTTTCATCCCTGAAGTCCTAGCTACCACAGACTGCTTTTCCATTCTTTTGATCAAGCCTTGCTAGCTCTGTGCCGCTGCAGCACCAGAGAGACGGCCCTGCAGCCCGTCACCTCTTCTGGCAGACAGCCGTCTTGGTCTCGGAGAGTGGGGTCAGCGCCAGCCTGGAGCAGCAGCTCCACGATGTCCAAAAACTCACAGGCAGCAGCTGCAAGGGAAATTGACAAATATGAAAATGAGTTTACAGTGAGACAGGGAAACCGCTCCTGTGCGGCAGGAAAGGCAAGGGCAGGCAGTGAGGAGTCCTGAACGGTGCGCACCCTTACAGCAGCTGCAGGATGATCAGGTCTTGCAAGGAGAATAAATCCTAAGAAAACCAGGTCCTTTTGCTCCCACAGAATCACACAGGTATATTTCTAAAATTGCAAGGCTTTTGACCCTATTTACAAGGATGGAATGAAAGCAAAGAACAAAAAATGCAGTGTTTGCCAGGCAGGGGCGGCTCACACATTTAATCCCAGCACTCGGGAGGCAGAGCCAGGAGGATCTCTGAGTTCAAGGCCAGCCTGGTCTACAGAGTGAGTTCCAGGACAGCCAGAGTTACAACAGAGAGACCCTGTCTCGAAAAACCAAAGGGGGAAATGTAGAAGTTTACTTGTAGCTGTGTATAAAATAATTGCTTTTTGCACTGTTGGGAAAAGGTCAGCCTAGGCCTTGGCATTTTGTATTGTCTGCAGTGTTGGGTTTCTGTGGGGGTGTCTGATTGGTAATGATCTGCACAGAGGAGTTCTGAATCAGTAAAGCACCTGAGCTCAGATGCTCAGGGTTCCACTGTCCAGTCTGGCACTGGCCAGGATGGTGGCTCCCTGAGGAGGTCTGGCAGGGTTTACACATATGAAAATGCCTCCTGTCTTCTGCTGAGCTGCCCCGGCAGCGCCCACTACAGGGGTAAAAATGCAGTGTTTATGTGTTTTATATTATCTATGTTTTCAAATAATGACAGGCAGGTAACCCATATCAAAAGGCTACATGTATCAAAGAAAACATTTTGTTTTGTCTTTGAAGAGCGAGTACATGTATATAATATACATTTAATGAATTTAAATAGAAAAAACCCTGGTCTATTAATTAGACCATCATTTTATGAAGTCTTATGTGTTTATATGCTCACATTGGTGTGCAGTTGTGCTCACCCGTGTGTGAATGTGTGGAGATCAAAGGTCAGCATCAAACCTCCTCCTCCACTGCTCCCCACAAGGTCTCTTATTGAACCTGGAATCCCCCTGTCTCTAGCCCTCAGAACTGGGGTTACAGATGTGCAGCCTGGCTTCTATGGTGCTCTAGACTCATTTCCCCGTGTTTATGCATTAAGTATTTTACCCACTGAGCCTGCTCCCCAGCCCTAAAAATCTTAAAAGAAGAAAAAGGCATTAGTGGGGTCACAAGTCTGAGCCACAGGCGGGAGACCCACAGGTATTGTCCTTGTGATGAAGATGGCATTGTCACCCCCCAGGACAGACCACAGGGCTAGAGCAGACACCATCTATTCTGCATATATGCACAAATGAGATTCATGACAAAGCTAGTATTACAATCAAGGAGGAAATGAAGATCTAACAATTAGATGGGGCTGAGATCACTGAGTTGAAGGCAAAACAGGCTTTTCACACAAAATGAAATAAACAGCAACAAACACATGGAACGTGAGCAGCCACATCAGTACCCACAGAAATAAAAATGAAAACAGAGACATTAAAAATGAAGACCTTTGGCGATGCTGAGCGGAGGAGGCTGACACAGAAAGCACCCTTAGACTCCCGAGCGCGAACCCTGGGCAGTCACTCTGAACAATAACCTGTCATTACAAGTCATCCCTAAACACACACACCCTTCAAAGAAGGATCTGCTTCTGATGATAGTCTAGCAATGGTTTTCAACTTGTGGGTGGAGACCCCGGGGCGGGGTGTGTGTGTGTGTGTGACCTTTCACAAGGTCACCTGCATATCAGGTATTTATATTACGATTCATAACAGCAAGATTACAGTTATGAAGTAGCAACAGAAGTAATTTTATTGTTGGGGGTCACCACAACATGAGGAACTGTATTAAAGGGTTGCAGCGTTGGGAAGGTTGAGAACCGCTGGTCTAGGGATTTCTGCATGTGTTCTTCAGGAGATACTTAAAGAATGTCTGTGTCAGCACCATCCCTGATGGGCATCAAATACAGATGGTTCAAATGCTCATGAGCAGAAACACGCAGAAACACAGCACGGTTCATCTGGAGGCCAAATCCCTCACAATGGCGGAACTAAGGAACTCTAACTTCACACAACATGGGCTTATCACCAACACATAATGTTGAAGAATTAAAAAAAAAAAAAAAGAGTAATACAATTCAGTAGGATTCTATTTAAAGAAACACTTAACAACAGGCAAAATCAAACACTATTTCTTAGACATACAAATATGCAGTGAAACTAAAAGAAAGCATTCATATAAAATCTGCAATAAGGCTGGGCGTGGCGGCACACAGCTGCGATTCCAGCACTTGGGAGGCAGAGCGGGAGGGCAGTGGAAAACTCAAGGTCACCCTGGCCTGTGCAGCATTCTAGGCCATATATAGTTGAGACCCTGTTTTAACAAGCTGAACAAAACTGCAACAGCAGGCGTTACCACAGTTACTAGGGGTACTAAGGAGGGACGTGAGCACGGAGGCACTCCTGAGGGCCTGCCGATGCTCTGGTTCCTAAGCAAGGGAGCACTTTCTACAGCTACAGTTTACCTTTCTCACACATTTTACATGTGTTTTTGTGGTATGACAGATCTTGCAACAACAAAAAGCCTTCTGAGAAAAGGCACGGAGGATATAGAGGGGGATCTCATGGCTGTTTTATTGAGCAAATACTGGACCAGTCCTGTCACCAACACAGTTCAGATTCCTGCTCTGAGAACTTTAAAAAAAATAATTTATTTTTATTTTATGTGCATTGGTGTTGTGCATGCATGTCTGTGTGAGGGTGTCAGATCCCTTGAGTTACAGACAGTTGTGAGCTGCCATGTGGGTGCTGGGAATTGAACTTGGGTCCTTTTGGAAGCGCAGCCAGTGCTCTTAACTGCTGAGCCATCTCTCTAGCCCTGAGAACTTCTTATAAACATGTAAACAGCCAACTCTAGTAAAAAAAGAGAAAAAAAGTGTGCTGTGGTGGAGGGGAAGGAGGAAGCGGAGGGAAGGAAGAAGGAAGCGGAGGAAGAAGGAAGCGGAGGAGAGCACTGCCCTTTCAACACTGCCTTTTAGCAGCTGACTTTCTAGGGCGAGGAAGCTCCCCACTCTCCTACCTTGCTGCTTGTTTTTCTAGACAGGTTCTCACCGTCTAGCTCCTGGCTGTCCTGGAACTCACTATGTAAATCACGCTGGCCTTGAACTCACAGAGATCCACCTGCCTCTGCCGGGTTGGGGCATCGCCAGGCCCCCTCTATGTAGTTATTTTAGCTACAATAGAAGGGTGAATTTTGTTAACAACCCTTCCCACCTGTATCAGACGCTCATGTGCGTTGTGTTGATTGCTATGGTATAACATGATGATTTCAAACTGTCACACCAATCTTGCATGCCCAGGTGATACTCACTCGACCATGATTTATTGCTTCACTTGTATTTGGCTGTGTTCTACTTGCTAATAATCCTGTGAAGTGTTCTCTATTTTCTGAAATCGTTGTGTACAGAAACTGGTATGTTATGCATAGACATTTAGTAGAACAACACCGGAAGCAATGTGGACCTGGAGATTTTATTGAGAGTGTTTTAAGCTATTAAAATCAATCTCTTTAATAGAAGTAGGACCACGGAGGTTTCTTTTCTTTTCTGAGAAAGAGAACTTTAATTTATTGGTTTAAAATTGTTCATAATGTTTCCTTGTTTGCTTTACAATATAATGTAAGATATGGGTTGGTGTCTCCCTTTTATTCTTGAAACTGGGAGTTGGCTTTTCTTTCACGAGTATATGTGTGGTATGTATGCATGTTAGTGTGTGTGTGTGTGTGTGTGTGCGTGTGTGCACGTGCATGTAGAGGCCAGAGCAGGACAGCAAATGTCTTCCTTTATCCTCTAACTCCGTATCTGTGAGAGAAGGCATCTCACTGAATCTGGAGTTTCGTACGCTAATTGGCTGACTGGCTAGCAAACACCAGCCTCCATCCTGCCAGCAGATACGACAGGAGTGAGCCACTGTCCATGGGTGCTAGGGACAGAGCTCAGATCCTCATGTTTGTGAGGTATGCCTTTTACCATCCGAACAATCTCCCCCACCATGAAATTCTTTCATTTATAAGTTATTCAGAATTATGTTAAAATTTCAAATTATTGTGTTTTCTAGATATTTGTCTGTTACTGACTTGCAATTTAGTTCTGTGGTGTTCAGACGGCAAAAATCGCATGATTCCCACTGGGATGTGTGTGTGTGTTTCTAACAGGCCCAGAGCGTGATCTCGCTTATGGAACATGGAGAATGATCCACATGCACTTGAAACAGTGTATATTGTTTATTAGGTAAATATTCTGTAGACGTTCATTTCAACTAAATGAAACTGTTGAACATATTGCTCAGAGTGCCCACATCCTCACTGAATTGTCTAGCTGCTCTATCAATTACTGATTAATTATTGGTTGACAAATGCTGCTGTTTTGCTCTCTTCTTGCTCTGTTTTGTCTCATGACTTTTGACTGAATGTGGATAATTGTGTGAAGGAGGGCAAAGGAGGCTGAAATCACACTGGGAATGCTCAGCAATGGGCACGCCACCTTTGTCAGGCCATTAGTGTGGGTTTGGCTTTGTCACTGTTAGAGCAAGTCAGTGCACTAGGCTTTGGTCTCCTCTGGTGATGAGCTGCTGCTGCTCATGCCTAGTGTGCAGTCAGTCTGGGCACCAGATAGTTTCTTCTAAACTCTCTGCCACCTCAGTGTGGGCATTCTCTGCACGTCTGAACCACAGAAGGGCTCTCTTTAAGTTCTGACCTCTCATCTCTTCTCAACCAGTAGATTACTCCTGTTATTACCGAGATTGGATGAGATGGGAGTTCTTTTTCTTTTTGAGTTGGTTGCAGTCCTCAACTGGCCTTCAGAGGTGATGATTTTTGTGTTTCCTCCAATTTTTAAGTCAGCCAAACTGTTCTGTGTGTGTGTGTGCCTGCGCACACACACACACACACACACACACACACACACACAAAAGCTTACTGTCCTGTTCCATTGGAATTTATAATTAAAGAGTCTGACTATATTCACCCCTAGGTGGGTGCTTCTAGCGTACAGCGAAGTAGGCAAGAGCTGTTGAGTAGCAGCCAGGTTACGGTGGGCTTTTGTGGTGTCTTTTATATTTTTTGGTTTATATTTCTGGTTGTGAGCCTAACCTCTTTTTATGGCTGAACCATTTCTCCAGCTCTCTGATGTCTTTTACATTCACTATCCCGATATACTTAGTCATCCAACTCTTGTTCACAACCAGAACCTGGCTCTAAGTGAATCTAAGTGGAGGATGGGCATTTTCTGAGCCTAAACAAGACCGTCTCGGAACCCTGTCCTGCCATCAGTGCTGTGGGATCGCTTGCCTGTGAAAGTAGCATCTGATGAACGAATGGACAGAGACTATGAGAAGCAGTAGGGACAAGCAAGAATCGTCTGTCTCAATCCTAGAGCAGCTGCTGACCGGTGGGGGCTATAGTGCGTGTGTAGGTCCTGAGATGGAGAGTTATTTTTGAGGAACTACACCAATAGGGAGAAAGGCAGAGACAGGACTGCCTTTGCCAAGGCCCAAGATCAAATAAAGTGCTTAAAATTGGGACATTCCTTTCTGAGTCCCCATCATTTCGCTTTGTGACACTGGGACCTTGTGCATGCTCAGCACGCACTCTCCCACTGAGCCGCACACTTTTTACTCTAAATTTCTGGCATTTAGTCGCAAGTAACTGTACACTCACTCAGATTCCAAAGCAGACGGTCTTATAAGATAGAAGAAAGCACTGCCTGGGCCAAGTAGCTGTGAGGGGGATATATCCGGAACAGAACTAGCCACAGGACATCCATACCCTAAATAAGCAGCCGCAGTCAGACCAGCAGCAGCAGCCCCAGCCTTCTGTGAGGAGCACTCGGTTAGCTTTCAGAGTGGGACCTTTTTAACGGCGTTAGACATCTCTAATTCGGGGTAGTCAACACGATCTGACACTTAAGCAGGAGGATGGGACACACGGGTGTGTGCTGGAGGTGCAGAGCGTGGCCTCTCAGGTGAAGGCGTAGTTTCATGGGTGCCATACTGTGAAGTACGCTTTCCAGCAGTGACGTGTGATATAATCTGTGGGTTCTAACTCAGGAGCAGAGTTTTAAGAATGTGAGGGAAGTTGTAGCTCCAGGCTAACTATAAAGGGAGAGTTAACTCAGTATTTCAGAGCAGCGGTGTGGTGTATATACACACACAAAAGGGAGTTTGTTAACAAGTACCTGGGGTTCATGCAAAGGCAGATACACATGGAAACATAAGTAGGGAGGCATGGCAAAGAGAGAAAAAGACAGGTTGATTTAAATGACGGGATCCTGCCTGTAAAGCCACACAAGTGAATTTATGGTGATAAGAGAGGGCTTGTGGGGGGCGTGCTGGTACCCGGGGCGGGGGTGGGGGGCTGGCTATACAGGTGCTGGTACCCGGGGTGGGGTGGGTGGGGGTGGGGCTGACTATACAGGTGCTGGTACCCGGGGTGGGGGTGGGGCTGACTATACAGGTGCTGGTACCCGGGGTGGGGGTGGGGCTGGCTATACAGGTGCTGGTACCCGGGGTGGGGTGGGGCTGGCTATACAGGTGCTGGTACCCGGGGTGGGGGTGGGGCTGGCTATACAGGTGCTGGTACCCGGGGTGGGGTGGGGCTGGCTATACAGGTGCTGGTACCCGGGGTGGGGTGGGGCTGGCTTATACAGGCGCTGGTACCCGGGGTGGGGTGGGGGGCTGGCTCATATAGGTGCTGGTACCCGGAGTGGGGTGGGGCTGGCGATACAGGTGCTGGTACCCGGGGTGGGGTGGGGCTGGCGATACAGGCGCTGGTACCCGGGGTGGGGTGGGGCTGGCTATACAGGCGCTGGTACCCGGGGTGGGGTGGGGCTGGCTATACAGGCGCTGGTACCCGGGGTGGGGTGGGGGGCTGGCTCATATAGGTGCTGGTACCCGGAGTGGGGTGGGGCTGGCGATACAGGTGCTGGTACCCGGGGTGGGGTGGGGCTGGCGATACAGGTGCTGGTACCCGGGGCGGGGTGGGGCTGGCTATACAGGTGCTGGTACCTGGGGTGGGGTGGGGGGCTGGCTCATACAGGTGCCCAACAAACTGCTGTTGAAGAAATCGACCTGGACCTCCAGTCACATGGTGCAGGCTTTCTGTATATTCTCAGTCCAGCATGGTGCCAAGAAGTTAGAATTTACTCAAAATTCATTCCCCTGCCTTTTGCATCTTTGGTGAATCACAAGCCACAAGCCAGAATGTGTAATCTGCTCATCCTCTCAAAACAAAGGCAAACAAAATGAGAAAAGCAGGCGGAAAGGAGGAACCAGTGCTAACATTCACCAAATGAGCAAGAGGCCATATTGGTGCCCACAGTGTGCTGGGAAACACAGAACAGTCAGAAGCCCATCTTGGAAAAGCCTGAGCCGGCCCACAGGGACCAGCACAGTTGCTGAATTTATGGTACCCTGGAAGCCTCTATTTGTCAAGTGCCATGCAGGCAGCCCTGACACTGGCACAGGTGAAGATGAATTTTCATTCAGAGCAGTGAGGCTTCTGACTCCATTAATCCTCGGGGTTTTGATGATGAATTTCTTTCTTTTTTTAAAATTTTATTTATTTTTCACTCTAATGCCTCCTCCCACTGCCCTGTAACAGTGTGAAGGAACAGAACAGATGGTGCTTCACGTGGAAGCCTGAGGGCTCATGAGGATACAAAGCCAGCCCACTCTGCAATCACATGACCACACGTGCAAGGAAAAGCCTTGATTTCCCCTGGGAGACACAGATGCAATGATATTAGTATTCCCAGTGGAGGAAGAGGAGGGGAAGCTAACGGCCATTTACAAGGAAGACCAGGCTTCCTGCAATATACTCCAGCAAGGACCATGTTTAATCACAAAATAACAAGAGGACCAGTATCTGAAGACTCAAAACACTCAGGTAAAATGTGGGGAAATAGGGGTTTTAATATATTTCCACACAAAGACCATTTAGGAAGAACTAGTAAGGACACACAGTAGTACAATAGTGGCCTCTAGTTAACCCGAGATTGGCTCCGACCCAGTTTTAATCGGAAGAAGCCAGGATTTACAACCTGCTTAAGGATGGAGTTTGACAACTGCTATAATCAGAAGAGCTGTCAACACAAGGACAGCTGTCAAGCTCAGCCATAATTCATAAAAAGTAATAGCTAAGCCCCCAAAGACCTCCCCAGCACTGTCTGCACTCACTGTATTTAACTACACTTGGAGTTTTTGAAAATCCTAAGAATAAGATTAAGGCCCTAAAATCAAATCAAATCAGTAGCCACGACACCGGCACCCACTAAACAGAAAGGATTAACTAACATTAGATGACTAAGTGGGTACGATATGCTCAACAGACTCCCAGGCATATAGCAGGTGCTTAATAAATGATAATTATTGCTATTATTACATATAAGACTGTTTTGGCTATTCTAAAAGTGATTAATTAATCTGAAAATTTTAATTTTCATGAAATATTCCTCAGTTGTCAGAATATTTTAGTTTTATACATTTGTAATATTAAAACCTCTGACTAATGATATTATTTTAGTGTTTAATTATTTTGATTAGAACATACATGTTACTTGCTTGGTTCTTTCCACAGTGATCACATAACTTATAAATAGAAGTAGAGGGTATTTCAATAGATCAATTTTGGGCAAGATTCCTGAGCTGAGGATCATTTTTATTAATGTTTTAGTCTCCCATGAACAAACACAGGACTATAAAAGCACACAGGACATCGGTATCAGTATGTGTTTACACAGAGCAAAGCTGTGGCAATCAGCTCGGCCTCCCTGACCTAGGAGGCCAGTGAGAGGGGATTTCCCCGTCTTACTATCCCTGCAAAAGGTTACTTCCCAAGCTGGATGTGGTGGTGAGTGCCCACTTTGGCTGGGCAGGAGTATTAGGAGTTTGAAGCCAGCCTCAGCTACATCACAAGTTCCAGGCTAATCCTGGCTATATACAACAATACCACCTCTCTCCTCCCTCTCTCAAATTACCTTCCACAAAATAGTATGAGTTCTATCCAGCACTGCAGTTATATATGGTATTAGGAAACAGGACAGGTAAAGAATCCAAAGACTTGTGCAGTGGCTCCCCTCTCTGCAGCCGGTAGTGCTGTAAAGGTCACAGTAAAGATCACAGCACTTTCCCGCCCACCAGATTTTCATCTGCAAGTGCAGAAAGCAATACCTAAGCTTGGGCATTTGTTAGAATGACTAGAAAACAGAAAGGGCAATACTATACTACTCCCCCTTCCCGTGTGTGTGTGTGTGTGTGTGTGTGTGTGTGTATGTGTGTATGTGTGTGTGTGTAAGGTTTATTAGGCTCTAAAATACATACAAAAGAGTATCAAAGTCATATTTTACCAAGCCACTTCTATCAAGGTAATCATCCTCTTGTCTCCCGATTCTGGAGACGAATCTCCCACTTTCACTTCCATGTAATAGAGAGCATGCTGCATGCTCTCTCGGGTTCAGTGTCTGGAGCGCAAGGTGTTTGCGGGAGCTCCAGGCAGTGGTCACGCACTGAGGCTTGTTCTCACAGCCCAGTGGCACCCTGCTGAGAAACACTTCAGACTGCCGCTTGATTCTCCTAGAAAGTGTCTTGGAACTCCTGTTAGAAATGTCTCATTTCCCCTTTTAGGAAACTGGAGATGGCTTAGTGGTTAAGAGCGCTAGCTGCCCTTCCAGAGACCCCAGGTTAATTCCCAGCACCCACACAGTGGCTCACAACTGTCTGTAACTCCACCAGTGAATCTGACTCCCTCTTCTGGTCTCTGTGGGCACCAAGCACACATGTGGTATACACATACATGCAAGCAAAACACTTATGCACACAAGATAAAGATAAGGAGGGGCGTGCATATGGCCTGAGGTGCGTCACCTTTCCCGTCTCCACTTCCCTGTCCTGCCTCTTCCGGGACTTCCTACAAGCAGCTTCAACACCATTTTCCTTCCTTCCCCTTCCATTGATTCTTCTAACTGCACACTTCACTCTAACCATTGTAACATTTCTAGATTTAAAGAATTTTAAGCCCTATCTGGCTCTCTTTCACACCTGCCTGCCTGGAGGAGGTAGTCTTTCTTCTTTACACTGTTAGACTAGGCCAAATGTTTTTTAAAAGCATGTTTATTTTATTTTTTTATGAAAAAGATTTTATGAGGCAGGGAGAGAAGATAACGGGCTCTCATTGGCAAACAAGCCCACCTGAATCAATCAATCAATCTGAAAACAATTCCAGAACTCAAAATGTTTCAGGTAGGGAATAAACAATATATATGTTGTAAAACTTTTAAAGATTTTCATAACTGAACATCATAGCTACAAAAATAAAATCAAGAGATACCGAGCAGCAAAATTTGTTTTTCTTTTAATAACCAATTCCTGTAATGTGAATAGAAATTTACTATAAGCTTTCTTTAGGTAGAAATGCATTCCTAAATTAAAGTTATAATTGGAATAATGATAAATCTGCAAAATAAGCTTTCTATGAAATTTCCAAATCATGTGACTCAAAAGCGGTTTTAATCATTTCCATGTCTGCATA
>JAMJFZ010004090.1:13282500-13447500 GCA_026225945.1 Cricetomys ansorgei | reverse complement strand
GGCCAGCCCTGTGTGTGCATGGGTGTGAGGAGGGCCAGCCCTGTGTGTGCATGGGTGTGAGGAGGGCCAGCCCTGTATGAGCATGCGTGTGAGGAGGGCCAGCCCTGTGTGTGCATGGGTGTGAGGAGGGCCAGCCCTGTGTGTGCATGGGTGTGAGGAGGGCCAGCCCTGTGTGTGCATGGGTGTGAGGAGGGCCAGCCCTGTGTGTGCATGGGTGTGAGGAGGGCCAGCCCTGTGTGTGCATGGGTGTGAGGAGGGCCAGCCCTGTGTGTGCATGCGTGTGAGGAGGGCCAGCCCTGTGTGTGCATGGGTGTGAGGAGGGCCAGCCCTGTGTGAGCATGCGTGTGAGGAGGGCCAGCCCTGTGTGTGCATGCGTGTGAGGAGGGCCAGCCCTGTGTGTGCATGGGTGTGAGGAGGGCCAGCCCTGTGTGTGCATGGGTGTGAGGAGGGCCAGCCCTGTGTGTGCATGGGTGTGAGGAGGGCCAGCCCTGTGTGTGCATGGGTGTGAGGAGGGCCAGCCCTGTGTGTGCATGGGTGTGAGGAGGGCCAGCCCTGTGTGAGCATGCGTGTGAGGAGGGCCAGCCCTGTGTGTGCATGGGTGTGAGGAGGGCCAGCCCTGTGTGTGCATGGGTGTGAGGAGGGCCAGCCCTGTGTGTGCATGGGTGTGAGGAGGGCCAGCCCTGTGTGTGCATGCGTGTGAGGAGGGCCAGCCCTGTGTCCCTGTGTGAGCATGCGTGTGAGGAGGGCCAGCCCTGTGTGTGCATGCGTGTGAGGAGGGCCAGCCCTGTGTCCCTGTGTGTGCATTCAGAAGCCAGGTCGATGTGTGTTTCTTCCTCTATCCGTTTCCACCTTATTTTTCTCTCACTGAACCTGGAGCTCACCATTCTTGGTTAGCTTGGCGGGCCAATGAGCCCGCAGATCTTTCTGCCTTTGCCCAGGGCGCAGATACATGCAACTGTGCCTGGTCTGTATGTGGGCATCGGGGATCTGAACTCATGTCCTTGTGCTTGCACAGCAAGCACTTGGCCAACTCGGCCATCTCCCCAGCCTCAGAAAACATTTTTTTCTTTCTTTTTCTTTTTGAAAATAGGGGAGAGACTGGATTCTACAACAGCAAAGATTAGCATCCTGGTTGTCCTTGACAGTACCAAGAATGAAAGGAGGAATTTTCAGCAGTGGGTGGGGAAGCCGCCATTGCTGCTGACAGTTCCTGCATTTCTACTAGCTCTACTGCATAGGCTTAGATAGACAAAACGTTCAAATATGACCAATAATTCAGAAACAGCTTACCGTAATGAAGAGCTGTCTGACCTTCATTGTCCTATAAAAGAACACAAATGACACACTTTAGAAAAGGTCTGTAAGTATGTAAAAGTATATAAACCATTGCAAACATAAGGGATACCAAAGTTCTATAGGTTTGTAAGACACAGGAAAATAAGCCCTTGTTTCTCTGCACCTCATAGTCACTTTGGATCCAGGTGCGCCCTTGGAGAACTGTAACCAGTGCACGGCAGGCAGCAGCTGCAGCGGAGGAAGAGTAGAAAGATCATCAAGAGTCCCGGCAAATGAGGCGACTCTGTCACTGCGTTAGTGAAAGAAAAACTACTACCACAGCATTTACCCTGGACACAATTAGATGCTGATTTCTAAGCCTGTCCCCAAATCTAAGGAATCTGCGACTTTTAGTAAGAGTTTATAACTTTTTAAATGTCTTTTAAAAATAGTTGTGAATTCCAGGATAAAGATGCTAGGCTTCCTGACCAGATTAAACACCATAAAGATAAGTGATTTCAAAGTATGCTAAGTTCCAGAAGATCTCCCATAGATCACTCAGGAAATTGCAACACTCTAGGTTTATCTTTCAAGCCAAGCTATTCTAAATGTATATACGTAAAACAATAGAACAGACTGTTACTTCTGGTCACCTTTAAACTGCAGATGCAGAAGGGAGAGTGCATGCAACAAACTATCAGATATACAAGCGAGAGCGAAGTTCAGTAGTTACACCCTGAATGCAGAGCCTACACGTAACCACGTTATGCCACAGGAACGGAGCTGGCTGAGCTATTATCAAACTATTCTTGGGTTTGTTTCTGTTTCCCCACTTAATGGGGGGGGGGGGTTGGCTCCAGAAGTTTTGGCTAAGGGTACATCTATTTAATCTTCCAAATAAAAAGCAAGAAGCTGCCACAGAGAAATTTTCTGATTCAGACAAGAAGTTAAGAAAAAAAAGTCATTCCTTAATTCCTTAAGGTCTGTGAGCCTCTAGAAACTGGGCAGGAATGGCGGCTGGGGGAGGAAGGGGAGCAAGCACTAGGCAGTGTAGCTTGTTTTCATAATAGGGACATGCTTCTCATAGGATGTGGAGGTGAGGGGTGTGTGTGTGTGTGTGTGAGAGAGAGAGAGAGGGGGGGGGGGAGAGAGAGAGAGAGAGCGAGCAGGAAAGAAGTCACTGGGAAAGGAGTGGATCGGGTACACTTGGCTGAGGTGCCACAGTGGCTAAGTTTGGAGTGCCCATCAACTATAATAAAGATAATAAAGTCTAAGGAAAGTAAAAGACAGGAAGCAGCGCCCAAAATAAGGGAGCACAGATGGCCACTGGGGTGGCCTGAGTGAGGAACGTCCCCATAGTCTCAGGCAGGGACCTCAAGCTGCTGCTTGGGGGGTCAGATGCAGCCTTGGTGGAAGAAGTACGTCACTGGGCGCGGGTCTTAAGAGCTTTTGATCTCAAAGCCTTATACCACTTCGTATATTGTGTGCTTCATGCTTATTACAGTGACATATGTGAGCTCTCAGCATCCTGCTCCGGCTGCTCTCTGCTTGCTCTGGCACCCCATCCCCCAATAATGGACTCATCCCTCTGGAAGCGTGAGTCCAAATAAATTCTTTCTTCTCTAAGTTGCTTCGGTCATGGTGTTTTTATCGCAGCAATGGAAACGTAACTAATACAGTCATCTTTGGTTATTTTTCTTGTCTTTTTAGATACAGCTCTGCCCCACTCTCCCTTTGTCTTACTCTGCCCCCAAGATTTAGGGAAGAGCCGAGGTAGCTGTGAGCAGGACCAGAGTGCTGTCAATGCAGGGCAGCATGACACTGTGAGTCTCACTGCAGAGGATTCTATCTCGTCTGGATGGGTGAGGGCAATTGGAAGAGCAGAACTGGCCAAAGGCAGCTTAAGACCCAAATCTATCTTGCTAGTTTTCAGTGTTAGGGAGTGAAAATGTGTCTGTATGACTGGCCTGATGGGCTTACACTCACTTCTACACTCTCAGTACAAATGTCCAACAAAACAGATCCCAGAAGGGCTTCTGAGTCTGCTATGATTTTAGGAGACTGTTTTCCATCACTGTGTTTTCTACAACTATATTCATCATTAAGAGCATAGTCCTCGGTTGGACAGGGTGGCACAGCTGCAATCCCAGCACTTGAAAGGCTGAAGCAGGAAGACTGCTTTAAGCTCAGGATCAGTCTGGGTCACACACAGATCGCCGAGGGAGGCAGGATACAGGGCAAGACTGTCTCAAAAGACTGGGAATGCGCGCCTGGTGTGGTGGCGCACTCCTTTAATCCGGGCGCTCAGGAATCAGAGGCAGGCCGAACTCTGTGAGATTGAGGCCAGCTTTTTTCTACATAGTAAATCCAAGTCAGCCAAGGCTATGTAGTGAGACCCTGTCCTAAAACAAACAACTGGAAATTTAAAAAGAGAGAGAACATTATCCATTGGGGCAAACTTTCATGTTTAATGATTGTGTTCACACATATTAAAAGTTCTGTCGCTCTAAATTTCTAATTCCTTATCCTCACTTGAAAGCAAGAATTAATTTCTTTTAATCATTTTTACCAATGAATATAAACAGTAGCTGAGTCCAATGTCTAATTAAAAACATGTGCTGAGCTCCTATTATGGCCCAGGCCCTGTTCTAGGCACTGGGAATACAGAAGTGAGCGAGACAGAGAAAGCCCCAGTGTAGTCTCATATTCTAGTGGCAGAAGAAGCAGTAAGCAAACATACAATTTTAGCAGCAGCCACTGTGCTGGGGACAGGGATGTGCACCTGTGGTCTCAGCTACTTAGCAAGCTGAACGGGAGGACCGCAAGCCCACAATCTTAAGACTAGCTTAGGTAATACAGCGAGACAGCCCCCCCCCCACATCCTCACACCACACAACCCCGCACACACACCCACACACACCACCCACACACACCACCCACACACACAGACACAGACACACACACCCACACACACACCCACACACACAGACACAGACACACACCACCCACACACACACACCACACAACCCCGCACACACACCCACACACACAGACACAGACACACACACCCACACACACACCCACACAGACACAGACACACACCACCCACACACACACACCACACAACCCCGCACACACACCCACACACACACCCACACACACACACCACACACACCCTCACACCACACACACACACCACACACACACACACACACCACATACACCCTCACACCACATACACACACCACACACACACACACACACACACCCTCACACCACACACACACACCCACACACACACCCACACACACACCCACACACACACACCACACACACCCTCACACCACACACACACACACCACACAACCCCGCACACACACCCACACCCACACACACACCCACACACACACCCACACACACACACCACACACACCCTCACACCACACACACACACCCCCCACATACAACACCGCCCCCCCCACAACACACGCGCCACAGGGTACTATTTGAGGGAGCTGAGGAAGATGCCAGGGTGGCAACCGAGCTGAGTAAACCACAGCACTTGTCGTCTTGTTCTAGAAGCAAGCATGTTACCCAAGCCACGTCTAAGAGAATCCTCACGATTTTTCAAAATAGAGTAAGGGGGAGGGGACAGGAGTCTATTAAAGCAGGTCCTTCTCTCTGAGCAAATTTAAAAGCACAGTGACATCAGAGAGTCACTAAAGGAGACAGATGACTCTGCTTACAGAAGGTTCTAAGGTGCTCAGATTCCTGGGGAGAGAGGAGGGAACCACGGGGAGTTAGTGTTTAATGGGTACAACTTCATTTTGCAAGGAGCAGTTCTAGAGAGAGATTATGGTGCTGGATGCCTACACGTGTGAATGCACTTAACGCCAACCCACTAGACAGTGAAAGCGTTAGGACTGAAGTTTTAACTGTGCATGGCGGCACACACCCCTAATCACGGCACTTGGGGGGGAGGCAGGGGGATCGGGATTTCAAGGTCACCTTTGGCTATATAGCAAATTAAAGGCCAGACTAGGCTATGAGAGACCCTGTCTCAAAAACATTATTAGTACATTTCATTATGTGATTTTTCTACAAATAAACGAAAAAATATGAGCAAGTGGCAGTGCTCACTTTAGGAGAAAAGCGCAGCAGGAGAGAAGAGTGTAGCCACTAAAGAACTGGGCCGTGGCCTGAGAAGCAGTCTGTGTTCTTGTCCTTCTAACTAAATCCCCCCCCCCCCCGCCTCCCCCACACTTCTTAGGTTAGCCAACAGCAAACACTCCCTAGAAAAACGCCGTCTTTCTGAGAATCTAGACTGACACAGAATGCCCAAGTCTGGCCTATCTTCCTCTCAATTCTGCGACTGCCAGTTCTCAGTAAGAACCTGAGCTGGATCGCATGGCTGTACATGTGCTTTGCTTTGCTCAAAAACTATCCTCTGGCTCTCCAGAGGATAGTGCTTTAGAAGTCTTTGGTATATCTGAACTTTAAAAAAAGATTTGTTTTTATTTTGCATGTACGAGCGTTTTGCCTGAATGCCTGTCTGTGCACCATGTGCGTACAGTGCTCACGGAGGCCAGAAGAGGGAGTCAGAAATGGAGTCGCAGATGGTTGTGAGCCACCACGTGGGTTCTAGGACTCAAGCTCGGGACCTCTGGAGGAGTAGCCAGTGCTCTTAGCTGCTGAGCATCTCTCCAGCCCTGTATTGTCTGAGCATTTTAATTAAACCCGCAGTCCTATATGATCCAGGGAAGGGGTGAGTGTGATGGCCTAGCATCTTCACATAGACTTCTCCTGTGTGCTTTATAATTTTGGGCCAGGGGCTCAATGGAGTTTTATCTGTGAGAAATTCAGTGCTGCTGATGGTCTGTCCTTCTGAGGGTGATTTTGCCTTTTTTTCTGGCCCATACTGCAGAGGTATCAGCAGCTTGATATCAGCAGGTTGGTTAGTTGATTTCTTAGCTTGAGGAGATTTTAAGTCCTCAAGAAGTATAAATTTCCCCTCCACCATGACCCCTAGACTTCCAGCAGAGGCCAAGGCAACCTTTCCTGTCACCTTTGTGGGTGGCAGAAGTTTTTAAGTTTACTCTCAGAGGGACTGGTGGCATTTGAGAGCATATCCTATGGATACTAAGGCTGGTAACTTCTTTCAGGGCAGCTGAGGATTGGTCCAAGTTTACCATGCTCTTATTAAATCACTTTTAAAACTATTTTACAGCTGGGTGGTGGTGGTGCACACCTTTAGTCCCAGCACTTGGAAGGCAGAGGCAGGCGGATCTCTGTGAGTTTGAGGCCAGCCTGGTCTACAGAGTGAGTTCCAGGACAGCCAGGGTTATGGCAGAGAAACCCTGTCTCAAAAACAAACAAAAAATAATTTTACAGTTTATTATTTTATCTTATAGCTGTATCTTTTTGGCTTTTGGAAGTTGTCGTTTTATAGGACTGGCTATGCACGAAAGGCGCATGTCTGAGCGCTGTAGTGAGTTTTCCGTGTTATTTAATCTGGGATCTTGCAGTAAAAAAATCCCTCCAAACAAATAAAGTTCAGATCACCTTCCCAGGGAAGCCACCGGCTTCTTGTTTCGGGTTAGCCTCCACTTTTCAGGACTGTGGGCTTCTTACAGACAGATCTCCAGCGCCTGCCCAGTCCTGCAGTGGCGAGCAGTAAGCATGCATGAAATGGCAGAGTCTCGCCTCGATCTTCCCGTGGGTTTACTCATCAAACTCACGTAAGTGATTGCTTTAGTCTTTAATTTGATCTACTTTTCATTTTACGTGAATCCCATTTCCTCGTGTGAAGCTGGCAGGCCCTCCAGCGAGGCCTGAACAATAAACTACGCCCCATTTTCCTTCCGCACAGACTGTTCAGTTTGTTTCTCCTCTCATATGTACCGTGTAGTAGTACTTTTGTAATTCTGATCATGTTTCCATTTTACTAGTAATTATTATTTTATAGAACTCAGTTTTCTTCTCTAGTTTAGATGTCAACTGAACGTTATTTTACTAAAATTGATGAAAATATTAAACTATTAAGTTCACAATTTATTCATAGACAATACCATTATTTTATACTTTTAATACTGAACCACTGATAATAGTGCTGACTCCTAGGTACAAAATTCTGTAGTAATTCTCATTTTTTCAATTGCTAAATAACTCTTATTAAACTAAACCAAAAATCTGTATTTCCAAGATTTTAATATATATGTATTCGCATATACACAAACAAATATCAGACATTCTAAGGTAGCTCTCATACACACGCATACCATCTACATGTGTATATAATAAAGGAGATGATATGTTTTCAAGCTATCTTCTATGACCCAAAAATTGAGTGTTACAGATTTCTCATGATCACAATGATCCTAATGCTCTCATTCAATCTAGTTCTAATATTACTTCTAAGGACACAGCAACAGTGCAGGCTGACTGGTTGAGAGCACGCACTGCTCTTAGATAGAACCTGAGTCTGCTTTCTAGCTCCAGACACACACTTAAACATAAATTAAAAAAAAAGAACAGTAGCAGCCAGGTGGCACCCTTTAATCCCAGCATTTGGGAAGCAGAGGCCAGCCTGGTCTACAGGGTGAGTTCTAGGAAGGCAGAGTTACAACAGAGAGAGCCTGTCTGGGTGTGGGGGAGGGGCTAACACTGTTTCAAGAGACTGCATAATGAAGGAGGCACTCAGGAAAACTGGCTGTGAGGAATCAGATGCAGGGATAAAATTCTCTGAGTTAGTAACTGTCGTCTAAATCCTGTCTGAGTGTGGAATGTACTACCGCCCAGGACTGACTGGAACAGACAATGGTTACGTTAATCTGACAATTTAGAAACTTGAAGAGGCATTTTATGATTATTTTTCTAAGACTTTTTCTTAATATGAGCCTCCTGCTGAAGGTTCTGGGCATACTCTGTCCTTCTTGGTAGGAGAATGTATGCACAACAAACCCCCAGATTACTGGCATCTTTAGGAAATGAGGCCGCTTACGCCAGCAGGTTTTTCAAATAACTGGAATGTTACCCTTAAGCAACCGAACAGCAAAACACCACCTTAAACTCCACCCCCCTCTGTCCACCCCTCCCTCCCTCCCTTCCTCTCTCTCTCTCTGAGGCAGGGTCTCTCCACATACCCCTACTGTCCTGGAACTTACTCTGTAGACCAGGCTGGCCTTGAACTCAGAGATCCACCTGCCTCTGCCTCTCTTACACTGGACATTCCATGCCTGGCAGCTCTCTTGCATACAGTTCTTTCCAAAGAATTTTACTTCTCTTTTTCCCTATGGAAGACCATTTATTTTTTCTTGGTGACTCAGAGTTAGACTCATAAACTGACCGTGTTCCCCCAGTGTCTAGCACCAAGCAACTGTTGGAGAATGTAAGTGAACAAAAATATAATTTATTGTACATGCTACAACATAAATGATGCCTTTAGAGGGATCAAGCTAGATACGGTGATTTGGCCTTTTGAAAAATAGCTGCAAGTTACTTTTGCTTTTTATTGAGTTTGATTTTAGTTCTTATCTTAAATAGCAGCTTCTTTTCAGCTAGAAGATTATTAATTATCCTTTATTACTGTCAGTGTGTTCAAATCTTTTACATATTCTACTTTTCATCCATTGAAGGCTGCAAACCAGACAAGTACGCTCTTCAGATCATGTCTCAGGAAATGGAGTGATGGTTTGGTGGTGGTCTCGCAAGATGGGTTACTAGGGATTTGTGTTTTATTTTCTTGTTGGCAATATCTTGTTTTTAGACATGATTCTTACAGTGAGTAGTTTTCATTTTTCTTAATAACCTGGAAGCTCTTGTTATGTGGACTCTGGAGTGTGAATGAAGTACACACAAAAGGAGCCGGCTCCGGCTGAGACCGGCCGCGGCCCACGCTCTCAGCACAGTCAGCAGGCAGGTGTCCCACAGTGCACAGTTTGAAAATCATTTTCCAGAGAGATCTGAGGATGCTGCTAGAAAATTCTCTGATATGTTAGATGTTACTTTTATTGGTTCTATTTCTGACTTTTGCCTAATCCTCTGTAGAATAATGGATTAGTTTGTCAACAGCTTAAGGTAATTTTTTTCTGACTAGATCATTTATGAGTTTTCTTAATAATTCTCTCTGAATAAAAAACAAGAACAATAGCATCTACTTGGAAAAGCTGACAAAATACAAGACCTGATCTTCTGAAAGGCCTTCTCATTGGAGAAGCAGTAACTCAATCTCCAAAACTTCATCTGAGTGCAGTTACACAACTGTGACCAAGTAGGTAGACAGCGGGGTGTTTCCAGCCACACTTGGTCACTGCACCTTCATGACAGAGTGTGTGATCCGTGTGTTCTACAACAGTCAAATAGCTTCAGTAGATGATATGCAAACTGGTAAATAACCATCACAAGCAGGACAGATAACTGAAAGAAAAACCATGAAAGGCAGCATGAACTCATGACTCATCCTCCATAAATGTTCTCAAGAACAAGTCTGCTTTGAGAACTGCAATGGCTACACTGACTTTAGATCATACTAAATTGCCAGACGGAGGGCGACTGGAGAAAAGGGGCACAGTACAGAGGAGCAGTTCAAAGTAAAGAACGGGTAGCAATGTGCTGTGTCCATAAGGCACTCTGTTTGAATTCATCTAATCACAGCATGAAGCTATCCATGAGTTTCAGCCAGAAACCATTTGGAATTTGTCACGAGAAGAAAGCCAGACTGGAGTGTTTGCAATAATTTACATGACCAGACCCCAGCCACCTGGGAACGTACTTTTCTTCAGGAAATAGAACTTAGACATGAGAGAAGAAATTCTCACCGTCTTAGACGCCCTGATGTTTCACAGGCTGTCAGGGTTACACACAGAATACTCAGAGGGATGGAGAGATGGCTCTCCAGATAACAGCACCTGCTGTTCTTGCAGAGGACCTGGGTTCAGTTCCCAGTACCCACATGCCAGTTCACAACCATCTGTCACTCCAGTTCTAGGGTATTTGATTCTCTGTTGTGGTCTCTGTTGTGGTCTTTAGTCACCAGGCACACACATGATATTTATATACTCAGCAAACACAAATAAAATAAACAAATCTTAAAAAGTATAGAAGTAACTCAGTATAGTCCAAAATGCAATGTCTTTACTAGGTATTTACCATTCTGTTGCAATTCCTCCAAGTCTGATTAACTGATCAATTAGAGGTTTCATTTATCATAAATAAGGTTATTTTAGCAATATAATTGTTATCCTTACCCTCAGAAGGTTACAAGGAATTCAGACATTTTACTATAAGATCAGATTCAATCCAGCAGCAAAAAGGACTCAATTCTATAATATGACATTTAACTCAGTCAGAAATTCCATCTAGAAGCTTAGCTTGAAACAATTAGAGAAGACCGTAGGATTTGTCAATGCTACCTGCTCCACTTTAACTACTGCAATTTCTTCCACGGTACACTCACACACACAGTATAATACACACACACAGTATAATATACACACACGCATTCGGATGATAAAGTGACACAGGAGTGATACAGGAGAACGAGATTATGTCATTTACAGGAAAATGGCTAGAACTGGAGATCATCATGGTAAGCAAAATGAGCCAGACACAGAAAGACAAATCTGTTTTCACTCACAAGGAAAATATATTCCAAATTAGATTAAATTTAATTTTTACTGTGTTTATTTATTTTTGTGTTTGGGTGCATGCGTGTGCCATGGCATGAATGTGCAGGTCAGGAGACCTGCAGAAGTCTGTTCTCTACTAAAACCATATGGGTCATGGGGACCAAACCTGGGTCACCAGGCTTGGTGGCAAGTGACTGTACCTCATGAGCCATCTCATCAGCCCAGAATCTTTACTTTTGTTACACACACACACACACACACACACACACACACACACGTACATGACATGGAAGCAGAGGAAGTCTTTTAGGGGAGAGAACTGGTGACTAATGAGAGAAACTGGTGCAACGAGAGGGTAGTGGGAAACGAGTATGAGCAGAAAAGTACACCATGAGATATGTGTGTGACAATGTCATAACGAAAAGACCATGGTCACCATCTGTGGCAGGAACGGAGGTGGGAACCTCAGGAGTGTGCCTAGTGGAGGAACTGAGGTCACTTGAGGTGTGCCCTTGGAGTGGATACTGGGCCACTGGGCCTTTCCTTCTTGCCTTGTTGCTTCTGGGTTGCCATTTCCTCAGTCAGATGGAAGAAAGGTCACTAGCACACAATGAAGACAATGAAATAGTGTTGATTGGAGATGAGCGTTTAACAGACTGGAGAATTAAGAGGTCAGAGAACCATGTGACGCCTGGGCAGAGAGGGGATCCTGGTCACACCCAGGGCAAGCACAGCGTATGTTCTCTGGCCGTGATGGCTGCACTGGTGGAAGCACGTTTGATGATGGTAACAGAAACCACCAGAAACTGACTTGTCCTTTTTATTTATGTGCTCGCATGTGTCTGTGTGAACGTACGCCACAGGTGTGGGTGCCTGTGGAAGCCAGAAGAGGGCGGCAAATCCCTTCCTGCAGCTGGAGTTTCAGGAGGTTGGGAGCTGACCATTGTGAGTGCTGGGAACTGAACTCAGGTTCTCCAAAGGGCAGCTGAGCCATCTCTCCAGCCCCATCAGAAGCATGCGTGCGTGTGTGTGTGTGTGTGTGTGTGTGTGTGTGTGTGTCTATGATTTAAGTATGTTATGAAATCATGCACAGGATGATCCCATTTGGGAATTAAGATGCGTATGTCCCTATAAGAAAAAGGGTAAGTTATGACAGATTATCTTGGGGGTAGGATTATAGACAGTTATAATTTTTCTTCATAGTTTTTAATTGTAGAAAATTTAAAATTATTCATATCAATCTTGAAATAGTTACTATAAAACTATTTGTACTTTCTATGAATTTGAATACATGTATATGCGCACACAATTATCACTTAGTTATTTTATTTAACCATTACCTGGCTAATTGTTTCTAACACAAACTAACCAAGTCAATTAAAATGGTTATTTGTAATGAATGACCGCTCACAATATGAGCACAATAGCTTGCCCATCCCCGATCCACCCCTTGTCTGTTGCGTTCTGTAGATCACATGCCTAATTTGAGGCTTCTGAGTTCAGACATTGCAGTTGAAGTGTTCTGGTGTTTAATGCGAAATATTGAGATTTTTTTTTCCCCTTTTAACTTAGGGCATATGTCCACCTAGAAATCAATTAGAGCAGGGCATGAATGTAAGAACCATGACTCCAATCACAGAATTGATTGGCAAAGGGGAACAGAAAGATAGGAGACCAACGAGGCTGTCTTGTAATCTATTTTCTGCCTCCCAAGAGTGTTAGAGAAAAGAAGCAGTCTTTAAGACAAGTATTTTCCCCCACTCTGGGTTGCCCGTACATCCAAGCACCTATGTCCAAAGAAGACAGGTGTTTGGGTGAGACAAAGGAAAGACAATTTCTCTAAGTCGCTCTTTATTAACTGTAGTCTTTAGGGACTCAAATGTAAACTGTTCTTTTACCTATTTATTTTTTGTATATCTAGCAAATAAGAAGCACAAAAGATTTAATTCTTCTGTGAACTTCCTTATTTGGAATGATTATGGCCCTCTAACACAAAACCTGTTTAGTTCTTTTAAATTGCTATTAAAATTTTATTTTAAATCAATGATGCCATAATACACTATTATAATTAGAAATTTAAATAAAACATCATCACATCTGTGTTAAGTGGAGTTTAACTTGAAGTGTGAGTATAACTCTATGCAGTATTTCTTGGTAACCTCAGAAAAGTAAACAGCGACCCAAAACTTGGTCTTTACAGACATTCTGTTTGAAAATATATTATAAAGAATAAATGGAATTGAATGTCAAGAATGAGTAAGTGAAAGCTTTTACTCATCTGGTTTACAACTTATATCAGCTAATTTTTCTAGATTTAAATTGATTAAATTTTTTGGTTGTTTCATTTCAAATGACCACACCAGAAGAAAGCAGTTTGTCATGGTTATTTATGCATTTCCTTTCTGTTCCAGCTTAAAGGAAATGTACAAATTTAATAAATATGGAGTTATTATAAAGAACAGCCAAATCTATTCCAATAAATTAGAGTTGGTCACGTTTGAAATCTTTGTAATGGATGATACATTAGGGTAAAATAAAACTACTCAGTTGAATTAAAAGTAAACAAAAATAACATGTGAAAATGAATCAAAATTCACAAGTGCCTAAAATCAAAACTATAAAGGTAGAAAAGCACATGTATCCTACCCTACATATATCCTTTGCGCCCTGTCCAATAAATAAAATCCACACGGAACACAAATGAATGACAAAACAGTGTAGGAACTTTAAATACCCACACTCCCAAATAAAAAAAAAAGCACTTATCAATGTGCACAAATTTTCATTTACCATCACTTTTAAGATGGTGTGGGATCATGGAAGCCCCTTTCCATCTCTCTGCCCTCTGTTCTGGAACTCCACACCTATAGTACACTAGAGGACACTGCACCATGGTACACGATAGAACACTATATCCACAGTACACTATAGAACACTGTGCCCACAGTATACTATAGAACACTAGACCTACAGTACACTATAGAACACTAGACCTACAGTACACTCACTATAGAACAGTGTACCTGTAGTACTCCATAGATCACTAGACCTACAGTACACTATAGAACACTGTACCCACAGTACACTACAGAACACTAGACCTACAGTACACTCACTATAGAACAGTGTACCTGTAGTACACCATAGATCACTAGACCTACAGTATACTATAGAACACTGTACCAACATGACACTATAGAACATTGTTCCCACAGTACACTATAGAACAGTATACCTACAGTACACTATAGAACACTGTACCTACAGTACACTATAGAACACTGTACCTACAGTACACTATAGAACACTGTACCTATAGTACACCATAGATCACTAGACCTACAGTACACCATAGAACACTGTACCCACAGTACACTATAGAACACTGTACCAACATGACACTATAGAACACTAGGACTACAGTACACTATAGAACACTGTACCCACAGTACATTTATAAAAAACTATACCCATAGTACAGTTAGAGAATGCTATACCTACAGTATACTATAGAACACTATACCCATAGTACAGTTAGAGAATGCTATACCTATAGTATACTATAGAACACTACACCCATGGTACACTTAGAAAACACTATACCTATAACTCTTTTTTAGAGACTAAAAGAGAATCCTGAAACTTTTCCATCCCACACTAAAACTTTCCCAATCTCCTTCACCTTTTTCTCGTATTATTTGTGACCACAGGCCATCTCCTGCCTTTTGCGGACAAGGACTATGGCATACATTAATCTGACAGGCCCCCATTGCCTTCTGTATAGCACAAACCTCTTCACATAATGATAAAAGTTACGTAAGTTAAAGAAAAATAAACTACTTGTAGGAAAACCAATGTGGTTGGTTTTCTTGGTCTTTGGCCCTAAGAACCTGGCCACAGGGTCTGGAGTAGAGAGAAAACTGCAGATGAGGACCCAGAGGGCAGTGAAACACTCTGCCTGTATAAACAAAGGGAGGCAGCAGGAGGCAGAAGGCACAGGGAAAGTGACAACTGAGGACAGTGAGGACTCAGGAGCAAGAACGGTCAAGAGGGCCAGCAGAGCCTGACGGCAATCAAAAGACCAGGATAACAGCTAGCAGAAGCTAAAGGCTCTGAGAAGCAAGTCGTAGTCATTTTAGACCATAGAGAGAAGGCAGCCACAGACGGCTGGACCACCGCCAGACAGCAGGCTTAAGCAATCCCAGAAGGAAAGGGAAGCTTTAGCCTTCTGACTTGGACTGTCTATAACCACCACAGCAGAGGAGGTACTGGGTAAGCAGCAGTATACTTTAGAGAAATAAATAAATAAATAAATAAATAAAGCAAACCAACACAAATAGAGAATGTTTTACTTGTAAATCTTTGAGATTTTATTAAAATGAGCAAAAAGAAACAAACACTGGCTGAAGACCTATCATGTGCTGCAAGTTTTACAGACATCGTTTCTTCCCATTCTTACAACAGCCCTATTACATAAATATTAAATACTGCGATCCTCATTTTTGAGTGGAGTAAAGATATTATATACCTTGTGCAAGGGCCAAAGGTCCATGTGACATTACAAACAAGTAAGTTGGGGCTGAGAGATGGCTTAGTGTTAAGAGCACTGGCTGCTCTTCCAGAGGACCCAGTAACCACATGGCAGCTCACAATTGTCTGTAACAGATCCAGGGGATATGACACCCTTATACCAATGCACATAAAATAAAGTTAAATAAAAATAATTATATTGTATATTACAATAGATATGTATTATATAGTACTTATATATTGTGTGTGTGTGTATATATATATATGTATATGTATGTATATATATATATATAAAATATATATATATAAAATCACATCACAGGCCTTTAATCCCAACACTCAAGAGGCAGAGGCAAGCGAATCTCTGTGAGTTCGAGGCCAGCCTGGTCTACAGAGTGAGTTCCAGGACAGTTAGAGTTACAACAGAGAGACACTATCCTGAAAAACTCGAAAAACCAAAACCAAATAAACAAAACAACAAAATCCCAAACAAAAAAAAGTTTCTCAATTACTTCATGCTGCTAAAAAAATTGATGTATCACATGCACAGGGTGTAAAATCTTACTGTACTTCAAGACTAGCTGCGTGTGGTGGCGCCCGCCTTTAACCCCAGCACTGTGGAGGCAGAGGCAGGAGGATCTCTTTGAGTTCCAGGCCAGCCAGGGTGCATAATGAGACCCTGTCTCAAACAAAAAAATATAAATAAAAATAAAGCTTCAAGACACATGAACTTTTCCTCCTGTTGGTGGGCCAGCACTCCACGGAGGTGTATTCCGAGCCCGTGTTCCTTTTACTCCTGTTCAACGTGACTACAAAGATGGATTTGTTTGGAGACGCTGACGCTTAAGTTTCTCCAGAGGTTTACTACTTAAAGCTGCACTTCTTTTTGTTTTATGCATCTAAGGGTGTTGTCTGCGTGTGTGTCTATGTCCTGTGTGTGCCTACAATCTGTGGAGGCCAGAAAATGGAAGCCGGATCTCCTGAAATTAGAGTTACAGATGATTGTGAGCTGCCATGTGGCTACTGAGAATCAAACAGGATCCTCTGGAAGAGCAGCCAGTGCTCTTACCCTAGGACCATCTCTCCAGCCCCGTATACTTATTTCTTAAGTAGGGAAAATAAGAAAAATGGAGGGAGGAGACTTACCTGGGGAGAGGGAAAGGGAAGGAGGAGGGACAAATAATACTAACAGTGGTTGAAAAAACCATAGGGAATAATGTTATTTTATGCTTACTTAAAAGTGCATAGAAGTCTTGTGTATACAAATGTATGTGTATATACATAACTGCATTTCAACTGAAGTAACACTACTTGAAGTAACAACGCTCATTCCCCACGAGGAAGAGAAAACTGCAGACAGCCATTTTTAAAACAAACCAACGAACAGCAAGACCTTCCCAAACATAAAATAATGGTTGCCTTAACAGTCCTTGAATTCTCTTTCCCAGGATGTTTTTGAGCTCAGACTGACTAGTCCGCACAGGAGGAAGACCATTAGGACATTCCTAAAGGTCTGGTTAGTAATGTCTAGGTGGTCTCTTTCATGGCGTTTACTTCTTTAGATATGGGTGTATACAAAGACAGGTTTTCTACGCTCACTGTGAAAGTGCAGTGCCTACATTGTGGGCGACCAGTAAATATCTGTTGAATGAATAAATGTACAAAGGAAAAAGTGATGAAAGCAATACCAGGGCCCACTAATCTTTTAATATTTCTTTTTCAGCAAATTAAAAATAAAATCTTGACGGTAATAATGCTGGCAGCAGATAGTCTTTTCCAGAAATGAGTCAATATCTGGAAACGGAAGGAGCTCTGACTGTGGGCTCCAGTCTTGGCACTGCCGCTCTCAGTCCCCTCCCCAAACCCTCAAGGAAAAAAAAGATTCGCACTGGGATTCGACTGGGTTGAAAACCATGTTAGGGCAAGAAGTATAAAATTAGGAGAGCAGAGTAAATAGGAAATATGAAAGTTAATGAGATGCAAAAGCCTGTGCAATAGAGAGGCAGAGGCAGGAGGATTGCTCAAACTTGAGGCCTGGTCATACAGTGAGTTCCATCCAGGCCAGCCGGATCTATATGGTGAGACTCTCTCTCTCTCTCTCTCTCTCTCTCTCTCTCTCTCTCTCTCTCTCTCTCTCTTCCTCTCCCTCTCCCCTTCCCCCTCCCCCCCACAGGCACGCAAATACACACACACACACACACACACACACACACACACACACACACACGGGGGAACAGCAGCCAGCATTGGAGCTTCAGGAGTACAGCCCACCAATGAGCACAACTATCAACGGGTTTGCCCCGGTTTGGCAGAGCCATGGGGGATTGTCTCCTGAGTGCCCTTTGCCACTGCTGGGCCCTATCATTTGTTGCCACCATGGCCTCCCTGCCTCTCTTGTGGTATGAAAGTTCTATGGGGGTCTCAATGGGCAGTGTTACTGGCACACATAATAGGACGATTTTCCCCTGAGTAAGGCTGCTTGGGTAAGGCAGTGCCACTCAGTTGAACTGGTGATTCCACTGAAATTGTGGAAAGAGTAACTAATCAATAATATCAGATTAGGGTGTTTCACCAAGCTGCTTTAGAACAAGTAGCTCAGGGAACTACATAAGAAAACGTGCTTGGTAGCCGAAGACTTGTTTTGGTCAGGGTTAGAGAGCAAGAACAAAGAAAGCCTGGTTTCTAGGCCCACAAATTTCCTCCCTGAGAGAGAGGCCTAAGTATCACAAATGAATTTCAGTGCCACTCTGAAGTGTAACCTTCCTTGACCACAATTCATTTGATATTTTCCTAGTTTTTACAATTGTTAAGTTTCTGTGTGCCTTGAGGATGTGGGGCTATATGGCGTGTAGACGGGACAGAGTCTCCTTTCACCTATGAAAAGCAAAAAGGCTCCTGACTTTTAAAGTTTTCTAGTTAATAACCAACTTGTTTTACTGTGTGAATTGTGTTAGCTGAGAATTGTGTTAAGTTAGGGAACTATGACGTATACTCATTTCCTAGTAACTGTAAGATTGCTACCTGCCAGCTACAATAGAAGCTGGCTGTGAGAATATTTGGCTTGCTTAAACTTTGTTAATCTATAATAACAAAATTATTGTTTTTTGGGTATACTGTGGGGAGTATCTACATGGAAATCTGGGCGTTCATGTGCAATCATGGTGGGTATTTGTTAACAACCTGTTTTTTTAAAAATATGTAATTTGTAGTCATTCACTGGGAAAAATAGGACTCGTGATTATGATGTGATTTCTTCTTATAGAGAGGATATTGTTTAAAAGGTAGATAGGTGTATGGGAAATGATAAGAAAAAATGAAGCTTACAAGATGGATAAGGTGTTTGTGTGTGTGTGTGGGAGAGATTTATGTGTGAGGTGTGTGTGTGCTGAAGCTTTGCTTCAACCTCAAGATATGCGTGAATGTATATACGTGTGATTTTGTGGAAAGAAGGGAACAGCTGGGATGGAGGAAGAAGTTGTATGAAGGAAAAAGCCTAAAGAGAAAGGTCTGGTGTCATTTATGTGAGATTTAAAAGATAAAAGCATGTTCCCATCTAAAAGAGCTGTGGTTGCTTACATTATTCGCCTCATCCACCCATCTCTCTTGGATCGCGGAACACTCAGCATGCTGAAGCTGGCCCCCAGCGCCCACGCGCACACACACACACACACACACACACACACACACCTTAACTGAGCACTTACGGCTCTCACAGCTGCCCAGCTGTTTCTGCTACCTATCCCTAGCCCTGGGTTGTCAGCACCCATCAACTATCACCTGGCCTTTACAACTCATGACAGGCACACTTAGTCTAAAGGATGCCTCTGTACCGTGGTCCCCCTGACTTCTCTCTTTGCCCATCACCTTTGCACTTCCAGCCTATCTCTCATTATGGCACTTGACAACGGACTGGCCTGCTACCATATGCCAGTTGTTTAATGAGCTTCTTACTGTCTCAATTAGACAGTAAATGACCCGAGGGCAGAGACCACACACATACTTCTTTTGTGTCTCCTAATGTTTTGGCACATCAAGGTCATGAAACAGTTACTAAGAATATTTAGATTGAACCTAACAATCACCCAGTTGGTAGAGTTATGTTTGCAACTTTTATGGTTGTCTATATATTAAATTTCTAGCAATCACTGTTTTAATCATGATAAAGAATTCCATGAACTGGAATATCATTTAGTTATAGATATCTATTCCCATATAAAATAGAAAAGAATATAAAGGTTTATTTTCGGTCTAGGCATTGTGATGTCATCCCATAATTTACACTACTTACTATCTTTAATCTCTGTTTTTTGTTTGTTTTGTTGAGACAGGGTTTCTCTGTTGTAACTCTGGCTGTCCTGGAATTCACTCTGGAGACCACGCTGGCCTTGAACTAATAGAGATCCACCTGCCTCTGCCTCCTGAGTGCTGGGATTAAAAGCATACATCACCACCCTCCCAGCTTAATCTGGGTGTTTAAAAAATTTATTTATTATTTTTATCTATATGGGTGTTTTGCCTGCGTGAATGTCTGTATCACATGTGTGCCTGGTGCCCACCGAGGCCAGAAGAGGGCTCTGGATCACTTGGAACTGAAGTTACAAGTAATTGTGAATTGCAACAAGGGTGCTAGGAATGGAACTCAGGTCTTCTGGAAGAGCAGTAAGTGCTTTTAAGCATTGAGCCACCTCTCCAGCCCCAATGTAAACATTCTTAAAGCAATAGCACTGTTGTCTTAAAAATCTTACTCTGTTCAAAATGGCTAAGATCAACAAAACAACTGACAACAGATGCTGGTGAGAATATGAAAAAATGGAGACCTCATTCACTTTTTGTTGGGAATGCAAACTGGCTCAACCATCTGGAAATCAGAATTGTCAAAAAGCTAAAAATCAACCTACCATATGATCCACCTATACCACTCCTCGTTATGTGCCCAAAGGACTTGACATCATATTCCACGGATAATTGCTTAGCTATGTTCAGTGCTGCTCTACACACAATAGTTAGGACATGGAAGCAACTTAGTGTCCTACAACTGACAAATGCATAATCAAAGTGTGATACATACACTATGGAATTTTATTTGGCTATAAAGAAAATGAAACTGTGAGATTTCCAGGTAAGTGGATGGAAGTAGGAAATACTACCTTGAGTAAGGTAACCCATACCCAGAAAGAAAAGTACCTCATGTTCTTGCTCATCTGAGGTTCCGAGCTCTACATCTTCAGATGTGAGTATAGAACCTGGAGAAACTGCAAAGGAATCACGCAGGAAGGGGGGGGGGAAGCAAGGGCTAGAAAAGGATTAGCAGGATGTATGCAACACAGAAGGGAGAGACAGGACAAAGGAGAGTGGGCAAGGAGGTCAACACAGGCGGAGAGTGAGGAGGAGGGAACAAAAACACCAAAGATGTTGAAAAAGCCTTAAGGAGTCATGTTATCTTGTATTAACCTAAAGTTAAACATACAAGACACACATGCACACGGTTATGCCTCTTAGGCTGATGATACTCCCTTCAAGAACAGTAGACTTCTAGCAAAACCCCAGTAGAAGACATGTTGTTGGTCAGGGTAGGCCAGGAGACTCCCAAAACAGAACAGGCTATTGCCGTTGTCTTTGGTTGCTTCTTAGAGGCTGAAGATCAGTCCCCATTGTGGAAGACAGCACACACTTCTGACACCGGACTCGGAAGATTCAAGGTGGATCTGACATGAACGCCTCCTCCTGAGGTCAAGCTTTCATAGTACCAAAAGGTGACATGAAAGCTACCCAGAGAGGAAAGTAATCAGTGTTCTACCCAGCCTTGCTGTTAGTGAGCCACAACGGCATGGTCAGACAGTCCTACAGTGCAACAGAGGAACGCACACCTCGGCAGGAACCAACAGCTCTCTACTTGGACTTCAGGCCTGCTTCAGCCAACTACTGGGCCAGTGAGGCCACTGATGTTAGAGGAGGACCTAAGGCCACTGCTTTACTAAGTGTAAATTCCTAACTGTATTACAAACTCATCTTTATACCTGAAGTTTTGTCCCTCATCCATTACAGAAAACCAGTACAACTGGCCAAAATGCAGAGGTCAACTGGTTCAGCCCAAGTAGATACATTTACAATTCAATTCCTATACCAAAGGCTCAAGGAACGTAACTGAAGAAGGGGCAGAAAGATTTTAAGAGCCAGGACTAGAAAGTCTGCTGTGAGGTTGCCTCTCCTATAAATGAAAAGGAAACTATACCCATAATACCTCAACAATACAGATACCTAAACAAAACCCCACAATGACAACATCAATAGAGATGCTAATATAGGAGGAAATCTCAGGGGGTTCTACCCCACAGAAAGAACTAATCCAACTAATGACTGCTAGGAAGGGGAGAATTAGTCTTCCCTAATTGAATGAGCCCCTAATTGAATATATATATATATATGCAATATTAAATGAACTCAGCAGGTTTGCAGTTATATAATTATGCATATATGTAACATTAATAATCAAAGAAAAAGAGGCCATGAATGACAGAGTGAGAGAGGACATGGGAGGGGCTGGAGGGAGGGAGGAAAGGGGAGGAAATGATATAATTATATTCTAGTTAAAATAAAAATGTAGTTAAAAAGCTAAATTTCACTTTCCACATATTTTTAACACAATAAAAATGGTCTAATTATGAATATAAATGCAAATCTTCAAAGGTTCCATTTTAAAGGACCTTTCTATTCCTTTCCTTCTTTTTACTTCTCCTTTGTTGTTGAGAAGTCATTGTTCCCGAATTTAACCCATTTGGCTTGGACCTGAGCTGACTGCACTAATGCAGCTGGAAGTGGGTGTCTGTGATCTTTCTCTCTGGCTACATAAGAGGGTGCTTTGGGTACCTAAAGATGAGCTGCATGGTTACTTTCTGTAATGGGCTTAATTTTTCACTTACTGTGAGATCACCCTATAATCCCACTAGGTTACGAAGGCAAGACTGATACCCAATCTCTCTCTCTCTCTCTTCCATTTTACTAAACGTTAAGATAAAAGTTAAGCTTAAAGAAGAAAATGAAGTTAAACTTCATTTTATCAGAGGTTAGCTAATGAGTACTTCTCTAAAAAAAGGAAATACTGTGTGCTAGAGAAATAACAAGCAGTCTTTTGTTTGTTTTTCAATGAAATAGAACAAACGGATTTAAGGCTGAAATGATGGAAGGCTGAGTCTGCCTCCTTTTAGGTGACAGATTTGTTCCTGAAAACGAGGCTCAAGGCACATCAAGTCCAAATGCTCTGGAAAATGGCAACAGTTGAAAAATTTCAAAACTCCTTTTTATAGTGTGAATAAGGCAAGACTCTGTTCTCAACTTTTAAATCTCATATGTTCTCTTCAGATAAACATAAAAATTTCACGTTCTTCAAAAACGGCAATGAAAAATTTCACATATACAAAAATAAAAAATATGGACTTCCATTGAAACATCTCAGACTCAACAATTATACAGGCTTTGTATCTATTTCATTTATTTCTTTTTTCCTTATCTAAGAAACTTAAAGCAAGTTTCAGATTGTATGTTCCTTCTCCCCAGCCATCTCAATGACTCTTTAAAACAAAAACATAAAGGAAAGGAAAAGAAGCAGAATGCCTGGACCGTATCTGGATCTTCATTCCTACTAATTAAAGAAAAAGAGCACATTCAGAAACGGTGCTGTGCTTTCCCGTGTATAAAGAGAACACTACTTATGTGCTACAGAAATAGTTGTTCAGCAGAATTCTCAGAGTATAGTTTTATCAACTTTTTAAAAAATGTTATTTCTATCATAATCACACGTATTTTAACAGACGCAGGCTGTTTTGCTCAGCCCTTAGGCATTTCTAGGGAGGGAAGACTCTGACACCTTTTTTTTTTTAAACAAAATTCTTAAGAAAATGAAGATGCTTAAACTGGCCTGACACTTCCTGTCCTGAAGACAAGTGCACAGCACACTGGGAGCTTGTCCTTGGCATGGCAAGTGCCCCTGTTTCGGAGATGACAGACATGAATAACTTCTATTCACTTAGCCACCGTCTTCTTAGAAAACGTTTTACTTGAGCACTGCTCAAAGTACCAACCACTTTACACGGCTGTGCTACACTTTCCCAACGAGGAACTCCTGTGCCAAGAGCACGGACACTGTCTGACCCTAGGCCCAGACCCTGGGCACATGAAAGGAGTCACAGAATGAATGGATACACGTGGCAGACTCCACAAAGTTTTCTGGAATGCGCTTATGGAATCCACTGGAAAACAATAGAAATATTACTTAGGCCTACCGTCACTGTGATTGGGACGATAAACAACTTCCTTGTGTCAAATTTCTCTTGCTAGTTTGGGTAATTTGGATGCTCATGTCACCTTACTGGTTAACAGGAAAACTTTGGGACAGCATTTTATAGAATATATCTTTAACTCTCAACCTCCATGTAATCAGTTCAATAATAATTTCCAAGTGTACTTAATGGACGATTACATCAGTAAGTAGAAATCAAATTTTGCTAGGCTGCAAAAGATGTCAAAATTATGTATGCTCAGAGAAAGACATTTTACAATTAAAATTTTATTTAATTAGCATTCCTCAGAGAAAGATATTTTTAAATTAAAATTTTATTTAATTAGTGTTCCCATAATCTATATTAAAATTTATTTGTACCCTGCTGACTTACAAACATACATGTAGGGTAGGAAAAATACACAAGAAGAACTAGTAGTAGCTAACAAAATTCAATGACTTAAAAGAGCAAACGATAATTAATAATAATGGCATAAATAATAATAATGATAAAAGTCCAGCAAAGAAAATGATTTAAGGTTGAAGAGTAAGAAAATATATGAGTAAAATGGAAAAGTTGCTTTGTGGGGTATTTGAAACATTCCTTCCTTTCACCCACATTTTTGTGAGTTAAGGTTAATGGATTTATATAGTGAAACTGTTGTCATTACTGCCAAATGCTTTCCTATGGATGAGGCAGATACCTGGTTATTTAAGGAGCAGGATAAATGGGCCAAGACAGCTTTCCCTATCCCCAATCCACCAGGGAACGTTTGAGAATTCCACCTGACATGAGGACAGCACTGTGCTCTTAAACAATCTGCAGTTTGATCCGATTGTTCCCCAGTGGGGGAGGTAGGCCACAGCTCACTCAAGAGTCATTGATTGGATTAACAGCCTAATTCCCAACAGATGAATAGAATACTGATGTCTTGTCAGACCAGATCACAAAAGGAAAATACAATCTGCTTCTACAGCTCAGAGATTTAACCCTCGGTGTACCTTTAAGCTACAATCTCCATTTTTTGGGGGTCCTATAATTTTTTCACAACTATTTGCCTATAAATATTATCAATTGTAATTTTTATCACCATCAACAAGCTTTCTTCTTTTTTAGGAATTTTTTTATTCAAAATGTTTACAAACAAGGGAAGATATTTACTTCAATTTTACTGTGCACATTAGTCTTGTCTAAATCCTTGCCTGAGCTTCCTAAGAAAATGCTAAATAATCTGCTTTGCTTGGGACTCAATACAAGTAGGGCACATTGCCCGTGGAAAAAATGAACAAAGATCATACATTCAAGATAAAACTATTGTGAGCCACATTTTCTGGCATAAGTAACTGCTTTTATTAAAGGGAATCAATACTGTATTAGAGGGAGTGTTAGTCTTAGTTTGTCCCTCCACTCCACCTCTTCTCCCCATCCTCATGTAATCTGATAAATGGCTGTACAACTAGGAACCAAACAAAAAGGTCTTATTTCTGACGGTTTTAAAAACAACAACAAAAACTCTATGCAAGCAGCTGTATATTAGAGTTGCATACCAAAGACACACACCCCCTATTCCATATTCTAGACAGCTTTAATAATACTTTGTTTCATATATTTTTGTGCATACTATGTTATCTGCCATCACAACAAAAGGCCACACAAATTTTTATTGTTTCTACGTAAAGGCAATGATAGTCATGGTTAATGCTGCTACCACACTGGATAATTTACAGATGTTCTTTTATTCTTTTATTCTTTCACAAGCAGGCCTTACATTATCTCCTTTCACAGATGACAAGACTAAAGCTCCACTGGGTTAAGTAACTTGCCCACGGTCACATGATTTGTAGGTGGCAAAGTGAACTTCAATTACATCCCTGGCTCTAAAGCTTATGCTTTCAAACACTACGGAAACTCATGTTGCTGTTGTTTTTAGTGCATTTTAATGTTTACAAGGAGATTCTTCAGCATCCTGAGGTATTAAAATTCAATCTTCTCTTAGAGTTTGTCACTGATCTTTTGGAAAATCATCTCTACGCATGAATGTCTTACATTGACTTTTCTTCGTATCTCCGTGTATGGTATGTATATGTGTATACATTTGTGTAGGTGTGTGCACATACATGCAAGTACAATATAGAGGTCAGAGGTCAATTCTTGGTGTCTTTCTCAATTGTTCTCTGCCTTATTTTTTCAGACAGAATCTCTTCTGAGCCAGGAGCTCCCAGAGTTGGTTAGGTTGGCTGGTCAGTGATCCAGGGATCAGCTTATTTCTTCCTCCCTAGCACAGGATTAAGACATGCACCAACACAGTTTTATTCAAGGGCCTGAGATCCAAACTCGGGTCTCATGCTTGTGTGGCAGGTGCTTTACCAGTAGAGCCATCTCTCTAGCCTGAATCTTCCTCTTTCTCAAGGACATTTCTTCAAGGATACTACATTAGCCCTCCAGATTAGTCACCACAGAGCCAGAACTAATTTTTTCATTCATGACTTTGAAGTCATCTTCAACTTCTACCCCTTTCAAGATTTTCTTTTCTGTTTTTCCTGATGTGAGGTTGACTGAATTCTTCTGTACTGCCTCCAATTCTTTTTCCACAGTAATAAATCCTGCAGTACCCAGGTTCTAACCCCTCATCAACTAACTCCTACAAGATTATCTATGGTTTCTTCCCTTCTGTAAGGATTTTCCTAAATATGACATTTTTCTATTTATAGTCTGAAGTCTATTCTAATTGTCTTCAAATAAACATTTCTACATTTTCCCCTAGCTTTGATTAGAATTTGGCACACCACCAAAATTAAGAATTTACACGTAGAGAAAGTTTAGATCAGTTCAAATGTAAGAATCTATTGTATGAGCAGCATTGGTTGCTTATATCAGGATTACATCAGATTATAATCTAATTTCTATGGTTCATGCTCTGAAACAGTCATTATGCTAAAAGACATTTTTCCCAAACTAACAATTACAGGGAAGAAAAAATTATACTGTTTGGAAATAGACAAAGGAAAAGGCTCAATAACTGTGAATTTCAAAACCAGTAACAAAATATGGAGGGCAATAAAGCAGCCTCAACTAGGGGTCGGGGGAGGACTTTGGTACAGGCCCGTGTGGCCTGAGCTCTGTGCCTGGATCGCAGGGCAGAAGGGGAAAACGGACCTGTTAGTTGTCCTCTGCAGGGAACTCGTGTGCACCCCACACACACACATATAAATAATAAATGGAATAAAAATTGTAAAGCTCTTTATACTACCCAATGCTTCACATTATTTCTTAATCCAGACATGCTATTCTGAAAAAGCATTGAAAAAGAAAAAAAACTTACATCTGCATGTTATCTTATAGAACACTCTCATGTATGCCAATTTATTTTAGACTAGCACCTGAAGGAAGTGGGGCTGCTTTACAGATAAGGAAGCTTGAGTTCAGCAAGGTTAAATTACTCGTCTAAACAGTACAGTAAGCTGCACAGGGGGACTCAGGCTCAGTACTCGTCTAAACAGTACAGTAAGCTGCACAGGAGGACTCAGGCCCAGGCGTCGACACTATACTAGCTTACAGTGGTCGAGCGGCAGGCTGCGAGATGTGTGTCACTCCTCTCGTAGAGCAGAAAAGGCCACCGCTGACCGAGGAGTGTGAAACAGTGCTCACTGCTATTTTGGCTAGCCAAGAATCCTTTCCACCTGCCCCAAACACGCCACTGTGATTAAGAATGGAGAAATATCAGAGGGGAGAGGACAGTCTTGGTGACTGAAGACGCTAACTGTAGATGGCTCAGCTGGCAAACGCCTTCTCTACACACCCGTTAACCTGCTTCTTCTCTGGAACTCACATAAACGGGGGAGGGGAGAACCGACTGCACAAAGCTGTCCTCTGACCTTTACAAATGTGCTACAGCACATGCCCCGCCCCACCTAACACAACAGTAACAGAATCACTAAAAGACATACAATGCTATACTTATCCAGAACAAGTGTCGGGAGATGCAACTGTAAAGACGTTCTGGATGAATGCTGGGAGGGCTTCAGGAGGAGCCCCCAAACCCTTCTTTTCTCAGCACGTAAAAGGGGAACAGAGTAAAGTGGTTTGGCAGCACCCTGGGCAGCACAGTGTGCTACAAGGCCCTTCGCAGCTCTCTGCTCTTTCATACTGTGTCAACACTTACAGATGGGGGGCATTTTTTTAGAACTCTCAATAAAATCTTTCTTCTAGATGCCTGGTAAGGTTACCTAGCAATGCCGGAAAGTACAGCAGGCATGTCTGCCAAGGCTGGGGAGGGGCACCAGAGAGCCGGCTCAGTGGCTCAAGTGCCTGCTGCCTTCCAGGGGACTAGGATTCAGTTCCCAGCACCCAAGCTGGGCAGCTCACAATCACAGCCGGGGTATTAAAACACTTCGGGGGATGTGATGCCCTCTCCTGGTCTCTGGAAGCCCCATGCGTATGTGGCACACTCACACAGAGACACACACACATGAATAAAAAGTAAAAAAAAAAACCATCTTAAAAGGCATATTGTTTTTAATAACGAGAGGGTTCCAAATACAAACAGCATTTTAATATAAGTCACGGTAACTTCAGCTATTCTTTAATAATTTTCCAAACTTTCATGCGTCATACATTAATCACATTCACCTTCCACCCCTCCCCCAACTCCTCCCAGATCTACAGTCCCACCTCCCTACCCCACTTTGTGTGTGTGTTTTACACAACCCACTGAATCCAATTTGTACTGCCCATATACTCATAGTAATGGGGCCTTCCACTGGAATGTGGACCCCAGCCTCAAAGAAATGGACGCTTCTCTTTATCCCTCAGAAGCATCCACTGTCAATAGCTCCTTAATTAGCAGATGGGTCTGGGGAGGCCCCTACCGGCTCCATGCTGGAATACTGACTGTCTTGACCTTGTGCAGGTCTTGTGCAGGCAGCCACCGCTGCTGGGAGCTTGGTACAGCAGTGCAGCCGTGTCCAGAGGACACTGTTCCCATCCTCCCCGACCTCTGGCTCTTAGGATCTTTCTGCCCCATCTTTCAAGATGGTCCCTGAGCCCTGGGGTGGCTACTCCTCACATATGTGTCATGTTGTCAACGTTGAACAGAAAACCAAAACAAAAATTCAAACTAAGAACAAGCTTGATGGTGAAGAAAAGCCAATCAATAGTGTTAATAATCTTTTGTGGAAATAGAAATGCACTTCCCAACTGTGGAAACCAGGTTAAAGACAGAGTCTTGGACAGTTGTGTTCAGAAACTAGCAGACTGTAGGCTTTATAAATACATACAGAAATAATTAAAATATAAGGGGTTTAGAGGGATTAATCTCCTTTGAATAATCTCTGCTACAAAGCCTGTAAAGACACTGCTGGCACCAGGCCCATGTCAGACCAGCTGTCGGATATCAGAGCAGCAGAGAGATTAACTGCCAGCACTCTGCACTGACCTCTGCAGTCTTCCCTGGCCTCCATCTTCAGCACTCTGTACCACGGGGAAAGTTCAGCTTAAGAATACCTGCTGCGACGTGCAGCCTTATCATCTAGCGTGATTTACCTTTCCTTAGCCGGGGAAAAAAGGAGCAAATGAGAAAGTTGGGGCTGGAAGGAAATCACACGGTGTAGGGCTCAGAGAACTCCAGAGAAATGAAAAAGAGCTCCCCAGGAAAACTGATCACCTGACTCCATTTAACCTATGGCGATTTCAAAGCCAGCGTGGTTTTCAAACTGGGTTTTAAGTGATGCAGATAGCACTTTCATCCCCAAAGCAGCACACAGGCCACTCTTTAAAAACACAGCTTCGTTTATAAAGCTTCAAAGCTAGTCACAAATACAACAGATATTGTTAGAAGGTGACAACACCAACGAGTAATACAGACTGGTTGTCTCTTCCCGGGACAGAGGACTCTGGTCTACCTGTCTACAGAATTTCCAGGACTTTAGTCTGAGGAGAACGTGGAATCAATGTACGTAAGAGTCCATTTAAAAAACTGTCATGCAAATGTATATTATGCTATGCAAAGGGTTTGCCAGGGTGTTCTCGTACTGACATAAGAAAACACAAGTGTGACCTGGAACACTGCACCTCTCTCCAGAGCAATGCATTCCTCCACAGCAGACAATGGGAATGCCTGCCAGACCCACGAGTTTTAGAACTCCAAAGTTCTGAAGCCTCTTTCAGTCTAGGTTTTCCACTATGACTTTTGGATAAGTCAGCAAATCTCTAGTATATATCTTCTTGTCAAATACGGCTGCTTTTATTTTGTCTCATATATTTAACAAGTGCATTTTAGAAATAGACGAGCAAAAACATGCCCAATTGCTCAGCTCTGGAGAACAACGTAACAGCAGTTCTGAGTACTTGAAGGTAAACACTGCTGATACAACCAGAGGAGGTGGCATTCTATCTGCACGCTGTTTCCCCTGATACTGGGTTTTAAGGATTTGATCTAAACTTTGTTGAAGGGGAGAAAATGGAGCCAAATGCATGCGAGGCTTACTGATAACCCCCAGCACACCTTTTTCACACATTAGGGCATGCTCAGATGTTAATGACTTTCGGAGTAATTGATTTGATTGAAAATTTGAACCACAAATTTAGAGTCTAGTATCTCTTTGCGCACAGCCCCAGCCCAGTTGCTCTCCAAGTGTGGCCCAGACCCACACCACAGTAAGCGGACTCAATAGGGTGTATTTATATATTTATGCATGTATGTGTAATAATAATAATCAAAGGTAGAGAGGCCACCAGTTTGAGGAGTGGAAGGGACATGGGAAGAGGAGGAGGGAGGAGTCGAGGGAGAAAAGGAAAGGGGGAAGTGATGTCATTATATTTAATTTCAAAAACCATGCTTATTAGAACTGAATTTTGGGGATTTAGATTCATAAATTTATATTTTTAATAAACATGCATCATGGCTAAATCTTTTAAAAAACTGAAATTCTCAGATCTCACCTTAGCCCTACTGAATCAAAACCCCATGCTTCTGTGGCTGGTTCTGTGAGAACCACTGTCCACGGCTCTGTAAACCAGCACCATCTTTTGAACAACAGAAATACATATCAACACCAGTGAAGTAATTAAAGGTGACCAAAAAGGTTTCCTAAACTGTGTTTTTACCCAATTTAGTGTATTCTTTAACTGACGCATACTTGATCTTCCAGTGAAAGGCTGCAAGAGACCACCACAGTCTGTGCACGGTTTTTATAGTTCTATAATATAAACTGACATTTATTGGAGCTTCACATAAGACTTTTCCATCAACGGATGTGTTGGGAGAGCAATAACCAAGTATGCTGTGTTGAGCACATACCTACACATCAGGACACTTTTCAAAGCCATCAGGCAAAGGGGGTCAGCTGAATTTTTTTTTTTTTAACTGCACAGCTAATGCTTTAAGAGTGTCTTGATGGAATCAAGGAAATTGGATTGTCCCCCCATTTGCTGGGCTAAAACAAGCCTTTTTTTATTTATCCCATTAGAGGAACACAAGAGAACCCTTTTAAATGTCACTAAAATTTTCCCTGCATTGCAAAACCTAGTCAAAAGGGTTTTAATTTTCTCTGAGAACTCTTAAGTAACGCAGCATGTCAAGGTTTCATAAATTGTAGGTGGGGATAGTTTTCATGAAAAGAAACTTTCCCTTTAGAACAGGTGTCTAAGCACACTTCGGCTTTTCTGTAAGGGGTCCGTCCTTAAATAACTGAGAACACAATTTCAGCTCGAACAACAACTGAAGCATAGCAGAACCTGTAACACTTCTCGCCAGCGGCACTTCTTGAATTAAACCAGTATCGAAGACAAAACAGAGGTTAGGCACTCAACAACTTCCAGCGGAAAGACACTGTACGACAAACAGATGCGTGTGTGCTCCGCCCGTGCAGGATGGGATTGGTGCGCACAGTGGGCAAACACCTGACTGCTGTTTAATGAGCAGGCGGTTTGTGCCGCATAGATTACACTCACTCACGGAAAGAGGGTGACAAGGTGGTCTGCACTTCCTGTTTACCGTTATCTATTTTGGCTTATTTGTCAAATAACATTAGTTATTAAACATTCTAGGACATTTATTGTTATTAGGCCCCACTACTGTTCACAATAAAACATTAAAGATATTTCCAGCTATAAAAAAATGGGAATGATGAAGAGAATATGAAAATGGAAAACTTTTAAAAAGTACTTTTCGTTTTCATGAGAGCCATGGGGCTACCATGGTTAGTTAACAGGCATATTTCTGACCATACCCAAGTGAGAGCTGTATCTTACTCTGTTCTCTAGCTTACCACAGAGGAAATGGAGAGAGAACCATGCTAAAGATAAAAGACAGTATTTATAGTATTTATAATATCTAGTATTATAAAATAATAAGCAAATTAGATCACTATCTTTCAGTATCTATTTAAAATACATTTTAGGGCTGGAAAGATGGCTCAGTGGTTAAGGACGTATATATATATACTGCAGAGAACCTTAATACTCAACCAGGTGGCTCATGATCAACTGTCACACCAGCTCTAGGAGAATCTGATGCCCTTTTCTGGCCACTGTGGGCAACTGTGCATGCACATGCCTCCACACAGACACACATGTATACATGTACTTAAAAACAAAGGTAAATTAACCCTAGCACTTGGTAGGGTAGCCAGAGGTAGTTGGATCTCTGTGAGTTAGAGGCCAGCCAAAGCTACATAGTGAGACCCTGTCTCAAAAACAAAGGAAAATAATAATAAAATAAATATTAAAATATATTTGGCTTACATAAGGGCTGGACTATATGGGAGTCACCACGAAATGGTTTTGTGGGGAATCTTTCAGGTTGCTGGTGCTGTTTCTCGGCTTGCTTTTCTTTTTTTGTTTGTTTTTTTGTTTGTTGGTTGGTTGGTTGGTTTTAAAGAGGGTACAGACATGTAGCCTAGGAACTCAAGGACATCCTGCCCCGACCTGATATGATTTCCAATTGTACCACACGTGGCTTACTGGCTGTTCTGACCACAGATGTACCTGAAAGAGACTGAGTAAAATACCAGTTGACAAAGGAGGTGAAGAAGCAGGCTGGGAAAGATCACCTTGTGGTCAAATACAATCAGCTATTCACATTCTTTCAGAAAAAATTATTTAAAAGTAATTAGAATGATTTTCTAAATAAATCCTCTTCCCTGGAAACTACTGTTTTATTCTGTCATCCATATATACAGAGGGGTGGTTTTTGGTTTTGCTGTCAGCAATTACAATCAGAAGCTCCAGATGGGCCTTTACAAGTAGCTGGGCCTTTAAGTGGAGACACTCAAAAGCCTCCCAAATGTTTCAACACCAGCAAAAAGCAAGTAATAAACAACACAGGGGGGAAAAGATGAACATGGAAGTAAGGGTGCATGTTAGAAGGAATTCTATAGCTAGGTATGGTGATTCAAGCTTTCAGTCTTAGGTCTCTGGAAGCAGAAGCAGGCAGATCTTTGTGAGTTTGAGGCCAGCCAGGGCTAACACTTCCAAATATGGAAATGTACTAAAACTGTTTGGAAAAACTCTACTTGTATTTTTTTAAATCTGGTGTCCACAGGTTTTCTTCTGTTCTTCTTAAGGTAAAAGACTGCTGTAGCAGACAGCAGTAAGAATTAGACAAAAACTGCTATTTGTTAAACTAGATGAAGGTTATACAGGCACCTTTTTTTTTTTTTTTACATTGATGAAGCTTTTATAATTAAAAAGTATTTAAAAAATCTGCCATGAGGGAAACTCATTTGCACACACGCAGTGTTGATGGAGGTATGTGGAGTGACACCTGTCAATCTGTGTGAGTTGCTGTATAAATGATGGTCCTGTATTTTCTTACGCTATCAGTCAAAATGAAGGCCATGTTAAAGTTTCAATAGGGCAAGTTACTTTATTTTTGAAATCTTTGTTCCGCTTTACATATTGTCAAAAGTTGACTCAAAAATGGGATAGAAAAACGGAAATTGGCAAGGCAAAGACAAAGAGGGCGGTGGCTTGCTGCTTGAAGAGGGAGGGGAAGCAAAAGGAACAAAGTGGTGGGTCTAATCAAATCACTTTAAAAAGCTGCAGGCTCTCAGAGTTAACCTTGCCAATCACAGCGAGCAGGAGCAGGGGAAGAGCAGGGGCATGCTCGTGCACATTAAGCCCTGCACGTGTCCTTGAACCCATGGTCTAATCCCTCCCACAGCAGCCTGGGAAGGTTCCTTAATGCTCACTCTTAGAAAGAACCTTGAATTCCATTAGGAAGTCCACTGGAAGGAGAAGCCCTCGAGTGGCACCCTAGACCACAGACAGCTCATACCTTTTTCTGATATTAGAAGTGAGCTCATGGGATTAAGTCTGCAAGTCCCAGAAAATTAAAACGGATGACCACATTGACAAATGCCATTACACCAATAAGAATTCAAGATGTGCCCAGATCTCCATTTTTTAACCTTTTAAAGTTTTCTTTCTTTCTGTCTGTCTTCCTTCCTTCTTCCTTTTTTTAAGAGATGGCAAGTAGTTGAAATAAAGCTACAATAAAGGCTGGCTACAAAGCCTACAATGAAACTCTATAACTGGTTGGGCTAAAATCAGACTGACATGCTACATCTGTGTAATGTTTTGCTGTAAAACCATCCACCCAGATAACTAAGGACATTTCTCGTCCTTGCATCTCCTCCATTGTTCCTACAGCTCTACTCTGTTATGTGCTAGTGCAGAGACACCATTTATAACACAGTTGGAGTATTCTAAACATATGTCTTTAAGAAATACACTGATTCAGTATGCAAGTGGAACGGTGAAATTAGTTTAGAAGATGACATAGGAAGAAAATCACTACTGTCCTCAAATATCACAACGGCAGTCACATGAAAGAGAGAGATTTGACTTGTCTTCTGATTTGAACCCAAAAATTGCATGAGTGTGTGTGTGTGTGTGTGTGTGTGTGTTAGACTTAGATTCAGCATATAGGAAAAACTCATAATAATTAAGAGTTCTCTAAAATGATACAGGCTACTCTGAAAGTTAAAAGAAATGCTCAAGGGCTAGCCAGGCTAAGCACCTTGAGATGCTGAGCAGCAGATGTCTGTGTTAGGTTAAGACATTGGACCACATGATCTGCACCTTTCTCTCTACCTTTAGGGTTTTCTATTATGATTTATTCAAGTGGCAGAATAGAAACTGAAAACAGCATATCTGAACTGCTAGCCTGCTCGTTTTAAATACCAGATTACTAATCCTTCAAATGCCACCAAGCAGAAAACATCAGGGTGAGGTCGTCCGGACCTTAGAAGGGCACTGTGGGGAACTGGAGCCCTGGAGGCCTGTCAACAGGGGGCAGCAGTGACTCAGCTCTGGCTGACTGGGGCCATCTGAGCATGTGCCAGGATGCCATAATTTCAGGTTTTTAAAGAAAACCTGTTCTTTTGTGAAATTAACTGGCAGTTAATTAAAAAACAAAAGACAAAAAAACCTGTGGCTATCATTAGATCTGTCAAACAAAAGGACATCACCCACGTGACCATAAGCTATGCCTCAAAAATTTCATATGCAAAGTATAATTTTTAAAGATCCTACTTTGGAGTCTTCCTTTCTGGAAGCAATCTAAAGCTTTATGCTTTATATTGAGACAGTTTAATAACCACACACATGTGACAGCATTTGCTGTGGCTTTTACAGATCGCATTTCTGTTCTACAATGGCAGTCAGTGCTGTGACCTTTGAGATCAGCACTACAGTGTTCAGAAGCGTTCACTATGACCATCAGATTTCCTGATGATTATTCTGTACAATCTCTATACCAGAACTCTTAAGAAGTTGGAGAATTATAAAATTAATATAAGTTATAGGCTAGAATTAGCTTTTAATGCTATAGGATGGTATTTACATGTGGGTAGCTAATTTGCTTCGAAATCTCTGGGTCAAGAGGGTGATTACTCGGGGGATAAACCCCCCCCCCCAGCTTATGGGAGTGTAAGATGCCAACAGCTTCAGTTTTTAGCAACAGCAAGAGAGAGAATGTAGACAGGGACTATTAAGAAGGTGCAATTTAGTATATCAGGCCGTACGCTTTGGTGGTGTCCTATACGATTCAGTTAGATGTAAAAATAAGAAGACACTGGGTGTTCTCTGAACTCAAAGTAATGTGAACTTGATTTACAGATACGAACTTAGCAAAAGTGACTACTCAATCATTTTTACAGGGGGAACCTAATGTGTATGATGTCCACATATTAGAATTTTACTGTGGGATCTGAGGGGAGTCTGGGATCAGTTACCCCACTGGTCATCGGGGTCGACTGGGCTGACCTGGCTGGTGTGGTGGGTGTTCCCCTCCCCCATCGCTGCATCAGCATCCTTCTGAAGCTGCATGTTTAGCTGGATGACCTTCCTGATAGCAGAGGACCTTGGTCAAGGGCTTATGAGAAGCTATGCTCCTTCACTAAGCCTCCAAACGAGCCCTCGGGACTTGCACTATGAGGAGAAAAGACACAGGACATGAAGAGCACATGACTATACCCTCAGAAAAATACTGCCGACTACGTGTGCTCACAGCATTGGGCCACTGCCACAATGCGACAGCGTACGGCAGGTGAGGGGAAAGCATGGAATCTTCTGTAAACACGTGGTGAACTCTGGGTACCTCACTTACTAGCTCTGTGTCTTCTAGTGATTCACATTCCTCTCTGAGCTTCACTTCCAGCTGTAAAATGAAGACAATGCTGCAGGCCCTGTGCGGACAGAATGAGCTAACGTAACAGAACTGTTCAGAGCAGAAAACATCATGAAGCTCTATCTTTAGATGCCAGTTTAATTGCCTTTGGCAATAATTTCTCCAACCTCCGAGAATTGATATTAAGACATCTTTGACTATACTTTTGTAAGTGTAGAGATCTCTCTGTATTCTGAAGTGAATGCATCTGTTGCATTAGTCAATTTGGAAATACTTACAAAATGCTTCCAAAACTCATGGACTTAAGTAATCCTCAATCTTAGACCCAGTCTCTAACTTCATAATCTTGAAGAGCTCCTTATAGGAAACCTTTTTTAAAAACTAAATTATTTCAGAAGCATAATCTGAAAACAGGTAAAAATCTAGATGCAGAAAGGAAATTTGAAGATTTACAAAGCATTGAAAATGACCCAAGTGGTAGGCAGATCTCCCCAACACCTGTGTGGGTCTGCAGCAAAGTACAGGTGGAACTCTCTGATTTCCAGGCAAGCCAAGAATCAACAGTGAAAACCCTTCTCAAAAACCAAACCAAACAAAAAAAAACAAAAACCATCTGGGACTGAGGAGTTGGCTTAGTGGGCAAAACACCTGCCATGGAAGTATGCGGACCTGAGTTTGGACTCCCAGAACCACGTAAAGTTGGACATGGTAACATGTATTTGAAATCCCAGTATTCCTACAGCACGATGGGAGGCGGAAACAGAATCCCAGGAAGCTCACCATTCAGCTAGCCTGGTTGATGCAGCTGACAACAAGAGACCCTGTCTCAAGAGGAAGGAGAGAAGGTCACGGTTGTCCTGTGACCTCCACATGCACACCTTGGCAGCTGTCTTCATGCACTCACACAAACATGTACGTGCACACACATGCACACAGAGACTTTAAAAAACAAGACAGTTGGTCTAATTTATCTTTAAAACAAAGCCTTGAACATTTGCTGTTCAAGAATGGCTCCTATTTGTGTTATATTTCTTTGGACCCACTACGTTTCAGTTTCTATAAATCTAATACGCATACTAACCAGACGTGTGAAGGGTCATGAAGTACTGCAATATTGTACAGTCAAGTACTTCTAACTGAAATTCCTTCCATTTGGGACTGGAGAGATGGTTCAGTTGATAAAGTGCCTGCCAGGCAAGCATGAGGGTCTCTGGAGCTCACTGGTAGGTCAGCCGAACCAAATTGATAAGCTTCAGGCTCAGTGAGAGATGCTGTCCCAAAAAATGAAAACGTGGAGAGCAGTCAAGGAAACACACTGATGTTGACTGCAGGCCTCAAGACACAGGCATGTGGGCACACCCCACATACACAGATATGCAAATACAAACATAAGAAAAACAAGTTACTTCCCTTTCTCCAAATCTCTAAAACACACTATTTCATTGATGTACTACTATTTCTACTCTAAAATTTTATTCTATATATGCATTGAACATACTAAGTGATATGTCCACTAATGTACTAGGCATTAATAACAGGAAAAATTTCAGTTCAAATCTCAAGGAACCAAGAATCTAATGAATAGATAAGAGAGTGATAAATCCCACTGCAGATTTTAAAAAGGATCTTGCAGGAACACCAAAAAGAGGTCTAAGAGTGAATGGCTTTGAAGCTTGATTGTGCAGAAGCTCCATGTACAAAGCACAACATAATATTGCTCCAAAGTTAAATTTATAACATTGTAGGACATGTGCCTGGCGTGATGGTGCAAACCTTTAATTCCAGCGCTTAGGAGGCAGAGGAAGGGCAGATCTCTGTGAGGTCGAGGTCAGCCCGGTCTACAGAGTGAGTTCCAGGTCAGCCAGAGCTACAATAGAGAAACCCTGTCTTGAAAAACAAACAAACAAAAAACAACAAAAATTGTATGACAGGTCTATAAGTTTTTCAGAGAGCTCAGGTTTCTCTTAACTCCTCTGATTCAGATTTTTTTCTATATGCTTTCTCAAATTTAAGGTATTTAGATTCTGCCTAGTATTTAGCTTTCATAAACCTATGAAAAAATTCTACCATTATTCTCCTAATTTGGCAAAAGAGAAGTTATTGTTTCGTTATTACTTTGGTGTGCATGTAATCTTATAAAACATATGTAGGTCCCAACATAAATAAAGGGCAGCAACTGTTTAAACAGAAAATAAGCTGGAAAAATGACCTGACAGCATGCTGCTCTGTTTCCATGTTCTGCTTAAAGATATCTTCCCTAACAGGCCCTTTCTTCACTTTACTTTGATAATGGAACATTTCTTCGAGCTCATTTGACATAAGAAAACATTTGAATCTTGACTGTTGAGGTGTCCACACCCTTTAAGGCCAACAACTACTGATGTCAAAGAATTTATTTTCCCGTAGTCATATGGAAGCTGAGTCTGGGTGGCAACAGTGTTAATGATGACTGTGATATAAAAATGTTGCACCAATTAAATAATTACAGTAATGAAGATTACAGATAAAAGAACATCACGCTTTTGATAATTTAGGAATTAAAATTTGTAAATAGAATGAGACAGAGGAAATCTCCCCTTATAACATACCTGCCTAAAGATTTTGCGTGTGCTCCCTGAGCTGTTACTTTTAGTTTTATGCATTTTTATTTCACGCACATGGGTGTTTTGCTGCAAGCACGTCTGTGCGTTATGTATATACAGTGCCTGTGGAAGCCAGAGGAGCGTTGGATCCCCTGGATCTGGAATTACAGTTAGTTGTTAGCCATCGAAGGGTGCTGGGGATTGAGCCCGGGTCTACTGAAGAGCAGTCGGTATTCTTAATTACTGAGCCACCTCTCTGGTCCCTGGGCTGTTACTTTTTATTATGAAAATATTTATCTATACAAGAAAGTAGAGACTCATTATTCAGGTTTAATATTTTTCCATGTTTATCTTCTTGTTTGTCTAATAAGGAAGTTATAGACATTATTTCCTCTTGATTTTAAATATATCAGTATAGACTTAAAAACAAAAATTTATCCCTATGCAACCATAATACCATTATTATATTTAAAAGAGTTAATATCAACTCCTTCATGTAAACTAACAGTTTTGATTTTTACAATTAAATATAAACAAAAACAGCATATGTTCCTCCTTGAAACATAATTCTATGCATTGTTCTGAGTTATCAGTGAGGAAGTCAGATCTTAAGGAGTTGGAGATATGACTTGGTGTTAAGAGCGCTTCCCGCTCTCCCAGAGGACCCAAGTTGGGTTCCTAGCACCCAGGCAGGGAGGTTCACAATTCCAGCTGTAACTCCAGCTCTAGGATCTGACACCCTCCTCTTGCCTCTGTGAGCACCTGTACACATCTCTCTCTCTCTCCCTCTCCCTCTCTCTCTCTCTCTCACACACACACACACACCACAAACATCTTTTTAACCTACTTTGACCATTTGGAAAGAAGAACAGAATCGGGTTGGTAATGAGAAGGGGCACTGTGGAGGAGAGTACATTTGGTATACAAGTAAGAAACTGTCACAGTGAAATCCATCACTTTGTACAGTGAATTGAAAACGAGATTAATCAACATTGTAAATCCTTTGGTCTTACCAGCAATGTGATTGAAACACGCCGCCATTTAAAGAAATGTATCTTTGGAAAATGTTCACTTGATAATAACAAGTCGTGTGGGATTCATGCGAACTGCTTCCATAAGACTTCCCAGAGTTTCTGAGAGAATCGCTTCTTCCCGAGTGTCATGGGTATGGACTGAACATCGGCAAGAACCATGGCATGCTCAAGACTTCGCCCTTAACAGAACCAAGACCTCTGGCCAGTGTCAGATAATCTGTCACTATAAGCTACTTGTATCCAAGCCAGATATTTATTGCTATTGATCTGCCTGGTCCCAGCAAAAGACTTTTGTTCTCCCAGACCGGGACTTTGACCTCAATTAAGTTATGAATTTCAATCCGATAGACTGCTCCACTTACCCTACTGCTCTCTGACTGGATTAATTAGAATTAGCTAGGCCGAGAGTCACCCCAAGCTCCTCATGGATCATGTTACTTTAATAATAAATAAAGGAATAGCAGCAATGTACAAGAAGTATTTTGAAAGATTGCTCATCTAGGAACAACCTGCCAATATCAATTTCTCTGACTCTGATTACCTCATTTACTTTTTATTTCATTTTGTTCATTGTAAATTCGTCTTTTCTTTCAGTTTCTAAGCAGGTTCTCTGGGCAGAGAAACCCAAGTACTTGTCATGTTAGCACTCTGAGCTACTTCAGGGTTTCACTAGACAGTAACTCACCAGAGCAGTAATTTGTATAAATAAATAATAAGAAAAAAAAACATTTCATAAGAGCATCAAGAAAAGAGAAACACACATAGACACCCCCCTCCTCGCATCCCCCACAACCCCTCCACTCCATCAGCTCGGAACAGAACAGCAGCCATTAGCTAAATACAGTCTTCCTACATAGCTAGCTGGTGCATGGAAAGTAGACAGATATGATACTACTGAGAAAGCGATATCCAAGCTTAAGCACAATAAAAATGTGCAAATGTATTTATTTTTAATTCCTAACCCAGTGGGACGGATAACAACCTGGCCAATGGCAATTCTAAATCGTGCTGATAACAACAACCAATGGATCAGAATTTGCTAAATACATCATACTGTTCTAACCCCTACATGAAAAAATATTGCATAAGAATGTTAATATTCTGGTATAGAGTTTTAGGTATTTGGTCCTTAGTCTGAACAATTTTTCTAAAGTATAAGGAGAATCTTAAAAACATATACATGACCAATTGATAATTTTGATGTAGTAAAAACTCATTTACTTCTTTGATATTTGAAATATTGATTTTTGATCATATTCTTTTTTTCTGGTTTTGTTTGGCTGGTTTTATTTATTTTTTATTTTTTTGGTTTTTCAAGACAGAGTTTCTCTGTTATAACTCTGGCTGTCCTGGAACTCACTCTGTAGACCAGGCTGGCTTTGAACTCACAGAGATCTACCTGTCTCTGCCTGGGATTAAAGGTGTGCCCTACCACTGCCTGGCTGAAATACTAATTTTTGATTGGCTCTAAGAGATATACAGAAAAGAACTGATCAGGTTAAGTGAAATAGAGATTTTTTAAAAAATTAGATATTTTATGTTTATGCTTGTATACATATGCATACATGCATGCATGTGTGGGCACCACGTGCATGCTGGTGCCTGTGGAGGTCAGATAAGACTGTTGGGTCCCCTGGAACTGGAGTTACAATTGTGAGGCATTATTTGGGGGCTGGGAATTAAACATGGGTCCTTTGCAAGATCAACAAGTGCTCTCAACTGCTGAGCCATCTCACTAACCCCTAATTTATTTATTTATTTTTAAAAAGAGGGCTTTACTATGTAGCCCTGGCTGGCCTGAAACTCACAGAGGTAGATCAGACTGACCCAGAACTCACTGAGATCTACCTGCTTCTGCCTCCCGAGTGCTGGGATTAAAGCCATGAGCCACCAAGTTTGGCATTACTTTGATATTAAAATTACTGCAAAACCAAAGCACTAAACTCTGCTCTCAACTTGTTAAGAACCAAGTTTATTTGGAAGGCACGTCCTCAGTATAAAAAGGTAAGCCATGCTATCATCACCCAGTGCCTCATGAAGTCTTTAAAGATGGAATTGTTCTTACCAGGTGGCAGTGTGGAAAGGAACTGGTATGCACAAAACGATGCCTGTGATGAAAACAGGACAGCTACAGTTTTCAAAGCGGCAGCTCTTGGATTTAAAGGCACCTGCCCCACCCCTCCCACTCTACTGTACACACTTGTTTGGATTCTGCAGTGTACATGAAACACTCATTTAGACAAGAGTTTCACATTTTCTCATGGAAGGGTGCTACGCTCAAACACGATAAACATTTCTCAACACCTAAAACATCTTGGCAATTCAGGAAGAAAGTAAAATTCCTATGAGAACTGGCCTCTTTATAATGCACGGAAATATTAGGAGAAATCTTTAAGAAATGATTCGCAGGAGAAAGCCATTTCTACAGTGACCTACCCCCAGGAAACATCAAATGACAAAACATACAGCGTTTTGGCACAGAGCATCTGTGTTCACACTTGGGTTTCATTAACTTGCAATATTCTTAATGGAATAATAGCAGTTCTCTAGCAAATCATACAGGTGATTTAACACATTAGTCCAGACTTTTCCAGTGACTCCTCAATTAGGGGAAATAAGAAAATTCAGCATAGTGGAATGACACCTTCACTTCGGTGAATTATTTTAAATATTGACAATGATTTAATGTAAGAAATATCAAATATGAGTCTTTTCTATCAACTACTACAAAATATGTGTTTAGGAATTCAAGGACTTCAAATCCCCACTAAGACTTTAACACAAATGTTTTAATCCCCCTACTCAGTAAAACCTCTGTTTACACAAAGCCACCCCACACACTATTCCAGGTTTCACTTTCTCCTGGAGCAGTGACCCCTTCCCTCTTCCTTCATTTCCTGTGCACCAAGTCTTTCCCAGACTAGCCAATCAGATTAAGACAGTGATGTCAGACACCAGCCAATGGAGAAATAATACAGTCGGCACCTGCGTTAGAATTAAAACCAAACACTTCCTGTCTCAGTGTGCTCACCCCTCCAAGCACAACCTCTTCCTCAGTGCGGTTTGCCTCGTCCAGACATGTCAGTGGAATTGTGGTCTATTTTTTTGAGACCCTGAACTTATTTATAACACTTAACACCACAAAATAGTAAAATTAATATGAAAGTATAAATATCAGAGATCTAAAATTCCCTATTTGCAAAACATAAAAAGCAACAAAACCCTTAGAACAAATTTAACAAGAAATGGGAAAAACTTATATAAGGCAAATTGTATGTGAAAATAGATTGTCCAAGCTGGAAAGAAATTTTTACTTGGCTAAAATAACTCAATATATAAAGATGAAGCTCTAATCTATAAGTTCAATGCAACTACAGTATAAATAACACAAAGAATTTTATGGAGTAAAACAAGGCGATACTCAAATTCGTATTTTAAAAATGCAAGAATGCCCAGGAGAACACTTAAAGAAAAACTACGAGGGAGAAATAACTGTTCCAGACAGTCAAACCTGCTGTAAAGACTTTTAGTTAAAATAATGTACATAAATATGAGACCACAGAGCCTCACAAAGTCCAGAATCAGCTACAAATGCACATGGGAGTACAGTGAGCAAGAAGGAGCTCTAGGATCAATGAGGGATGGGCTTTTAATACACAGTGCTGGGCAGACTAGTAGACACTTGGCAAAGACGAGAAATTAAATGTCTCTCAAACAATACAACTAAAGATGTAATTGTAGCCTCTGAAATGATACAAGCACTGAAGGAGAACATGGGATTCCCCCTAAGCATTGTGTAAAAAAAAGGGTTGTTTATTTTGTTTTGTGGGGTTTCTGTTGTTGTTGTTGTTGCTGTTGTTCTGGTTTTTATGAAGATCTGACTGCCCAGGAACTTGCTATGTAGACAAGACTGGCCTCAAACTCATAGAAATCTACCTGCTCGTCTCCGGAGTGCTGGGATTAAAGGCATATGCCCAGCAAGAAGAGCTTTTGAAAACTACAACTTAAAATCCAGGGCAATAAAAAAATCTGATAGTTGACTTATCAACAAGAAAAAAAAAAAAATCTTACTTACTTAACAAAATGTACCATAAATAAAAACGAGGGGAAAATGTCTGCTCCATATAGCACAAAGGTTAATACTCCTAAAAGAGAGAACACAGCAAAATGGAAGCATAAAAGGGATAAATTTGATAAGAATGTGTGGACAATTTACTGAAAAATGGACATAAACTGCCTCTCGAACATATTATAAAATTTAACACTTCACCTACAGAAACGTGCAAACTCAAATGCCACTGAGGCCATTCCTCTGTCAAGGGTCAAACACTTAAAACACAACAGCACAGTCTATTGGCACCAATTTAAAAATACGATAGCATGATGTATTCACAAAGCTGTACGGGAACAGGCATGCTTAAATACAACGTGGAAATTGTGGAAATCTATTTTCAGACTCTCAGTGATCCCCACTGTCATTACGGAAATTAGCAGCCATCCCTGTCCAGATTCCTTCTGCTCTGCTCTGCTCTCTCCTTCTCCTTCTGGCACCCCTTTACATGCTGCACTTTCTGAAGCCACCTTGGGGTTCTTGGGCCTCGCTCTATTTCTGTCTGTCTGTCTCTCTGCCCCCTCTCCACCCCTACCTTCCCCCTCTCCTACCTCCTCTCTCTTTTCCCCTCTGCTTTCCAGTACTGAGCTGGGAGTTTTTATTCTCACCAGTTCAAGGTTCCTGGCCTTGTTTAGCCATGATTACCTCCTTAAAGGCCATTCAGGTACTGTCAGGTTGGGGTTAGAGCTTCACCATGCAAATGTGAAGAATGAGCTGTGTTTTCATATTTAACATATGCTCTTTGTAAGCAATGTGTCATTAGGTCATAATCTGTGGAAATGATGTAATGTGGTCACTGCTGTAGCTATAGTGCGCTTACTATTTTGCCATTTGTTTTCTACTTGTCTACCTGCTTTTTTTTCTTCATTTCTTTATTGACTTGTTTGGTATTCATCAAGTATTTTTTAATCATTGCATCTTACCTTTTCTATTGGGTATTGCTTTCCTAAACCTTATAAAAAACTACTCTTTTAGTAACAGAAATTACACATTAACTCTCGGCTTATTTTCCATGTACCTTAGAGTCATGTCCTTGTTGGTCTTGAGAAATATACAAAAACTATAAATTGTTTAATTCTGTTGCTATGGTTATGGTATTTCCTATTTTTATTTTTTACAGATGTCATAAGATACTTTTTTGCTTCAAATAGCCCTTTTAGATAGCATTTCATCTGATACCCTTTCCATTCCTTCTGAAACCTCCCTGATGCCTCTGAGAGCTTTCCTGTAGCCTGAAGAATTGACTGAAATGTTTTCTATTGCATTGGCCCTCGTGTGGAACTGTCTCATCCTTTATCTGAATGAGGGTGTCTTTTTCACTGAAGATTTAGAAGTGTAATTGTGGCTGATAAAACATTATATTTTGGCGGGGAATTTTGTGTCTTTGTTTTTGTTTCGTCTATCTGTCTTTCTGCTCTTTGGTGCTATCTTTCCATTGTCTTCTAGCCCACACATTTTCTATAAGAGGTATTAGTTGTAATTCTTATTATTCTTAAGATTAAATGAACAAATTTCTTGAAAAATTCAACTTACTGAGAGTGATAGAGCTTTAAAAATGTTATTATTCCTAGATGTGTTTAAAACACTGGAATTATTTTAAATTGATTTTACAGCTCAAAATTAAAACTTTGCTCTGACTGCGTTTGCGATTTTCCGCACATTCTATGTTCCCCTGCTTTCTGCCTCACCGCTGCTCTAAGTTCATGTAGAGGTGAAGATCTACTGTGGTTTAATTTCTTTTATAGTTTTTGTTAGTTTGTGGTTTATTTGTTTTGTTTTGGTTTGGTTTAGTTGGAACTGGATCTTCCTCTGTGGCCCAGACTGGCCTGGAACTCACTGGGTAGCCCAGCCTTGCCTCAAACTCACAATGATCCTCTGGCCTCAGCTTCCTGAGGGCTGGGATTACAGGCATGAGCCACCACCACAATTGTCTCTACAATTTGTTTTTGAGTTATTTTTCAAGCGCACACAAGGTTGGCCATGGTGGGGCATGGCCTTTAATCCCATAATCCTAGCACTCAGAGGCAGAGGCAAGTAAGTTTCTGTGAGTTTGAGGCCAGCCTGGTCTACATAGTAAATTCCAGGCCAGCCAGAGACATTGTGAGACCCTATGTCAACTAACTAACTAACTGACTAACTTTCTAACTAAATAAATGGACACAGTATCTGAAAAGAAATTTTCCCCATGAGCATAGTAAGTGGTCAGTAAGCACAAGAACTTATACTCATTACCATACCCCCTGAATATCAGAACCCAGTGAAATACCATTTCATAGCGAGTGTGTAAGCGTATGTTCACAGTCAACAGTGTTCTCAGCTGGCTTATTCATAACAGTCAAAAACTGAAAGGAAAAAGAAGAAACCCTAAACGTCCAACAGCAGGAAGGGGACAAGCTGCAACATATCCACACAACGAAACGCGACAGAGCAATAAAAATGAGTGATGCACGCAACAACAGGGAGACTCTCACAGACACTACGTTGAGCGTAAGAAGCCAGATCCAAAAGACTATGCTATCTACTGTATACTGTATGGTGAATGCCATTACAAAGATTTGAATTTCATAAAGAGCTAGAAGTAACCAGTGGTGATAAAAAAATCAGAATAGCAGTCATTTCAGGGTGGTATGGGAAGTATGAATATTGACAGGAAGTAGCTTAGGGAAATGCAATTTGATATAGGTGGCAGTTACAAGGGCAGGTGCACTTGTGTGCGTGTACGCGTGAGAGAGAGAGAGAGTGTGTATGCATATATGAGCGCGTGTGCATGTGTGTGCACTGAGCTGTATCCTTAGGATTTATGTACAAAGTTATCTAGCTGAATGTTTTATACTTTAATGATTTTAAATAAAGGAAAAGCATTTTATGAACAAAAGATGACAATGTATTCAAGTTTACAATAGTGAGGTTAAACACTTAGACTTAGGAGTCAGAAAACGTTCAGTTCTGGGCTCCTCACCAGCTCCACGGAGTCTCTATGCTCTTGTTTCCCCATCAGTCGGACACAGGAAGTAGTATATCCACATTACTGGGCCGTGTGGTGAATAGAGGCAATGCACATAAAACACTGGGCACATAGTAAACACTGAAAAAAAGCTCACATCATACCCCCATATTCCATGGCATTCCCAACTGTTTTATTTACTACTCTGTAGTTTTCTTACGCTTTGAAATCTTTTACAATAAACAGATAACAACAAAGTGTTGGCATACTGACTGCTCTTGTGCTACTTTATAAGCCATGTAACTTATAATGATAAAGTCCTAGCCAGTTGTGGTGGCACAGGCCTTTAATCCCAGCACTTGGGAGGGAGAGGCTGGAGGATCTCTGTGAGTTCAAAGCCAGAATCTACATATTGCGTTCCAGAACAGCCAGGACTACATTGAGAGAACCTGTTTTCAAAAACAACAAACAAACGAAGTCCTTAAATACTTCCATTGACCTATGCAAAATGTTTCTCTTTTGACCTGTTACAATCATACACGAGTGGATACTCACACCCACAGAATCTCCCACCCCTCCACCCCATTTACTGTCTCGATACTGCTTTATAACAAATCTGAGAGTACCTATCAATAGAGCCTTGACATCCAAATGTCTTCTTATGCTGTCCTGGCTAGTTTTCATTGTCAACTTGATACATTCTAGAATTACCTCAGAAAGAGAAACCTTATTTTCACATTGGCCTGTGGTCACGTCTGTGAAAGACTGTCTTGACTAATGAAAGATCTGGAGAGCCCAGCTGATGGTGAGTGGGCCCTTGCTGGTAGATGAGATGGCCCTTGGTTGCATAAGAAACCTAGCTGAGCATGAGCCAGCGAGCAGCATTCCTTCACACTTTCTGCTCTAGTTCCTGCTTGAGTTCCATCCCTGACTCCTCTCAGCCATGGACTAGGACCTGAAAGTTTAAGCTGAAATAAACTTTCCTCTCTAAGCTGTTTTGGTCAGGGTGTTTTATTACAGCAACAGAAGGACCTAGATCATGTGTTTGTAAAGTAGTTTCAAGAACTGAAAAGATACCTCCAGAAGAGCATGTAAGAGTGTGTCTGCACATACACATGCAGACACACACACACACACACAATTTCTGCCATTATCCTAGTATCAAGCATGACAATAACCTAACTTCCAGAGTGGAACTAACAATGAAAACTAAGCAGAAGAAACAAAATTACCCATAGTACACAGATAATAGATAAAATTATGAAGGCTCTCTCTTTGAAATGTTAGTTCCAACGTCACCAGTGCCACAGAAGCCAGCCACAGAAGTGCAGGAAAGAAATTTATGAGACAGACTCGAGTAGAATGACAGGAATACACAGAATAGACCTCGACACATCTCTGATTACTGCTTCATTTCAGACGCATAGTAACAGTTATTCTTCAGTGATAACATCAGCCAGCCTGTGCTGGGTTAGTACCAAGATCTATGGCCAAGAAAATAGTTCTAATAAAATTGATTTTCTTTTTTGGCAACCAATAAGCCAGTCAATAATAATATTGTTTAAGAAAGATTGAGTCATGAGGGAGACGAGTCTTTCCTTCCATTTATTACATTTGTATTGTCTGTATTTGAAAAGCGCTTTCAGTAAGGAAACCAAAAGAGAAACGGTGGTGGGCAGCTGTTCTGAGACCTGATCCCTCTGGCTCAGAAGCGTGTTGTCAGCGCAAACCGACAAAGCCAAAAGCATTCCCATTAACTGGCACTGGGCAGCTCAGGTCACCATCTCCAGAACAAAGTTAAAGCAATGGTGGGAGCAACACAAGATGCCCACGTGACTGCAGGGGGCGAGGAGAGCAGCGTGCCAGGCCACGTGCCACCCCCACGTGACTGCAGGGGGCGAGGAGAACAGCGTGCCAGGCCACGTGCCACCCGAACCGTTCCCCTAGAAACCAGCATGAAACTCAACTCTGCACTAAAACTAGTGTTCAGCCAATGGTGCTCAGGAACGCCAAGCAAGGCAGGGGTTGGGATCGTGTGCTTTGTACCACCCTAGCAGCAGGACTGGTAAACGTGGCTAACACGAGAACATTTTCTTTTAAAATACCCTTGAACTATTTACAATCATACGGAGGCATGAATGCACCCACAGGTTTCTGTTGTGTTCTGTTTGCTCCACCTTAGTGGAGGGGGTGGTTCAGTAAAGCAAGGGTTAAAAAGACAAAGTCAAACATTTTCAAAAAGTGAAGCAAAATTGTAGGAAAAACGCTGAATGAACAGTGAAGAAATCTATCATAGCCAATATTAACGTTCGAAGCTGCACCCTTTAAGGAGCGCAGCCTAAGAACATGACAGAAAACCAGTGGGGATGAAGGGCTTGCCCAGAAACAGGTGAGGAAGACACTGCAAGTCATGAGAAGCAAAATGATTATTCAACAAACATTTGCAAAACAACTGACAAGCATCTGGACAAACAGAATCTCTGTTAACACACACAGGGCAGGGTAATTCTGGATGGCTCAGAGAAACCAAGAAAGGGTGAAAGTTCCAGAAGTAAGCACGAAGAACAGTCTTAACACATCATGTGTATATCAAACTTTATCTTAACATACATAAGATGTTTATATAATCTTTTAAAAACATCAACCTAATAATAAACTAGTCAAAAGACACGAACAGAGTTTATGGAAAGAGAAATAAAATTTAAAATATACCAAAGAGGCTCAGCATTGCTTAGTCATCGGGGAAAGGGAAATCAAAACCCTGTCACGATGAGGAACAAGTCAACACCCGCTAGGACGGTTACCAGAAAAAGAGAAAACAGCTGCCAAGATGGACGAGGCTGGAAGCTGCAAACGCTGGCGGTAGGGAGGTAAAACGGAACAACTCCTACAGAAAACAGTTTAGATTCCTCAAAAGTCACATGTGAAAAAGTTACGCATTTAATTACCATAAGATTGAGGTGTTGTTGCTCTTGCAGAAGGCCCAGGTTTGAGTCTCAGCACCACACAGTGACTCCCAGCTGTCACTAACCCTATTCTAGCGGATCTAATGTCTCTGAGGACATCAGGCACACACTTGGTGCTCACACTTGTATGCAGGCAAAACACCCATACACATAAACTAAGAATAAATCTGTAAGAAAAATCACCACAAGGCTCCAGCATTCCACCCTTAGGTAGATAACCAAAATAAGTGATAAGAGGAATCAGAAATAAGCATACAAACAGAAAAAATACATGAGTGCTTATAACATCATTACAACCGCCAAAAGTTAGAAACACAGTAACATTGTCCACCAACACGTGAATGGATAAAGAAATAAGTTGGGTGCTTATATAGTAATGATCCAACCATAAAAATTAATGAAGTCCTGTGACATGCTCTAGCAGGAATACACCTTAAAAACATGTCACACGAAAGAAACAAACAAACAAAAAGAAAGCATTAACTTCATGATTCCATTTACATGAAATACCCGCACAGAAACAGCAGATCAGTGGCCTCGGGCCCGTCACTGTCCTCCCCACCTCCCCAACACACACACAAGAGGACAGCACTGCGGAATGGCGGGGCTGCGGTGACACGCGCCTTAGGACATCCGAGCTCATACACTTTCCTTTGAGGATTCTACTTCAGTTTTAGGGGCTGGAGAGATGGCTCATTGGGTAGGAGCCCTGGCTGCTCTTCCGGAGGGCAGGGGTTGGATTCCCAGCACTCACCCAGAGACTCAGAACCCTCTGTAACTCCACCCAGAGGATCCAGTGCCCTCTTCTGGCCTCCGGGGGCACTGTACGCATGTGATGCACAGACACACAGGCAAAATACCCAGTCCACACATACAATAAAAACTAATAAATCTTAATTAAAAGAAGAAAAGCAAGTTCCCTTCGCAGTCACTCTTACCTGACAGTTAATGTCGGCTTCATACTGCAGCAGGACTGTGACTAGTTCCTTATGTCCTCGATCACAGGCCCAGTGGAGCAGAGCTCTGCCCTACAAGTAAACACAAACAAACATAAAAAAGGAACTTGTTAATCTACGCGTGGGGACATACAGTGCATACGCTTACGAGAGACAGGGAAAGAGACATGTAAAACTGCAGGTTAGTTACTCTGGGGATGATATAAATGCACTATGAGACAGAGGTAAGCAAGCGACAGGAAGGAAGCCCAGCTCTACTTCTGATCTACCACACCCCAGCCCAGGAACCTTCTGGGCTAATCAATTTCCTCACCTGTATAGTGGAAAATGGTAATATAAACAACAGAATCAGTATGTGTTAGGCTGACCAAGTGGCTTAGCCCACAAGGATGCCTGCTACCAAGCCTGATGACCTGAGTTCCATTTCCAGGATCTACAAGACGGGAGAAGAGAACTGACTGCTGAAAGCTGCTCTTTGATCTCCATGCAGGTGCACATGTGTGCACACACATGCACAAACATATACAAGAGTGTAATCAAAATACTTGAGTAAATAACCTGTAAGAAAATACAGGTTCTAAATTTTAAAGTTTTAAATAAATATATAGTTCTTAAATTATGTTCTTTGGTAAATTAAAATTAACCAGCCACCAAAGGAAGGAAGGAAGGAAGGAAGGAAGAGAGGGAGGGACAGGAGGTGGGGGGGAGATGGAGAGAGGAAGGAAGGAAGGAAGGAAGGAAGGAAGGAAGGAAGGAAGGAAGGAAGGAAGGAAAGGAGGGAGGGAGGGAGGGAGGGAGGGAAAGGAATGGACTACAGATACTGGGTGGTGGTGGCGCATGCCTTTGATCCCAGCACTTGGGAGGCAGAGGCAGGCAGATCTCTGTGAGGTTGAGGCCAGCCTGGTCTACAGCCTGAGTTCCAGGACAGCCAGGGTTACCACAGAGAAAAACTCTTGTCTCCAAGAAACAAACAAACAAGAAAAGACAAAAGAAAAAATAAAACGAATCCAAAAGAAAGGAAGGAATGAAGGAAGGAAGGTTATTATGTTCTCTGCTTCTGGTGAGAGAAACCTCACCAGGTAGAAATCATAAACTAAATGTACTGTATCTAAATTTTCTTAAGATTATGCCTTAAGAAGTTAAGGCTATAAAACTATTGCCTTTTGGTATTGTATATTTACCCTTAAAATATCTGAAATAGTACAATTAGTATCATCAAATAGTTATGGAAGGCAATTAACTATTAGGAGATAAAGTATTGAATATGACAGATTACTTTTTAAAAAATTAAATTTAAATTTTATGTTTATAGTGTTTTGCCTGCATGCATGTCTGTGCACCACATGCATGCAGTGCCTGTAAAGGCCAGAAGACGGCATCTGATCCCATGGGACTAGAGTTACAAATGGTTGTGAGCTGTTACGTGGGTGCTGGAAATAAAACCTGGTTCTCTAAAGGAGCAGCCAGTGCTCTTATCTGCTGAACCATCTTTCCAATCCTCATGACACACCACTTTTGAATTTTATCTAATCAAAGATTTACAGTTACTGTAGTGGTTTGAATGAAAATGGTCCTCACTGGCTCACAGGGAGTGACCCTAGTAAGACAACTAGTGACCTTCTTGGAGGGTGTGTGTCACAGGGGGTGGGGTGGGGGTGGGGGTGGGAGATGGGGTTTGAGGCTTTGAGGTTTCAGATGCTCAAGCCAGTCCCAGTCTGACTCTCTCTTCCTGCTACCAGCCGATCCAGTTATAGAACTCTCCACTACCTCTCCAGTACCATGTCTGCCTGCATTGCTGTCATGCTTCTAACCATGATGATGGGAACCTCTAAACTGTAAGCCGGCCCCAACTAAATGTATCTCTTCACAGCAGTAGAAACCCTAAGACAGCCATTATTAATGTTATTTCTGTTTTGACTGTCAGAAGATCTTGATGTACCTAATAAATGAAGCCTCCTTGCCCAACCCCCCCAATAAGCACACCCCAAAGTTGCAGGGCTCTTCTGGATGAATGGGTGATGTATGGTATAACTCTACTCTGAGGGCGGCAGTGGCGTTCTCATAAAGAATGCAATGCTTTTCCACAGGAAGCTGAAACAGACCCGATTGTCACTGTAGAAAACACTCACATATGTAAAGGTTGGGACAAAGATGACCTTAAGAGGCACGTTCCCAGGCAGCTTTTCTAAACCTGCCTACACTCTTTCATCATTCAGACCGCTGATATATCAAATGGTCCAGCTAACAGAATAAACGGCCAGCACAACTTCCTCGCAGATCCCTTTTATTGTTTTTCGCTTGATTTGCTTTTATTTACTTGTAAGCATCTGCTCTCTTATACAAAATCCTAAAAGGATTTTGCACACATAAAATTATAAAAGAGAGAAACAAAGCTAATCAGCCTTGTATGGTGGTACATGCCTTTAGTCCCAGCACTAGGGAGGCAGAGGCAGGCTGATCTCTGTGAGTTCAAGGTCAACCTGGTCTACACAGCAAGTTCCAGGACAGCTGGAGCTATACCATGAGACCTTGTCTCAAACAAAACAAAACAAACAAACAAAAAAGTTGGGGAAATCATTCGCATTTGTTATAATGGCAAACCACTTTATTATACTCCTGCTCAGAGCCTACCAAGAGTTCTTTTAACAGAAAACATTAATAAAAGCTCATTATTCCAAAGAAAATGTATTGCTGGGCACTAGGTACTAAGTTCAACTACTAATAAGAAATACTGCAAAATTAAGATATGTGACATGTTTTCATAGTGTAAATATGAGAACTATTTCATAGTAGGAAAACTTAGTACTATGTACCTTTACCACAAGATGTACAGATCATTTCTACTTCTTAGCCAGGCTCCTGATTTTTCCTTAGGTCTGACCCAGTCAGGGTCTACCAACTAATGCTGAGCTATGAATCCTTAGCTGTTCCGATGGGAGAGAGCAGATGAGCAACACATTTTACCGTTAATGGGGATTGTATTTTAAATTTGTCACATGCAGTGTCAACATTTACTTTAGGGGAAACACCTGTGACTGGACCTCAGGGTGATTTTCCCTCTGGACGTGTCTTTTGGAAAGATGGCACAGTAATGTTTAAGAAGGATGGTGCACTTGCAGACATTTGCACTATGCTTTTTAACACATATTCTGACCTGCAATGCGATTAATTTTTGTAACACATTATCTTAATGGTACACTAATTAACCTTGAATTAGAATGAATTCTCTGACAATGACTTTCTGTAGACGGCTAGAGAGATCCACATTAAGATCACCCAATGATTAATATTTTGTTCAATATTAAAGCCCCAAACAAGAGTAGGAGTAAACAGGAATAAACACAAACAGACAAAACAAAGCAGGCTTTGGGACTTTCACCTACATGGTACTCTATAAAGGATCAGAACAGCAAGGTGACTGTGTCCTTTATTTCCTCAAATTATGAAGTTTCTGAAAACATGCCCTCATTTATATTCTCCAATAGTAACATAACCAGTAATACAGAGAGCAGCCCTGTGGTGGATCAGGACAAGCTAAGGGGAAGAAACACCCACAGTCTCTTCCCCTTTTCTTTGTTAACATCATACTTAGGCCAACAGAATGCAGCAACTGAATTATTTTAGGAACAAGATTCTCCAGGCTCTTCTTTAGGAGGAAAAGCAAGAATTAGGTACAAATTAAAGCTATATTTGTTCAAAAGCTTCTTCCAAGTCTGTTTCGTAATTTAGTATGAGTGATACAAATCACACTCTTTACAAATCATTGACCTAAGTATATTTCTTGCTACTACAACAATTCTTTGTTTCTATTTTTTTAAAACCCTGCTGGAAAAATTTCTTGGTTGTACCTAGGAGATGAGGGTTATTATGAAAAGGGGTCTGCTAGGCCCTCAGCATACTCCAAGCACTGTCTGGAGAGCTCTGCTTAAAGTCTGTAGTTCAGATACAGGAAGTGCAGGAAGGTAAAGTTCTCATCTGTTAGCCAATGGTGCTAACATGTCTTCCCTCAGACAGACAAATGGCTCTAAAGTGCTTCAAGAGTGCACAGTGGCAACTAACCTATTAAGTGGTATTACTTTTACACCTTCTAGAAAACAGAGAGTGGGTCTTAATATTTTAAATGCTTCTTGGGTATCCTTAATTGTCCTAAACCATGTAGAATTTTTTAATGAGATTTTTCTCCTAGATACCATAAAATTAAATGCAGAAACTGTATTATAAAATAAGTATTCTTATGGTATTTGGAGAGCAGTACAAAGTATACCCCATCTACCCAGATAAAAAACATATATTAAAAAAAAAGCAACAACAAAACCACGGTGAAGCTGTTACATATAAATTTTTGAGAGTTCTCCCCTTGCCATTGTATCAATTTTATGGTAGGGTACATATAATTAGCAGATGAAATACTGCAAACGAGTAGCCACCCGAAAGGAAACAGATACGCATGATCCAAGCGACATGAAGTATGCGGAGTACTGACATAAAGAAGAATGGGGGTGTCCTGAGAGGTCAGACAGCTGGGGCCACGGCCTCTGGATGTGGACACGAACAGGGACATGGCCACCATAAACTAAAACTTCCACATAACAGACTGAGGAGAACTGAAGAGGTGCTGTTAGAAGCTGTCTAGGAGAAGCCTGATGCTCCCAGCCTGCTGCTGGGATACAAGGGCTGGCAATGAGGCTTGGAAACACTTGGGTGGCTTTGCAAACAATGTTTCCTCATAGGCGCACTGATCAAAGGTTCAAATGTATCTGTGGTAGCTGAAGGGCTGCTTCCTAGAGTCCCATAGGAGTAAGCATAACTGAAGAGAGCCCCTGGAGTTATCTTGTGACTTCTAATTCTTTCATAAAAAGAAAGTTTCTAACTGCAGCATGCTTTTCTGTATGTTTGTTCCCGAAAGAATACTATTATGGCTTAATAAAGCAAGTGAAAACCTAGTCTTTTTGTAACTCTTAAATTCTTTTTTTTAATTAAATACCAAAAAGTGGAACGAGGACTTGGTGCACAGAGTCTCAGTTGAGGGAGATGAGAAGTTGTGGAGACAGGGGCTGGTGATGGCTGTGTGGAACCACACACACACACAACAGCAGCAGTGTAAACAGTTCTGTGTAGACCATGAGAATTTAAGAAATAAGATGTCAAGTTCAGGAGATTTAAGCTGCTTTTGCTATCTTTTGATTCTGTATTAAGTATGAGTTTCTGACGTAAAGCATGACTGTAGCCATAACTAATGAAAATTATGGCTAGATTTTTAAATGCCATTGTCTGTATCAATGCAAATACAAGTAATTACGGAATCTAATTAATTTCTCAATTGGTGTGAAAAACAAAACTTCCTTCAAATTGGTATCTTATGTGTGTTTTTTTCTTCCTTTCTTTTTCAAATCTTAAATAAAAAATATAAACTTAGCTTCAGTATAATGGCTATTGAAATCTTTACTTCTTTGTTAGGTCAAAATTATCAGTTTTATCATTTTCAAGCATTTTCTTGAGCCAAAATATATATTATACTATACTATACTATATTATACTATACTGTATTATATTATACTATACTATATTATAATACTATACTATACTATATTATGATACTATACTATACTGTATTATATTATACTATATTATAATACTATACTATATTATAATACTATACTATACTGTATTATATTATACTATACTTGTACTATATTATACTATAATACTATACCATACCATACCATATCATATCATATCATATCATATCATATCATATCATATCATATCATACTATGCTATGAGCCACAGATTTAAAATAAAACAAAGGGAAGTGATGGCGGGGGTGTCAACAGAAAGGTGACCTTCAAAGCATCCAAAAGAATCCAGACATACAGAACGTAGCTAATGATACTACTACTTGTATTTTGAACTAAACTCAAATTATGATAAAAATTTAAAACACTATTTGAATGTCATCGGTGAATTATTTAGTGACTATGGCACTTACCTGAGAAACAACACACAGAACAAGGATTATACAATTTGTACCTATGCTCATAATAATCTGCTTATACCATAAATAGACTTTACAAATTATTTACACCTTCTTTCCCCCAAAGAACACTATTGGAGCTGGAGAGACGATGCAGGGTCAGGAGCACTTGCTGCTCTTCCAGAGGACTCAGGTTTGGTTCCGAGCACCCTCACTGGGCGGCTGACCAGGGCCCAGGGGATCTGACGGCCTTTCCTGGCCCCCAAGGACATTGCTACACACACGGTAGGCACTCACACAGACAGATACACATACACATAACTAAATCTTTGTGGAAGATAAGATATTTTCTTGAAAGAACTGTGAGTGCTTAGCATGTGTGAGGAGCTGTAGTAATATAGATTAAATACAAAACCTGAGCCAGTGTATGAAATGAATGGATATTCTGGATATCTGCTCAAGTTCCAAATATTTGCAGATATTAAAAGTATAATAAAAGTTGTAATTTAAGTGTAAAAGTCAGTACATATAACACCATGTTGCTAAGAACTTGGACTTTGAGACACATGACAGAAAAATTAATTATTTAAATTAATCATTAAATTATTAATAATTAAATGTCAAACAATTAGTAATTAATAAAAATTAATTATTATGATTATTATTAAGAACTAATAATTTCTCCTAATTAAGTCAATTAGAAAGACTATGTTATTTTCTCAAATTAGAAATATATGCCTTGGGTGGTGAATATGATCATATTTCATTGCATACATGTATGAAATTCTCAAAGAATAAAAAAAGTCTTTGAAAAAAAATGCCTCCGGCTGGAGGTGTACCCAGCGCCCAGTACATGAGCAACCCTGGTTCAATCACACGGTGAAATTTAAAAATATAAGGAAGCAAAGGCAGCACGGGTTCTGGCTTTACCATGTTATTGGCGACTACAGCCTGGATGAAAATGAACCCTACACTCAGATAACTTCGCTGTGTAAGAAAAACACCTTATTTAAGAAGCATTTCATATATACCCGTTCCTACATTACGATGTAGGTATTATGATATCAGGGCCAAACATCTGCATCTCAGGTAAAATAATTAATAAATGTATAAAATTTAACAATTTATCGTGTCATTTTAATGCATGATAGTTCAAATTACACATTATACTTTCTTTTCACTTAATGGCTACAATTAAGTTTATATGCTCATAGCATATTTTACATGTAATAAATATAACTTTTAGTCACATAAGGGCAAGACTAAAATTGTTTAAGCCTGCTGGATGAACATTTTCAATAAAAATAATAAAGATAATGTTATCTCCAGAAAACCTGTACAGTTTGTACAGAAATGTCCTAAGATCAAACATCAGAAACATGAATGGGCTGCCCTTTCAACACTACGCTTTCTTCTCGACTTGGAAGCACAAGTTTGAAGGTATAAACTTCCAGTCTGTCATCAGGACTCACCAAGTGGTCTCCATGTTAGAGCTCTGAATGCCATGAAGCACTCTAATTTATTTCGTTTAGGATGTCGAATTTGATTCTGATTTTAAGCTCCAGTTCCCCATGTTCTTAAATTAATTCATACAAATCCCTGATTGATAATAAAGGGCTTGCCATCAGTATTCAAAGATCAGCCCACGATGTCATGGCTGAGAAGGCAGAAATCTGCTTGGAGCAATGAGAGAACCCAACTGAATTCTTGGCGTCTCAGTCTATGAATGTGTAAGCACTTCATCTGTTCATGGAGACACAACGTTCTGGCAGGCTGGGGTAAGAGCAGCTGCATGGTTAACAAACTGGCAGAGCTAAGTAGCAATGCTGCATCAAACTCCGAGTGGTCAAGCAACAGCTTCCCAAGTTCTCTTAGCTTCATCAACAGAATATGTCATTTAGTATAAGCTGCTTCTGTTCTAGGCACTTACTCTTGACTGCCCAATAATCTCTGCAGAGGTCACATATGGATGTGTGACCTTTACAACTATTTAGGAAAGAAGGAAGGGAGGGAGGGAGGAAGGGAAGGGAAGGAAGAGAGGAAGGAAGGGTTTTGCTGTTGCAAACCCTAAGATGAACAGGGCCAACTGAAATAGCTGCTCCTTCTGCTTTGCTTACCCTTCTTAAGACCAGAGGTGAGAACACTCTGCTGAATCTGATTCCTACCTGGCAGCTATTTGTATTGGAAAAGCAAAATATACATGTCCAGATGTTAGCTCTTGCTTGTAAAGGGTTAATCTCCTTCAAAGGATTCCTGTGAACACGGTGGAATAAGAAGCAAAAGTGCTCTGCAGACTCTAACAGATGCTGCATAAGGTGTTGATAGTTAAAAGACAAGAATATTAATAGGGCCACATGGCACATGCATACTTTCCAATGGAAAATGGGTCCTGGAAAGTTAGTTTCTTCTTCTATTCCTTCAGTTCACTATCACTTTTCACTCATATTAAGAGTAACCAACAAAGCTGAAACTCTGCAGTGCTTATGTGTTAGGAACAATTTACCCACACATATTAACTACCTAACGCTCAAGGGGATCCCTTGGCAAGTACTGCTATTTCCATCTGCCTATTAGGAAACTGAGGCAGAGTAAACTTAACACAGGTCATGTGGCTTGGAAGTGACAGAACCAGGACTTGAACCCATGTCTAGCCTGTCCCATTACACCATTTACCATCCCTACTCAGTCATCCGTTAGTTGATTAACTAGTTGATTAACTAGTCATTCGTTAGTTGCTCCTCAGTTCCTGAGTATGCCGAGAATTCTGATAGATTTTCAACAAGATCTTAAATCTTTTATACTTTATGGGGTTTTTTAGGGGGCTACTAGAAGAAATGACCCACAGAATGGGAAAATGAATAATAAACAAGGAAGGTCTGAGGGAGATACCCCAGGAAATCAGGGAATTAAACAATACAAGAAAAAGTCATGGACCCAGAAAACAGACGAAGCTAGGCAGAGAGAAGAGAAATTTCAAAATAGTAACAAGGAAAAAAAAGCCCCAGGAAAACATCCAGGCAACAGGTCAAGACAGCAGCTAGTACAGACTAGCAATGGAGGAAGCAACACCCCAGAAGGCACAGACCTAAGACAAACGGGGTGACAAACCTCTGGTGTTCTGAGTGCACCGAGAGCTTTATAATTCTTTCGGACGCTTGAGGAAAGGACTCATGACATAAGCAGAAGACCAGCGGAGTGGAAAGAGAACAGAAGTGAGTACTACGGGAAACAAAAGGCTGTTCCTCAGTAAGCAGGGATTACTATGCAGGTATATAACCATTCGTTCCTTTGTCTGCCCTTGCCTTCCTTGCCTGCTCATAACTAGAATGAACATCCTACCAAAGAGGGCATTGGTCATGTGACTTGTTTTGGCCAAAGAAATGTAGGTTGATGTGATATACAACACTTCTGATAAAAAAAGCATTTCTATCGTACTTGGCGTGTGTATGAAGAGGGACGCCTGGCTATGCCTAGCTTCTGTTCCTACATCAGAGTATCTAAATCATTGATCATTTACTTTCAAAAGAAAAGTCATGTGAAAGCAAGAACTGGGCCCAAACAAGGCTAGTAGAACTAATCCTAAAATCTTTCTGAAATATCAAATATACAAAAGAAACAATGAAAATAATTCAAAGTTTTTGCCTCAAGAGAGCTAGAATCAAATGTAACATTGTACTGTATTTTCCACTTTCAATTCCAGAAGCCACTGACAATGCAGTACAGAACATGGCCCCTAAAGACGAGACATTATCAGAGACCAGCCTGCATATGGAGCTCTTAACGTATGAAGATTACCGTCACTGGCAGATCATCTGTGAGCCCTTTGCCTCCTTCCTAACACCTACCATGTTCTAGCCACTTCACACGAGACCACCCCCCTTGGTGTAAGGACGGAACTCAGGGCCTTGCACACCTAGACAAACACTACACCACTGAGTACACCTCCAGGGCCCCTGAGACCATTTTCATCTTCTTCTACAGAACTGTAAAATAATAGGAAGTCATTAAAAGGTAACTATCAAATCTTGCTCCTTTGTTAACTGTAATTCAGCTGTTCAATATTCAGGGAGCGACTTATGTACAAAAGAAGTTACAAAGCAATATATTCTACAACATATTAGTATAGGGTCTGTTTAAATAGTGGGCCAACATTTAAATGACCAGATTTATCAAATTCTGACACAGTTTCCAGAAATACATTTCTGTACAAAAATCAACATGCCAATATACATATATACAGTATAGCGGAAGACAGGACTTACAAGTGACACTTGGCTGGCGCCTACAGATCTCACTTACCATGCTGACAGTCCCTCTCTTTTGGTTACAGACAAATGGAAGCTACTTGGCTGTGGCAGGTTCAGCTCCTAACTTCTACAATGTGGGTAAAAGTGCACTGGATATAGACACAGCATCTTCACCCAGGATGAGGCTCTGGAATGCCCTCAGTCATACATACTCTGCTTTGAGTTGTAGCTGAGAGGCACACTGGTTAGAGAATGACACCGGGATGGAACAACAAAAGTGTAAGAAAAACCAACCTCCCAGCCCAAAACACCCATTCACCAGAAATAAAACGGGCTCGTTTTTCATACCTCTTCATCTTTCACATTCACTTCCACATTTTTCGATTTGATGGCTTTGGTTATATGGTCAATGTTGTTTTCCCTGCAGAAATCAAATATGTTTTTGTCTTCTTCCCTAATTAAAGTTAAAAAAGAAAAGAAAAAAGACAAGAAAAAAAGCTGTTTGTCTTACTGAATAAAACACAAAAGTTAAATATTTTTAACATAACTTGTTTGTTGCTGACATAGGCTTAATGGGTTTAAAGTTTCAGAAGAAGTAACAGGTTTCTGGTAGACATAATATAGTCAGTGTCTTAAAAGACTTCCGCAAGTGCAGTCCTTATTGGAAAGACTCCACCCGCTCTGCAAGTTCTGTAGCAGAGCATCACACCTAACAGAGGGATTTCTCTATCCTGCCCAGACACTTTCATATAGCACATTCCTGTGACCCAGGTTTTCAATTAGAGCAATCTGGTAACATGGCAATTTGGGGGAACAAAAGCTGGGGGAGATGCAAATTGATATACATATATGTATGTATGTATGTATGTATGTATGTATGTGTATGTGTGTGTGTGTGTGTGTGTATATATATATATATATATATATATACACACACACCACACAAGAAAACTCATTTAATTTTTTTGGCCTGTATGTGCACATTGTATGCACTCATGCAGGTATGTGTGTTCACAGTGTGTGGGCCCACCTGCACGTGAAGGGTGCATGTGTGGATGTCTTTTATTTACATGAGGCAGGATCACCTGATAAGCCCAGAGCTCACCAGTCCCATCAGGCTAGCTGGCCAGCTTACTGCATGATCCCCTGTCTCTCTGCCTCTTGAGTTCTGGGATGACAACCACACCTGCCTTAGGCTCTGGAAGCTGAAATCCAGTCTTCACGTTTGTGGGACAAGTACTTTCTCCACTGACCCATCTTCCCAGTCTTTAATCTGTTTTTTTTTTTTTCCCAAACATTGTTTTTAAAATTCGTTTCTTTTTATTTTGTGTGTGTTGGTGTTTAGCCTGCAAGTATGCCTGTGTGAACGTGTCAGATCTCCTGGAACAGGAGTTACAGACAGCTGTGAACTGGCACATGGATGCTGGGAATTGTACCAGGTCCTCTGGAAGAGCAGTCAATGTTCTTAACCACTGAGCCATCTCTCCAGCTCCCCGCCCCCGCCCACTGGTCTTTAATCTTTAATACAACAACCTTACTCTATAGGCAGAGAGGTTAAATAACCTTGCAAATGATACCACAACATTTATCAAATGTAAAAAAACAAACAAACAAACAAACTGCTGGGATGGTTCAGCAGTTAAGAGTGCTTACTGCTTGCTCTTGTAGAGGATCCAAGTTCAGTTCTCAGCATCTACACTGTGCAGCCTACAGCCACCTATGACTCCAGCTCCAGGGGGAATCTGACCCATCTGGTCCCTGTGCCACCTGTATGCATGTGTATATACCCGACACACACACACACACACACACACACACACACACACACACACACACACACACAGTTAAAAAAAAATTAGGGCTAGAATTCACTCAGACAGCTGATTTTGTATACACTACAGTTTTTATTATGTAATGTACCTCCACTAGTCAGCTGTAGCCCATTCCAGAATTTATGGCAGACACTTTTAACATGAGGTCTAGGGGCTCTCTAATATATTGCATAAAACAGGGGCTGGAGAGATGGCTCAGCAGGTCAGAATACTGGCTGCTCTTCCAGCAGCCCTGAGTTCAAGTCTCAGCTTCCACAACTGTCTATGACTTCAGCCCCAGGGGATCCAACACCTTCTTCTGGCTCCATGGGCACTCTATGCACGTGATGCACATACACACATTCAGGCAAACACTTATATATACATAAAATTTTTAAAAATCTCAAAAAAATTACATAAAATTATCCTTGTAATGCATTTTTGATGCATTTTTATGGATTAGTGGCTCATAAATAGCAACAGGTAATTTAGAATATGAAAATGAAAGTCTCTAATATGTGGACTGAACATTATGGATAAGCATAAAAGACGTTTTTTATATTCTCCAGATTAAATTAATGTGTTTTATTATCTTCAAAACATTATTATCTATTAATTTTTTAAAAATCAAAATCCATCAGAGTCCATCTACCTTAAGGTAATCTAAACAATTGATGTAGAGTGAAGAGTTATTGTCATCAGAGCTAACTGCTATCTTAAAACACACTACTGTGCTATCAGCCACGGAAGCCTTTCTGAAGCACCCACTACACCGAAGGCACTGGGCAAGGTTGTGTCTATTGGAGGTACGAAGCTAACAAGGAAGTCTGCATTTAAGACACACACTCCAGTTGAGATGACTAACTCTGAATGCCAGCAACACAGGCAGAACCTGTGGGACCTTCCCTGGTTCAAGGTCCCAGGCAGACCTTGGGAATGGAGAAAGAAAACGGGTAGCCAGCTTCCAGCTGCAGAAAGTGAGCTCAGTTATAAGGAGGGATTCATGGCCTGTTTCACAGAAATGGAAGTACGTTTTAGATGTGTAAAGAAAATATGGAAAGCTGAGCCAAACCCTAGAAAGCGCTGCTTTTTAAAGTTAGGGTTGCATATACTGCTTTAGCTACAGTTAGCTACCAACGTCAACACTATTTCTGTTCAAAAGTAATTACTACTTCCAACTTGGGAACAACAGGGACTCTTCAAATTCAAGAGGCAACAATCTCATCTGCGGGAGGAAAGGATGTCCTCGTAAGTCACGACAAAGGTGCTCTCTGGACAACTGTTCTCTCGGAAAGTACTGGAGAGCTGTGGTGGGCACAGAAGGGAAACTGGAGGGCGCAGGGCTGCCCGCTTGCTGGTGTGCAAGGGTCTCTCATGGTGAGAGGACGCTTTGAGGGCTCCCTTTCTGAACCCAGACTTCAGATGTACATGGACATCCACACCATGAGCACTAATAAGCATGACATACTGAATTTCTTGTTTTGCCTAATATATTTTTAATGTTTCTAAGAAGCATTATCTTTGTCAAGTATTTTGCTTTGATATGTGAATTTCTAAAGAGCAACAGACGTTTTAAAATCTAACACCTGTTTATTATATGCAATTTTTACTGCTAAATAGATAAGGCAGAGACATCTAAAGTAATGCTACAGGGTAAGGCATACAATTTAAACTAAATATAAGAAGTTTAAAAAAATCACTGCAAAAGTGCTACAAAGCCAACTAAAACATTAAAAAAATTAAGGACACTGTGGGTCTTTCCTGATAATATGTTCATATATCGTTTCTCACACCAAAATACTATTTTACTTACTAGTCAACCAGTCAAACTTCTTCCCCCTGCCCCCAGTCACTTTGATTCCTGAGACAGGATCTCACTTCAAATCCACAATCCCCCTGTCTCAGCCTTCTAAGCACTAAATTACAGGCATGTGCTTCCACTTCCCTCACATACAAATCAAACTTTCTGTTTCTGCCCTTCAATTCCCTGTGGAGTCCTCCAAAACCATGGGCCCCCGAGAGCCACACATCGTGATGAGGTCAGTGCAGATCCAAGCCCTGTGACACAGTGCAGAGACGTAAGTTCCTGATTAGTGCTTTCTGCATCTTCTGGTTCAGCTCCCTTTCTCATGTTTTTATTTAGTACCCTCTCTCTTCTTTGGTGAATGCACTTCTTTCTAGCACAAGACAGAAAGTCTCTTCTAAGATCCCCCAAAGGTTTAAAATAAATCAATATCCCTGACAGGAAAAGAACCTGCTGCCATCTTTCAAATTAGTTTGAAATATAAGAACACTCCCAAATGGGAAAGAGGGATGCTGCTAAAACATGGCCACGGCTATGGTTTGAATACCCCAAGGCTCCTGTGTTGAAGGCTTGCTTTCTGGCTGGCGAGCTCTTGGGAGGGGCTTGGATCACGAGGGGACTAATCTTTATCAATGGATTAACCCACTGATGAGCTCCAGCTGAATGGACTATTAGAGGTGGGTCCTCCAGGAGAAACTCGGGTGGGGAGGATGTCTTTGAAGGTCTATTATGCCTCTGGAAGTTTATCTTAACAATTACATTACTTATAAATGTAAAATCATATCTCTCCCCGCCTCCCTCATGGTTGTCTCAACATGTAAGCTCTTAGCCACCTCTCTAGAGCCACGCCCACCTGCCTACTGCCATGCTCTCCACCATGATGGTCATGGTCTCACCCTCTGAAACTGTGAGCCCCAATTAAATGTTTTCTATCAATTGAACAGAGGGTGCGGATGGGGTGGGGGAGGATGGGGGTGGGAATGGAGGGGACAAGGAGGAGGACAGGAATGGAGGGAAGAAATATATGGAGAGGTGGTGGCCCTCGCCTTTAATCCCAGCACTTGGGAGGTTGTGGGGATCAGAGGCAGGCCTCTTTAAGGCCAGCTTGGTCTACAGAGTGAGTTCCAGGACAGCCAGAGTTACAACAGAGAAACCCTGTCTCAAAAAACAAAACAAACAAACAAAAAGAATTGGGAGACAATTAGAGGGTGATTGCAAACAGGAGTGAAACTCACAGGAATCTAGCAAGGATCCCTAGTAATCGGGGACAGGGAGCCTGAACAGGCCATCTCCTGTGGCCAGGCAGGGTTTCCAGTGGTGAGACTGGGACACCATCCCAGCCACAAAACCTCTGACTCACAGCCTATCTGCCCTGCAAGATCCATTGACAATGGAAGGGCAGAACCCCAGGCCAAAGGAGGGAACCCTGCTGAAACTGCAGGACAGGCAAGGAACTAGAGACTAGATGCTCTGCTCATAGATGGGTACCTAACTCAGTCCTCACAGAGAGCACCCCTCAGCAGCTGAGAGCATATGGAGCATATGGAGAGGCCCAGGGCTAGAGACTGGGGAACCCCACTGAAGAGGGAGAGGGGTTTTGTGGAAACCAGAGGGGCTAAGGACACCAGGAGAACAAGCCCCACACTGTCAACTGACGAGCACTCCTAGGCCCACAGAGACTGAAGCCACAGACAGGGAACCTGCAGGACCCCTAAACACATGACATGGCTGTCTAGATTCGTGTCCTTGAAAACCTTACAGGCTGGAGAAGGCGGGTCTCTGACCATTTTACCTGCCCTTGCTGCCTGGCCCACCCTTGATGTAGGGATTGGTGTTTGGCCTCCTTCCATCCTGCTGTGTCATGCCCCAACTGTGCTGTAACCCTGGAGAGATGGTTCTTTTCTGGGGAAAAGGGGGGGATGTTTGTGGGTGGTGATGGGGTAGATCTGGGAAAGATGGGGGAGCTGGGGAGGGGCAGGAGTGGGGCCTGGATGTAGTCTATAAGTTGTATGAAATAAGAAAAAAATTTAAAAATAATAAATTAATTTTTTTTCTTTCATAGGTTTACTTGGTCATGGTGTCTCTTCACAGCAATAGAGAAGGAAAACTAAGACTCTAGGCTTACGGAAAAAAGTAAAAAACACAAAGATATTGTATGACCTCACTTTCTGGTGGAATCTTAAAAGGTAAACTTCACATGAATACAGAAAAAAGAGTGGTTACCAGAGACTAGAAGAGCGGGAGGGATGGAAAGGAGGACGTTGCTCAAAGCAACAACGTTTCGGTAACACTGGGGAAGCGTGTTTCAGTAACCTAGTGCGCTGCGGGGTGGCCGCGGTTACACACGCTGTTATGTATCATAAAACCACCAGAATTTTAAGTTTATAACAAAAGATGACAAATTAGTGAGGTGACAAAGACAGTGAATTGCTTGACTCTTTCTGTTATGTATATACAAATCAAGAAAATACAATGTACCCCATAAACATATATACATGATTATCTGTGAATGTAAAATGAATTTAAATAAAAAAATAACAATATGGATGGTCAAAGAAAGCATTAGAAGGTGGGCTTGCAAATGACACCACTACATTATATGAAGGACTTGGTAAAAATAAAGGAAGTTGCTCAGGCAAACTACAAGCAACTGTCCATGACAGGGACGTAAGGTTACAGGAGCAGAAGACAACCCGCCACTAAGAGCCCCACACGTGCCGGCAGTGTAGCAAGCCTGGGGACCAGGGGCAAAGGGAAAGAACGCTGCCCTTCCTCCCATACAAATGAGTGCTAATGGGGGGCTGCCTCAGTGGTGCCTCCGGGACCCCTGCTTCAGATACTTCCCTTACCGTGTTAAAAAAACAATCCAAAGCCGAAAGACAACCATAAGAGGAAATACTTACAAACAAAACATTCAGACATATTTTAATTTTACTTACAGCTGTTTCTCTGGACGGTAAATGTTGTTAATGGTTGTTAATGGTTAACTAGTAAAGCTAGTCAGGTAACGTCAACTCCTAACGCCAGGATTAAATAGCTTCAACAGCCAAATTTAACATATTAAAAATTCTTACTTCTATCTAATATGTAATTTAAATCTTAGGTGTTAATTTCACCTTCCACGACACTGGTTTTGAGTCTTAATTTTATCAAAGATCATAACTGAGAGTTTATACTGTGAGTCTCAGGAAAACCCTGCAAGTCACAGCTCCTTTCGGACATACTTTGGTTATAAGACCAAGAGGCAAAGATACAGTGGAGGCAAACAGTGTTTGAACAGTAATCACATTTATGATGAAAGCAGTTACAAACCATCTGGGTTTTTTGTAGTGTTGTTCTTAACATAATTCTTGAAACCCTACATGTCAAATAGACATCTGGAAATTATCTACTGATTAGAGATGATTATTTATATTGGAAAAGTTTTTTAACTATAATTTTACGAAGACACTCACTACTGAAAATCCATTCCACCTTTTAAAACCTGTCTAACTCTTAACAAAACTGAAGGAAAATTGCTGATACTTTAAATGTCTCCAAGAAAGAAAAAAAAAAAAAGTCTAATTCCGATCGATCCCTGGAAAATCAGTGCCCACACCAGAAAAATTCACACACCTGCTTTGCTAAAAGACTTCTCTAAAGGGTCAGTTAACATTCCCAACCATTAAATTGAGTCTAAAATCAATAAAACAATCCAAAGGAAGCATCATTAGTAGAGTGATAGATGGGAGGCAGGCGTCAAATTTTATCAGGGAAGTATATTCTAAGAATGCTGAAAGGAAAAGGTATTTAATTTTTAAACTGAAGATAGTATACTAGTAAAATACCAATGTCAAATTCTGTTTCATTAATTAGAAATTACAATGTCCTCTCAAACATTTCAGGATCCAGTGGGGCACAGTAACTGGGAGAGCTACTAACTATGTGGACCTTGGACGAGTAACCTAACCTTGAATTGTGTCCTCATCCATAACAGGGACACCACGGACATCCGCATTTAATCAGGCCACTGTGACGATGCAGTGAAATAGGTCATATATATAATACGATCACGAGCATAAACAGTCAATAGACAACAGCTGTCATTATTAACTTCAGAATATGGCCCAGCAAGACATGACAGTACACCTCCACTTAGGAGGTAGAGGCAGGAGGATCAAGAGTTCAAGACCAGCCTGGGCTATGTCAGACCCTGTCTAAAATTATATGTATATATTATAATAATTTAGCATGTGCTTTAAGGCAGGGTAATTTATCATATTTGGCCATTATCACTGTCAACCAATTCAACTAACAAATACTAATTGCACCTTCAAAAAAATAAAAATAAGGCACTGTGATCTGAGCAGAGTGACCAAAGCGTAAGAGGAAGACTGCACCTAGACAAGAGACCTTGTTCCTATTATTTATAATGCATACATTGCGTCTCTTGTTCTAAATTTCTAAAATTTATCTTATGTGTGCGGGTGTTTGCCTACATGTATGTTTATGTACCACGGGTGCAAGGTGCTTGGGGGTCAGAAGAGGGAGTCAGATCCCCTGGGACTGGGTTTGTGAGCCATCATGTAGATGCTAGGAATCAAACCCAAAACCTCTAAAAGAGCAGTCAGAGCTCTTAGCTGCTGCGCCATCTCTCCAGCCACCACATTAACACTGTAATGACCATACTATCTTCAAAACGATGAACTATATCCTTTTATGTGCACGTATAAAAACACACAAGTTTTAAACAAGTGTAAGTATTTCAGTCACTTCCTAAAGATGAAGATAGGAGAGAAAGAGCAGAAGGACTAGATAGGAAGGAGAGTACACAGCAGGGACAAGAAAGGAACAAAGAGAGGGGAACAAGAAATGGGGATGAAAGGGCGGCCGGTGGCTTTGGTTGACGATGAATGACCCCTTTGTTCAAAAGGACTGCTGATCTGCAAACAGGTGGATTTGCCTGCATGCTTGGTTGGCATCATGGCACTGAGCACGCAGGGCTAAATGAAGCACATTAGAAAAGGGTGAATCTGAGAGCCAGGAGACTGATACAACACTTACTGTTTATGTCAAGACCTGCCTGTCCCCAGGCACCCATTTTCACATAATCTATAATTATCTCTTTGCTTTAATCGCCTTGTCATTCCTGAAGCTCTCATGGGCACTGGAAGAGGAAAAGCTCATTAACTAAACCTTTTCTCCTCTCTCCAGCCACCCATGGCTTTTAATTGCTTGGTGTGTTATTATCTGGGAGTGCAACTGGGATCATTTTCATAAGAAAGGGAGGTAGAGAGCAGGAAGGGAGCCATGAGTCCCTGAGGTATGCACCACAGACAAACCTTTGCTTTCTCAATTATTTATGCCAGCTGAGGTTTTACAGGCTGCATAAATCTATAGCTCAAGTTCATTCTGAGCAGTTAGATCCTCAAGAGAGAGTTGCCCACTTGCCTATACACACTTGTGTATCCTCAAGGAACAACCAGACTGTAACAAGACATATGTCATCTAATTTATCACTGATCATCAAAGTGTTAACACAGTGTTCATCACAGGCAACAGTGAAACAGGGAAGGATTGCACTAACCAGACAGACAGATGCTCTTAGCACTAAGAACAGTTAAGTCACTGGGACAGTGGTGTCTCAAAATGACTTAGCCCAATGAAAGCATAAGAATACAAATACTCCATCTTTAAAACATAGAATATGTTTAACAAATACAGAATCCTTAAACAGACTTGCTAACCAGGTTACTATGTAACAACTGAGGCTTTGAATAAATTTTATTCAAATTCAAATAAAATAAAATAAAATTCAAATAGAATTTTATACTAACAGATTTTACAAATAGCAATAAAACTATGTCTTGCTGCTGCCTTTTATCCAATCGCATAATGCTTTCAAAAACCTGACAGCAGTTTATGCATCAGTGTCAAGCTTCTGTGCTTTCATTCTAGTTTGTATTTGGAGCAAGAAAACAATGCATAAAGCAATCATTTTCATCCTAGTTTTTACTAACATTCTTCTGCTTTATAATCAATACTAAAGAGCAACTAGCAACCAACGAAAAAGTTATTTTTCAAAATGTTATTACTGCTTAAAACTGAAACTTTGTAAGTCAACGATGAAAACATCTCTTTGAGATTCTACAAGCTTTTTTGTCTGACCACAGCAGTGACCTCTGGCATTTTCTGCCAAAACACTTCATTTGTCTCACAGAACAACTAATCAATTCCAGAGCCCATCAATCATTTCAGCTGTATACTAGACTGGTCTTGCTTAGAGAAGGTCCAGATGGCTGCCTGGGTAAGTGGAATTAAAATTCTAATAGATTATAAGGTATCAAACTACAAAATATATCAGAGAACACCAAATCATATGGCAGGATGGGGTGGGCATTACACTCTTCATTTATTCTACTCTTAATTCTTGCCCTAATTTCTCTTACGTGTATGCTGTCTTCTAGAGGGAACACAAGCAGGCAAGCCACTGAACACTGAAGTCATTCTGGTGACTGCACTTACAGTACTCACCCTTCTCACATCTGGAGTATAAACAAAACGTAGCTCATCTCAGAACTGTACATAACCGAATGATAAGATTATTACACTTGTTCCAAGTCTAACAGACTGTTTTTCTCTTCCTAGTTTTCCATATTCTTTTGCAAAAGCAAACAATTTGCACCTGATTTTAAGCAGACTGACCTCTGATTTTCAGCTCCTACTTTCAGCACTTGGTCTCTGCTGGTGCCCTCTATGCAGAGTAGCAATATTAATAAAAAAGTTTACAGCTTACAGAAATGCATTTTCTGTCGGTTATTATTCTAGGGCACTGTGTGCATCCGTATACGCCATATAAACGCCGTATGAGACAGGCGCTACCACTCCCAGTCTACAGATAAGTAACTTGCTCAAGGTTACAGTTAGTGAGTGGTAGAACCACATCTGAATACCTATGATCTGGCTCCACAGTTCTGTAGACTTAATCAGAACCTCAGTACGTCCTTTCCATTGTATTACAGAACAATTAGCTAACTTCAGAACTAGACGTTGCTGTTAGGCCTCTGTAATACTGGGAGAGTCCTAAAGCTGTGATAACATACTGTCACTTCCCCTAAGGAGCAGAAACAAGTATCTGAACCAAAAGGGCAAACAGGCCCTTAGCTCCTCTGTAACATGCCAGTCAGAAAGCCAGAGCTACGGGACCCAAGCTTTTCAAATGTATGCAGACTTACTGACACTTTACAGAGATTATGTTTTTTTGTTTTGTTTGGTTTGGTTTTTTTGTGACAGGGTTTCTCTGTTGTAACTCTGGCTGTCCTGGAACTCACTCTGTAGACCAGGCTGGCCTCGAATTCACAGCGATCTGCCTGCCTCTGCCTCCCAAGTGCTGGGACTAAAGGTGTGCACCACCACCGCCTGGCCAGAGCTTATGTTTTAAAGTCTTCAAAAATAATCTGGAAAATACATTAAGACCCTGTCTTAAAAAAAAAAAAAAAGAAAAGAAAAAAGAAAAACTAACAAAATAATAGCAAAGAAACAAAGTGCTAAGAACAGACATGGATGGAAGCGCGCACCTTTACTCCCAGCACTTGAGGCAGAGGCAGAGGCAGATAGACCTCTGTGAGTCTGAAGCCAGCCTGGTCACATATGGATTTTTAGGACATCAGGAGCTACATATAGAGACCCCATCTCAAAAAACAAACAAACAAACAACAACAAAAGTACTAAGAATACACTATTCAAAAGTGGAGAAGCTAAAAGACAAATGTCTATGTTTTGTCTCACAGTAGATACAAAAAATGTGTTGAGCTGAATTAAAATTTCTACTTTATAGCTGGGTGTGGTGGCCCACGACTTTAATCCCTGCAGTTGGAAGGCAGAGGTAGGCAGATGTCTGAGTTCGAGGCCAGCCTGGTCTACAGAGTGACTTCCAATCCAGCCAAGGCTGCACAGAGAAACCTTGTCTCAATCACCCCTCTGGGAATTCTACTTTATGACAATAAATGATATTATTCTGTGCCACTGGGTTGATCTAAGAGCCACTGCTTTAGGAAGTGGGTGAGGGGAGAAGGGAAGTCCATCGTTCAAGTCAGCTTAAACCTATCTCGGGAACACTCTCCCTAGACCTCTACCTCACTTCACTGGAAGACATCTGATCTGCTTTTGTTCTGCAGAGTTAATGACCAGTCATGTCACCAACATTCAAAAAAAAAATTATATTCAGCAAGTCATTTTGGAAAATACTTCAGTCTACAAAGGCTTATATAAATTAGCACACAAATAAAGATCATTATTATAGAAAAGTGATTGATACTGTTAGAAAGATGAACTTCATAGTTACTCTTTTTGGGGGACAGAGTCTCACTAAGTAGCTCTAGCTGTCCTGGAACACACAGAGCTCTGTCTGCCTCTGCCTCCTGAGTGCTGAGATCAAAGGCATTCACTACTACCAGATGCATGGTCTTTTTGTTTTATCTGTTTTCTAAGAGCAATGTCAGGAACCTATATCACGCATTGACTATCAAAGATAGCCGCCTAAGCATTGCTTTCCTTGTCAAGGAAGAGCTGAGAATAGACGTAGCCTCTGGGCTAATCTACATGCGCAACAGTCACTCAGCTACCAAGTCCTAGAAGGAAGCCGCTGAGTGGCATTCATCTTGTTTTGACCGCCTACCATCCTAGCTTCTGTGTCGCTGTGATAAAACAAGCCGACCAAAAGTTACGCAGGGAAGAAAGGAGTTTATTTTGGCTTTCATTTCCAGATTATAGTCAATCAATGAAGGAAGTCAGGGCAGGAGCGGAAGCAGAAACCATGGAGGAAAACGGCTTGTTGGCTTGCTCACTGGCTTTCTTAGGACTACAGCCCAAGAAATGGCTTGCCCACAGCAGGCTGGGCCCTCCACGCCTCCATTATCAATTAAGACAAGATAATCCTCCACTGCCTACAGACCAGCCTGTACTTACTCAGTGCACACGCTCCTTTTCCGGGATGCTAGGCTGAGCCAAGCTGACAACTGAGCTAACTAGGTCTCCTACTAACGACTGGGACTCTTCAGATAGTGAGAACAAGTAAATTAATAAAAATGTAGTCCTTGTCCTCAAAAATTAAAAGCTAAGTGTGGAGGAGGAAAAGTTTTTAAAAACTGTAATTCAGTGTGCATATAATGTGAAAAATGCTGTAACAAAAGTACAAAGGACTATGGGAAGATAAAGAAGAAATTAGTTATCTACTTCATGATCTAGAAATATGCCACTAAGATATCAAGGCTTGATGAGAACATTTATAAACTTTGATCAGTATGGTTCTGGTTCCAAAATCCTATTTTTAAAAAATTCCAAAGACAATATAAATTTAAAAGCCCAAACACTTCCTAAAAATATAAGAATAAAGGGAAGAGTTAAACTCTGAATATATTTTAAAAACTGTGGTGAGATCCCCGGAGTGCTCAGGGTCCATACAGGGAAGAGGGTGGCAAATGTCTTCAGGTCACGGACAGCTCTAAAAGCATCTTATCCCAAACCCCATCAGCACTGCCCCCAATCTCGAATAAAGATTTAATGTAAGTAACATGATGTGGTTGCCATGCAAATGGATTCGAGTCGAGCCCTGGTGTTCACTGACAGCCTGGTCACAGCAGATGCAAACTGCGGGCATTTCAAGTTGTGATCACAGAAAAACTGGTGACTTCCCTCCTGCAATGCTACCTGGGGTCACACTGCCGCTACTTTATGTGAGACGACGTCAGTAAAGCCTTCTGGGAAGAATAAAGCATGCATTTTTGGTACAATCCCTTTTCATTTTAGGAAGACAGATAACTCACTTCAATAAAATTGGGGGAAGCTAAGTTTTCCATTTGAACATTTGACGTTAAAAGGGAAAGAAGGCGATGTTTGAGTAGCTTAAAAAAGATAAAAGCATTAAACATCCCCCTTTAATTTGTAAAGTAACAATCTTACAATTGTCCCGTGACTCCTTAAAGTAGCACAGGATTCATTTCCTGATTCATTCAAGTTTTTAATTGTGTTTGAAAATAGTAGAAGCATTTGCTGGACAGGCTTGCCAACCTCAGTTTGGATTCCCAGAATCCAAGTAAAAAAAAGGAATAAGCCAGGTGTGGTGGTCCGCATGTTTAATACCAGAAACTGGGAAGGAGAGGCGGGTGGATCAGGTGGATCTCTGTGAGTCTGAGGTCTACACAGCGAGTCCCAAGACAGCCAGGGCTACACAGAGAAACCCTGTCTCAAAAGAGAAAGAAGGAAGGAAGGAAGGAAAGGAAGGAAGGAAGGAAGGAAGGAAGGAAGGAAGGGAGGGAGGGAGGGAGGGAGGGAGGGAGGGAGGGAGGGAGGGAGGGGAAGAAGAAAGAAGACAAGATAGGAAGAATGAATGAATGAATGAATAACAAAAGAAAGAATGAACAAACATGGGCAAGAAGGGGGAGGGAAGAATGTTTCCCAAATTATATATTTCCAGATTAAAATACATATACACAGATATTTATGCACACATAACACATACGTATGCATGTATATTTGTATGGTCAAAGGACAGAAGAGAAATTACCTGATTGTTTCTTCATGATATAGAGAACTAACCACTGGCCCACCAAAACCACTATTGGCTTCTTTTCCTTTCTTCTCTGATACCTGTAAAGAAAAAAAAAAAGATGGGAAAAGACATAAGGACTAAAAGCAATATATATTCAAAAACTATAAAATATTACTTTACTAAAAAACATTAAAATTTTATTCTCAACCACTTCTTCAATGCTAGTAGTAATTTTAAAGTGATTAGTAAAATCAAACTCATGGCAATTCTCCTGCCTCAGCCTCCTAAGTGCTGGGATTACAGCTGCCTTATCAGTCTGAAAATGCTTTTTTTATACAAGAAAAAGTAAAGTAAGAACTTGTCTTACTCAATCCTCTTATATTTTAAATTTCTGCCCCAATTAGTAGGATAAAGTTGGAACATATATGGTATTTAAGAAATACCTGCTAGGAGCTTGAGACATGACTCAGAAGTGAAGAGCATTTGATGCTCTTCCAGAGGACCAAGGTTCAGCTCCCAGCACCCACACGGTAGCTCACATAGACAGTAACTCTAGCTCTCGGAGACGCACGCCCTCTTCCGGCCTCTGCAGGGATCAGCACACACGTGATGCACAGACATGCCAGCAAAATACCCATATTGTAAAATAAATGAGTGAATGAGTAAATAAATAAGATGCAAGTTAAATAAAACTGAAAATGAGAAAACTGGAGCGAGGAAGTAAGGGGGGGGGGAAGGAATGGGTGAGAAAAGAAACCAAAGTATTGAGTCCCTTAGAAGGAAACAGTTCCCAGAGGTTAATACAGTTGTAAGCCTAGACAGTGATTTATTTAGACATAAAACCAAAAATATGACTCATAAAGACAAAAATTAGTGGTCTTTATTAAGGTGTAAAATCTCCTGTTTTGTGAAACACACAGTGAAGCTACAAACAGGAAAACCTTGGCAAAACATCTATCAATAAAGCCCAGTATCTAATATATTCAACTAATTATTAAAAGCCAATAATAAGAAAGCAAATTACGATAAAGATTTGAATAGACATCGCTATCATAATGCCCCACACTGGTGGAGCTATAGGAGATGGGACAGGCCTCTGGGGAGTCTAGCCCAGCCCTGCTTCTGTCCTGCCCTGGTCTGTCTGCCATGTGCAGAGCTCCCACCCACTCCACCCTGAGCTGCTCCTGTGCCTGATCTCACCATCAGAAACCAGGAGCCTAAAATAAACCTCTCCTCCCTCTTGTTGCTTCAGTCGGGTACTGTCACAGGACACGAAAGGTGACTAACAAACTGTGCCAAAGGAAATATGTAAATGACATACGTCAATGAAAGGATGCCTAACATCAAGGGAGCTGGAGAGCCATGCTTACCAGAATGGCCGAAGTTCAGCAAGTTCCCCAGCAGATGAAAGGATTAAAAGGTGGCCCACCTTTTAATATTTTATATGTATATGGTCAATCGCCTCTGAATAGAGGGTTTTTATTCTGCCTCTCTAATTGGGATGTGGCTAGGATTTGCAGTTCATGTTGCACAGTGGTGACACAAGCAGCCTGCCTTCTTGTTGGTCCTAAGGGAAAGTTTCCACCTTTACCACACAGATGCAATGTCTGCATTGTCTACACACGCACATGACATATTATAAACACTCTCTTTCACTCTGAAAGACGTCACAGCAGCCCTCCAGGTACAGACAAGTCAGCACACTTTTGCTGTGGCCCCGTCGGGTGAATCAGCCTCTTATTCCTGAGCCCCCTACACTCACCCCAGTTCTCGGAGAGTGCCCAGTTCTTACTCCTAGTGCTGCAGCCCAGGCCATGGAGGCCTTCCTGTACCTTCCCAACATCCAGGCTTGGGACAAGACACTCTGTGAAGCCCAACCTGCTGTGTTCATATCAGACACAAAACCAGTAACTAAAAATTCACAAACCACAAACCATATGACAATCAAAATAGTATATCTCCTCCAACATCCACCAGGCCTAGGTTCTCCGTTGAGAATCCCAAGGCACAGATCTTTAAAGAACAATCATAAACGTCACCTAAGAATTCAAGAAGTCTAAAGAAGACACAAAGAAACAGCTCAATGAACATAAAGGGAATAAATACCGAGTAATGCCCTAAAAAACACGTACTTAAGGCTGAATGAAATGAGGAAGGCATCCAGGATTTGAAAAACAAATTCAGTAAAGAGAAAGAAACTGAAGAAAACTCGAGTTGAAATGGAGATGGAACTGAAAAACTCAACAGCCCAACTTGAACACTCAGGAAAAAGCCTTCCAGGGAGAACAGATCAAACAGAAAACGGACTATCAGGTCTCAAAGACAAAGGATAGGAATTAGCCCACACAAGCAAAGAACATGGAAATTTCAAGAACATGCACGTTCATTTTTGAATGTTACATCAACTGTCCAGATTCTGCTGGCGTCCTTCCTTCCAGAAGAAGCTGGCGTTTGTCTTCTCCATGTACTATGTACCATGTTTTCAAACTGGCTGCTTCCAAGATTTTACTCTTTTTCACTGGTTTTCAAATTTTTGATGGTGATGTTTATTGGTACAATTTTCTTAACTTCCTTCTGCCTGAGGCTCGTTGAGCTTCTAGACCTGTGAGCTTGGGGAAGTGATCTTCATCAAGGGGTGAAAGTTTTTCTCCCTACATGGTAGTACCATTGACACCTAGTAAACAGAGCTGCTACTAAATGACCCCCGATGCACAGGACAGCACTCCACGACGATAAATCTTTTGGCCTCAAATACCAATAGTTAGGTTGAAAATCTCTGATTTTCAGTTGATTGCAGTTTTCAGCAAATGTTGAAAACTCTGGGTATTTACATTTTTTTTTGTCTTCTCTCACTCTTTTATGCTCCCTGCTTCCTTTTGACTAGCTTCACTGTAGATGTGACCTTTACCATCCTTGCAATGGGTCTTTCATGCGGCCTTCATGTAGCTCTATGTGGTGCTCAGGTTTTCCTCTACTCTGAAGATTTATTTACATCTAACATATAACAACATGCAACAACATTCTATATTTACAGTATATATTTACATATCTTAAAATCCTTGCTATTTCATCATCTCTATCATTTCTGTTTCTGCTTTTATTATCTTTTTATTCTCCTGGCTCCTATTTTCTACCTTTATTTTTTTCATGCTTGCTTAGAAGTCTTCTACTGTGGGCTACACACTGTAAACTGTACATTCCTGTTCGCCAGATACTGTTAACCTGCTTTCATCAGGGTGGGCTCTCTCAGATGCCAGTTAATGAGGCGACCCGAAGTCAGTCCGATCCTTTTGAAACCCACTCATATGCTCATGGTGAGAATCAAAACATTCTCAGGACTACAACCACATAGGGAAAATGGTCACCCACTGTTTTCTAGTGTCTCTCTTCCTGAACTGTCAGCTTCCTTTCATACATGCAGAGGTTAGTGTGTAGCCAAAGGGATCTATCTACAGATCTTTGGAACTCTGTGTAGTAACGTGCTCTCCTGTGTTTGCCTTCTCAAACTCTAGCTCAAATCGGGGAGACTGCCGAGATGGTTTTGGCTCTCTCCTTCCCTCGCAAACTTACAACCTGCTTCCAGGAAAGAAACCCAGGCATGTGCAAGGCTCACTTTGCTTCTTATTCTCTATTGAGGAGCAAGGTCCCACAAATACTAATTTTAAATCCAGTGTAAACATCTATACAGAAATGAAATACACTCAACCAATATCCAACAGTCATATTTTGAGCTGTTTATATTTTTTTACTCATGAACAATGGTATTATGAATAACTGTGTGCATAAGGAATATAGTAATTAAAATCTTTAAGAAAGAAAGAAATGCCACAATTAGAGGTGGCTTGTTCCAAATGCATCCTTCATCCCAGCCTTGCTCTTCTAAAGCAAATGAACAAGTACGGACTGTGGCTCTGCAACAACTTCTGGGAAACAACAAAAGAACTGTATCTTAGACACATAATAATTAAGAAGTTTGCCATTACCTGACTGAATCTCAACAAGCCACCCCAAACGCACTAGTTATCTGTCGTTTCATCCACTCCAGGGGTAACATTTTGGCCTCTTGATTTCCACTTGGGTGAAACGTCTCTCATAAAAGCTAAGGTTTGAGTTGGTAAGGCAGCTCAGAGTATTTGCCACCACCTGACAACAGGCGTTTGACTCCAGAACCGATATGGTGGAAGGGAAGAGCAGACTCCTACAAACTGTCTCTGAGCTCCAGAGGAGCACTGCGGCAGGAGTGCCCAGCCCCCAATACACACAAATACATAATCGTAATTCATTTTTTTAACTTAGAGGTTTATCTCATTTTTCTCTACTCAAAATCCATTAAGTTATTTTTATGTTGCGTCAGCAGTTAAAGGAAGAGACTTCGATTTGGCAGCCAGAATGATAAAATTTGCCAGTCCTTACAGCATCTCAAGCTGTATTAAGACATCAAATGTTCCTTCACTGAAAGAGGAAAGGGTAACCAGCTAGCTGAACCTTTATCACTTGATTTGTGGTCTAGCAGTTTCAGGATCAAGATCAAAATATTTTCTATTTGAAAACTACTTATGCCGAAATTCACCACACTAATACATGAGGTGGTTCCTTACAGCCATGTGGTACCTCTCTCGGGCTCTTTCCTACCGGTGTATTCAACTTGTTTACAGCTTGAACTATAAAACTTTGTGCAAATGACAGACTAATTACTCAGTCTCACTTCCTCATTTGTAAAGCTGGAATATTTACCTGCCTCAGATTTGTTTTCAGGACTTAAGATAGGTCTATTTAGATAGAATAGCAGCTAGCATGAAAAAGAGCATCACAGAAGTCAGCTGATGTAGTAAAAGCCACAGCCAAGACAGCCATGGCTGCAGTGCTCCTCTACTGGAAAATGGAGACTGGTATCTGGTCAGTATCGTCCATGAACGTACCCAAGCTCAGCCTCAGCACGAGACCCTGGCACTGTCTTGCACTTAAATAGGCAGTAATTACAAGAGGTGTCATTATTTTCTACAATGCTGAGAGAGAAAAAACAGCCAATAACCATAATCTACCATCAATTTTAAGAAATAGTCAGATTTCAAAAATCTTAGAAAGCTGAATAAATGTCTGTCTTAGATTTGGTGAAATTGTCAGGTTTGACAGACTGGAAACCTGAAGAGAGGTGAAGTAGTGTGCTGGCTAGTCCACTATGGTAGTGCCCTCCCTGATGCCGGGTTCTACGAGAGAGCAGGCTGAGCGAGCTGTGGGAAGCAAGGCAGTAAGCAGCACCCTCCATGGCCTCTGCATCAGCTCCTGCCTCCAGGTTCCTGTCCTGCTTGCATTCCTGTCCTGACTTTCTTTGGTGATGGTCAACAATGTGGCAGTATACGCCAAATAAACCCTTTCCTCACTCACTTGTTTTTGGTCATGGTGTTTTGTTGCAGCAACAGAAACCCTAAGATGGTAGGCAATATGACTTAATAAATGGAATAATGACTTTCAACCCAAAGAAGTCTGACAGCCAAGCTTATACTATTTCTATCAAAAACTATACTCTTCTGCAAGCTTTTCTTGAAACCATTATTATACAGGGACAATATTAGTAAAAATGTGCACTCTCTCTAGCTAGGTGTAACTTAGGTGTAACAACTTAGCTAGGTGTAACAAGCAGTCAGACTGCTTGCCCTGCATGCATACAGTTGTGGGTTCCGTCCTAGCACTGAATGAACGCAAGGGTGGCATTCGCCCTGGGAAGACAAAGGCAGATACTGTGAGGTCAGTTTGGCCTATAACCTATAATTAAGCAAAACAAAGTGAAACAAAAAAACTCCTATCCTCCAGAAGAGCAAGACTGGCATTATTTTGTCCTTTAACAAGATATCTTAACTTCAGGCTTTCTCTGTGTAACGTTTTGTGGTTTGGGGGTTTTTGTCAGGAAAGGGTATCAGTGGGTGGTACTGGGATCCATCCCTGGGCCCTGGCCATACTGCCATGCTTCTATCACTAAGAAACATCCTCAACTCTTACAGTAAGATTTGTAAAGATTTAATTTCTTCAAAAAATACTACTCAGATTTTCTGATTCCTAATCTGTCAGTTTGGGTAAATTGTATTTTTGAGAATTCATAAATTTCTGCTACATAATTGATTTGGTTGAAGTTGTTAATAAGATTGCCTTAGTTATGGTTTCTGTTGCTGGGATAAAACACCATGACCCAAAGCAACTTGGGGAGAAAAGGGTTTGTTCCACCTTACAGCGTGTAATCTATGACCCAGGAAAGTCAGGGCAGGAACTCAAACAGGCCAGAAACCTGGAGGTAGGTGCTGATGCAGAGGCCGTGAGGAGTGCTGCTGACTGGCCTGCTCCTCTTTTCTTACACATGGCAGGACCATCTGCCCAGGGGTGGCAACACCCACAATGGACTGGGCCCTCCCACATCAATCATCAACCAAAAAAAATGCACCACAGGCCAATCTGGTGGAGGCATTTTCTCAATTAAGGTTTCCTCTTCCCAAATGACTTTACGGAGTGTTAAGTGAACATAAAACTAGCCAGCACAATTGGTCTTCTGTCTGCTTGACACACAAACACATCACCGTTAAACCATAACGTTTCCTTTTTTGTTGTCCGCAAGATGTCGTATTAATAACAATATCTACATAAAACATAATTCGAAACTTTGAAAGTCCCAAAGCCTCTAAAAATCCAAACCCTTTACAAGTTCAGTTCCTTTAAAACATCCAAAAATCTCTTTCAAGGATCAAAGTTTCTCTAAAATATCCAGTCTCTCTAAAATTCTCAAGCCTCTCTAAAATATCAAGATCTCATAACTGCAATTATTCCAAGAAGGAAAACCAGGACACAGTCACAATCAAAGTAAAGCAAAACTGAAGTCCAACAGCATGAAAGTGTCACACTTCTGGGTCTCATCATCTTCTAGACTCTAAACAACTTGTCAGAGCACACATAGTCTGTTTCATAGTTTCAGCCAACTCCACTCCACACCTGCTGCTGTTCCTGGTGGTTGTCCATGGTACTGGCACCTGCACACACATGGCAAGCACACACATGGCAAGCACGCGCACACACACACACACACACGCACACACGAATCACAATTAAGTAAAATAAAATCCCTTAATGGAAAACTAAGTATTTTAATTAGACAAATCAAAATTTGCAATGAGTTGCCACTGCAAATAAGTCACCAAAAGGGCCAAGACAGTAAGAAACGTTACGCTGCACAAATACAGATGTAGAAAAAGGACACCTCTCCTGAGAAAGTTTCGAGTCTTTATGCACATGCACAACTCTTATGTAGGAGCTCCACATGGTAATAACACTATTTAGTAGAGTCCATTGTGCAACAAAAACGTATAAAACAAATTAGAGCTCTCTAAATCTTTATATAATTTATACTTTTAGTACCCAGAATGCTGTGAAGATGAATTACATAATATAACAAATTGTAAAAACTGTCAACCACTTAAAAGGGGTGGGGGACTAAAATCAACAAAAAACTAAAAAGAAAACTTACAAAAAAGTGTACTGCAGCAACTGACAAGGGACAGCTGCATGAAGTTGTAATCCATATTGCTGGCCAACTTCCATAATTACTTCCATAATTACAATCCCGTAATTAATTGTCAAGCCACAGGGATTCCTCCCCTCAGAGAATATGTTCACATTCATCTTCTACATGCTGCTGTTCTTTTTCCAGTTCTCCCAGGATCTGGAACACGGTCACTCCCTAGTAGATTTTCCCGTCTTCTCATCTGGACCACACGTGTAACCCTGGCTGTGCAGAGACCCAGTGTGTAGGTACTCACAGCACCCCTCAAGGCTGGTGGGGACAGTGATCAAGCAGCAACATGGTGGGGTCTTCTTATCCTGCTGTGCATGTAATTATTCTCACACCAAACAGCAACTGAATGGGTTCTTCAGACAAATGTGACTTTAATTTATTAAGAACTTCTGGAATTTCATGAGCTTGATGGTATTCCAATGCAGATAGATGGTGTGTTTTTAAATAGTCATTGCCACATCATTTGGCCAATTCATCAAAAATTTCCATCAGATGTACTGGGTCAAATGGAATTTATTGGCAGCAATCTTTAAATGCATCTTCGCATGCTTCAGTCACACCCTACTATCATTATGGTTTGGGGATTCAACTGAAACCCATTTTCTTCTACAAGGTCCAACAAATCTCCAAATAAATGACTATAAAGTCCTTCATTTTTCCAAGCCATTATATATAAATGGGTAGATGCATTCTAAATTTTCACTTCACACAAGAGCATGAGTTGTATATACTTGATTTTAAAAAATATAATAAACACCAGGACCGTTTTGAAAATACCACCAACTAGCCAAAGTACAGTATGCACCAGTCTTTCTAGTTAGACCGGGAGGCTGCATGCAAATACTGAATCTTCTTTGACATTCAAGCCTCAGCAGTGTTTGCTTTAGCAGGGTACTGGCTTGTCCACTTCCTGTCACTCTTTGAGGAAGGGCAGACTCAAAGGCAAGCCGCGGCACTGTGTAAAGAGGCGGAAGTGGCACACTGCTGATCGACTGCAGTCCTGCCCACAGCCAGGGCAGGACTTACCCAGAAACTCAGTGTCTACCTTTCTGTTGTCTGAGACAGGCCTCACTCTGTAGCGCAGGTGAGCCTTAAAGTCACTTTGCAGTAGCCCAGTGATTTTGAACTCAGATTCTCCTGCCCCAGCTTCCCAAGCACTGGGAGCACAGGTATGAGCTACATTCCTACTACCTTTTATCTTCCTAGTGGCAGAATCTTGGTTGTCAGGGTTTTAATTCAGGATTTCAATCTTTTGTGACTATGATCTTTAGGATTTGTCTTTCAAATTTTCAATATTTAGGATTTATCGTGTTTATGATTGTACTCAGAGTCTGATCAAGCAACTTCATTCATGGTTTATATCCTATATGAAGATATATGTCCAATAGAAAGTTGCATACAAATGCTCCCAGCAGCATTGTCAAAGAACCACCGTGGGGGCTGGAGAGATGGCTCAGCATTAAGAGTACCTCTGCTCTTGCAGTGGCCCAGGTTTGGTTTCTAGCACCCACATAGTGGTCCACTACTACCTGTAACTCTGGATCCAATGCCCTCCTCTTACCTCCATGGGCTCCTGCATGCATATGGTGCAAAAAAACTCATGCGTGCTCATGTACATACAAATAAATAAATCTTAATTTTAAAATAACAAATAAACCAATAGTCCAACAACAGATGAATAGACGTGTTATATCCATACAGAGAATATCATTCAGCTGTAAAGAGAATAAGTAATGGGGGCTGGAGAAATAGCTCAGTCAGTAAATATTTGTCAGGCAAGGCTAAGTTTTTTAGTTTAATCCTCAAACTCACACAAAAAGCCAAGTGTGAAGGCGTACACTCCTTATCCCAATGTTAGAGAGGTGGAGAATGGAGGGTCCCTGGGGCTGACGGCCCAGCTCCAAGCCAGTAAGAGACCCAGTCTCAAAAGAAGGTGGAAGACTCCTGGGAACTATATTGGAGGTTGTTGTTTGGCCTCCATATGTGCACAAACAAACATGCATGCACACACACACATATTCACACACACACATGAGAAAGGAATAAAGTACTAGCACATGCTACAATATAGAAGAATCTAAAAAACAAACAAAAAAACCTAGCAATGAAAGAAGCCTGCTAAAATGCCCATACATTCTCATATCATTTGAAGAGTCCAGAACGGGCTAGCTAACCTATGGAAACAGCATACATTATTGTTAGCACTAGGAAACACAGACCGAAACCAACAGCTAAAGGCTACAGCATTTCTTTTTGAAAATGCTTTTAATGGATTGTGATGATGGTTGTGGAACTTTGTGGACATGCTGAATAAAGTGCTTTTGTATCTTTAAACGGGTAAAGTGTAGGTGAGTGAGTACTGTGTGTGTTAATCTGCAAAGTACAGATATCAGTTACTCTGTCACTGTAGCTGAAATACCCCACAGAAACAATTTAAGGAAGGAAGAGTTTGTTGGGCTCCTGGAACCAGAAGTTTTAGCCCATCACGGAAGGCATGGCAGAGCTCTTGGCAGTAGGGTGTGCAGTAGGGAATCCTCACATGGTACAGGATCAGAAGGAGGCATGTACAGGCTGGAGCCAGGGGCGAGAACCACCTTCAAGTCACTCCTAGTGGCCCACTACCACCAGCTTGATTTTACCTCCTAAGGATTCCACCTCCTTCAAAATAGTATCTGAAGTTGGGGGCTGTGCATTCAAAACATAGCCCTTGGCCTGGCCTGACATACACACCTTTAGTCCCAGCACTCAGGAGGCAGAGGCAGGTAGATCACTGGGAGTTCCAGGCCAGCCTATCTACATGGTAAGTGAGTTCAGGCCAGCCAGAACTGCATAGTGAGACCTTGTCTTAAACAAAAAACAAACAAACAAAACTCTCCATGAGCCTGTGGGACATTTCTGATTCAAACTATAATAGCACGTGAAAAGAATACAAAGCTTAAGATTACTAGATAAATAGACAATCTATACTTTAACTGGCCTATGAGCTTATCATATTTATTTTGGTAACCCTGAAAAGTAAGGAATGAAAACATATGTCCAGTAAATTATGTTTGAAGAGGCTAAGAAATTTATTATCCCAATAGAAAGAGTTCCCACTGAAAAAAGTTTAAGGTGGCTAGATACTGAACAGAGTAGGTCTGCTCAGCTGAAAACTCCACTTGCATAGAAGACAGTCATGCAGAGACAGACCACACAACAAACACAAGACGACATTACCTTATACTATCAGAGCTGTTTGTTTGTGTAAATACACTCTGATGTTCATACAATTACAAAATCATCTAATGACATATTTCTTACACTGTGACCCTGTCATTACAGAGATATAACTGTAATTCACTTTCCAGATCTGGAGTAGAAGAGGCATTACTGTAACAGGTAATCTCCAAACCAGTACCACTCAGGACGGTCCTGCCCTATCACTACACCACAAAATTGAATTAACTCTGCATTATGCAGGGAATTAAGTGTGTGTGTGTGTGTGTGTGTGTGTGTGTGTGTGTGTGTGTATTTGAAAAGAAAAGTGACATGAGCTTAGAATTACACGTATTGAACTGTGGCCAACACTGTATGAATCTATAAAGGGAATGTATTCATAATTAATTCAGAAATATAATTATAATCAGTGAACCTTCAAATCTTTGTTATTCTTATTACTGTCAAACATATTCTGGTCAGTTTTATAAAATATTTAAAAGACAATATAATTTTACAGCTTAAGTTTTTCAATGTAGACAATTTCCAAACCTTCAAAAAGTTTCAGAAACTCTTAATTTATAACTCTTTATCAAAGCATGGCATAACTGTCCCCAAGGAAGGTAGCCTGGGCAGACAGTAACTATATTTGACAGCAGCAATTACATGTGACTTTGGAGATTAAAGCCACTGATGTGTGTGCAATGACTGCTCTGACATTTTCTGTTACCACCAAAACTCAGCTGGAAGAAAATCCATAGCAAACTTCACCTGGGATGCAGGAACTCCACCCTAAGAAAGCACAGGAAAAGGTATGTGCAAGCAGGCAAACACTCAACATTCCGTTGTTGAGAGACTTGACAACGCAGGAACTAGGTACAACTAATACGTAATTATAAAGGATATTTCTACTTCCAATTAATTGAGAATACCAGAAAAAAGTGAGAGTGAATGTGACTAAATGCTCATCTTCAGTGAGGCCAAACAGCTGATACTTAATAATACTACACTACAGCAGAAGCTGGCTCAGCAGTCGCATATAATAGCTAATAAGAGACTTTTAAATTAATAGAACTCCATGTTTTGCGGTGCTTTTTTGTGTTTTGTTTGTTTTAAGATAGAGAAAGAGCATGAAGTTGAGTGGGCAGGGAGAGGGGGAGGATATGGGGGAAGGAAAAGAACTCAATTCATATATATATTGCCTGAAATCCTAAATAAATAAATAGTACAAAGTAAATACAGGATCTTAGAAATCTATCATCAACAAGGCAGAAAAGACAACACATTGTTCTTTCTAAAATCAGGGATAGGAAGATAATAGTCTAACCATACACCTGTGGCCTGCATGCCCCAGGATGGCCAGCACACCAGAGCAACTCAGCAACCAGACAAGCCTGGACAAAAGTACTGGTGCATCTGAAAGGAGCGCATTCAGGGGAAAGAGATTCCTGGGTCCAAAGGCGGGGACAGAGAGACCCCAACTCCCAAAGGCCCATCCACCTAGTGAAGGTAGAGTCCCTTAGCCAGTAGAGAGGAGCTATGTCTAAAACTCTACATATGGTTCCTTCCTCTTGATGGAGCCCTGTGTATTTGGCAGTCCTAAAACATGCTGGCAGGCTCACCGCCCCAGTCTCTACTTCAGAGGAAAGCCTACCTTTTGTTGGTATTTACTGAGTCCTAGGAAAAGAAAGATCTCTCTCATATCATCCTCATCTTATCTCAGCGGGGTGGACAGGTTGCCAGCTCACGAGCTCACAAGACAGCAGAGAACTCTATCATCCTTTGCCTGTCAGTTATTCTTCAAAACATCTAAATATATTGCTAGATCTACTGCTATGGAAACCTATGATAAATAGGCAAAGAAAAATTACACTCATTTAAGGAGAGCAATGGCTAGGATGACTCAAAATGACTGGCCATTTGTGACGGGGGCAAATAACTGAAGAACAGGAAGCTTTCACATAACAAAGTATGGAGACGTATAGGTATAACACTAAATCCATTATCTACCGAAGTCTAACACTCTACCAGTATTAGTGCTGAAAGTTTAAAATCTCTCTCCTATAGCACGGTTCAAAAGAGCCTTTCAATTGATATGCACAACCCCACAATAGTAATGAACCAGGCATGGTGGCAATGCCTGTAACTCCAACACGTGGGAAGGAGGAGGAGGATCTCAAATTCAACGGAAGACCAATGTATACCACAGAGCAAGGCCCTGTCTCAAAAAAGAAAAGCAATGAAAAATATTCATACTTATTAGAATCACATTTAGAATGTATACATGTCATATAGGAGACACAGTTTATGTTAATAAACACCTCCAACTTATTTCTGCTTAATTCAACACAGCAAGTACTTTTAAACTCCAAGTCATCCTGAAAGATATGTTAATCAAGGTACCTGCTACTAAGATGTTATCTATTACCAGGGACTTAAGATGTGCTGCCACATCAAACAGGTAAGAAACAATTCAAGACAAAGAAGAACAAATATTAAAACATATACCATTAAAAGGAAAGTAGCTGACTTTACAGGAAGGGAGAAACTAGTCTGGACTGGGAGGTTCATATAGTAAACCATGATCAATCAGGACTAAACCAGAAAAGCACGAAAGGAATTTCAAGAAACAGCATCAGGTGGGGGAAAAGTGTTGAGGGACAATGAATAAAGAGCTACATCAGACAGGAGTGGAATCTGCTGTAATACAGTTAGAGGTAAATCTGGATTCATCATACGGGGGAGGAAAACATTGGTTACAGAGAATCTTGAAGGTAAAAATTTAAATATTAAAATCATGTATGTTTAAGCTAGCCAGGCAGTGGTAGTGCACACCTTTAATCCCAGTACTCAGGAGTCAGAGGCAGGTGGATCTCTGAGTTTGAGGCCAGCTTAGTTTACAGAGTGAGTCTCAGGACAGCCAGGACTACACAGAGAAACTATGTCTTGAAAAAGCAAATGTGTGTGTGTGTGTGTGTGTGTGTGTTTACACGTATCATTTTCTTTTAAACCTCATTATAAAAAAGACTATATATTCTAATATAAAACTGGGCATCTCTCCTACAATCTAATGTACCAAATCCGTTAAAAAAAAATAGCTTCTGGGGCTAAGGAGATAGCTCAGTCAGGCAAGTGCTTTCCATGCACAGATGAAGAGCTGAGTTCAAACCCCAGCACGCACAGCACTACTGTAAAAAGCTAGGTGATGTGGTAGCATGTACCTCTAATCCCAGCACTGAGGAGAACACAACAGAGAAATCCTTACGGCTTATTGACCAGTCAGTCTAGCCATCAACAAGCACCGAGTCCCAGTGAAGACAAGCTCCTGCAGCACAGAAGCTGAGTCGCTCTCTGGCCTCCGCATCCACACAGCCCCTCCAAGCACACAGCTTTAAAGTTCTACTAGAATGTTTTATTAGAATTTTTATTAGAACGTAAAGCTCTAGTAAAGGTGATGTTTTAAGATTGCTCTAGGATACAGCACTAAAAATAATTCTTATTATAAAACACTGATTATTCATAAAATTAAGATTCTGAAAGTGATGAATCTGTCAGGCAATCTCAGAGTCCAACAGAAAAGATATTCTAGTTATTCTCTCTAAGGCTGTAGTATTTTGGCTTCAGCACACGATATTATTTCTAATTTTAAAATTTTATTTATTTTAACTTTATGTGTATGAGTGAGTGTTTGCATGTATGTCTGTCCACCCCTTGTGTGCCTTGTGCCCGTGGAGGCCAGAAGAGGGTGTTGGAGATGTTTGTGGGCTGTCCAGTGGTGCTGGGACAAGCGCTCCTAACCACTGAACCATCTCTCAGGCCCCACACTGCTAATTTTTAAACTATGGTCAATAATCTAGTGTTTCTGCACTTTTTCCATAAGTACGTTTGTTGTTCTAGCTCTAGCTTTTTCTTCCAATTATAGTCACACAGTCTGTTAAAGTCTTGTGTGTGAACAGCAGCTCATGAAGGCAGAGACTGATTACTCAATCCTAGTAGTTAAGGAGGTGCATACACACGAGCTGGGACTCACGACTCTCAAACCGCTAGCGATGCCCTGCTGACGCTGGCCACGAGCAAAAGGAAGGCCAGCGCTCTGGGACCACTCTACCCACTCAGAGCCCATGTGAGGCGTTAGCCTGTTAGGTGTCTTCACATGCTCCATTCAGTGGTCCAAACACTGCACACGGGGGAGTCCGGCAGTTTAGCTGCCAAAATATATGCGCAGAATAATGTTCAAGTTTCATAGAGAAGGAAAATCAAAATCACATTGTTATTTATCCCATAAATTCTTACAAAATAAACCCTTATTTTGAATTCTATTATATTAAATGCGGGCTGATGATAAAGGGACAGATATTGTACAATCTAAGTGTATTTATACAATACTACCAAACTTTACTAAGGGAAAAATCAAATACACATGTCATTAAGAAAACATTTAAAGTTGGAAAACATGGTGTGTGTTTAGTTAAGACAGTATTAGGAGATGAAGGTGTGACCCAAGATATTAATGTTTTATTTATTCTAATTACAATCAGTTTCAAAACAATAAGCCAGGAACATAAAATTGGAATGTAGATATAGTGTATTAGAGAAGGGTGTCTTGGGACTACTGATTCCTACAAAAATATTTGATAGGTATTTACTATTTACAGGTAATATGAGCTTGTTCATAAAGCTTTTTCAACAGGAGCTTAACACTGTCTCAGCACTCACTAGTTTTCTTGACTTGCTGAAAAAGAATTTTAAAATATATTATTAGAATATTAAAATTAAAAAAATATTATTAAAACAACGATAATAAATCTGCATAAAATTTATCTCTAATTAATAGTTTCAGGGCCAGCAAGATTGCTCAGTCGCTGCTTCCAAGCCTGACAACAGGAGTTTGATCCCCAAAACCCACATAATGGAATGAGAGAACACTCAGATGCTGACCTCTGACCTCCTCATGAACACTCATGAACATGTGTGCGCATGCACACACACAATGAATGATAAGAAACGGACACAATTAATAGTGTACTTATGAACAGAGTGCTCACTGACTGGATTATGAGCACCAAACCTAAGAACAATTCCTTAGAGGCCCAGAAAGCTTTCTGTTCCTCAATGACTCATTTGTTCCTTAGTGATTGTAATCAAAATTATTTACGTTTTATTATTGAAAGGCAAAAAGCGGAACACTCATATCAACAATAATTTAGCACACAAATCAGCATAAAAGAAGTAATGAGCCTCAAAGAATAGGGAAAAACTTGCCATCCATTTTATAGGTATTCTTTACTCCTGACCCCATCTAATTACTTGTGGTCTTAAGCTACTCATTTATAAGTTGGCTAAAGTAACCAGTAAATACTCCTTTGGGGCGCATCATTTGTAATACTGATTTATTGACCGGCTGCCTCCCAGTGAGGAGGTCTGACCCTGTGTTTATAATTAGGCTGCATAATGTGGGAGCAGAGTGACGGCCCACATTCTTGCTTTATGAAATGATATGAACATACAAAATGATGCAATTTAATTAAAGAATGTGAGTTTCCTCTATGCAGTTTGAAAACACTATTTTTAGCAACATCATAGCATATGCCCAAAAGCGTGGTAGCCATACTTGTACAGACATTGGCAACAGATGCCATAGCTTATTGTATATATGCACTTCCTCATTTAGTAAAGAACTCAACAGATGCTTACGGCCTGCTAACTGGGAACACAGTCATAACCCAGACAAATATATTCTTGCGGACCTTAAAGTCTAAAGGACATGAGAGGCAAATGGTCAATTACAAAGTAAGCAGATAAAATATTATGTAAAGGAAAATATATGCTACATAGTTTTAAGACTAAATTTCATTCTTTTTCTTCTAAATATTATACAGTAATATTCTCATGTATCATTTTCATCCTTTGCTATGAGTCAGCTCTGGCTCTCAGTTTGCATAGATTTAACCAGAGCAAAGTTCTGACCTAGTAATCTGGTGTCATGTTCACAGTGGTTCTCGATACCCATTGTGAGTAGTCAATAATTATTAACCACTAATGAAAAGTCACAAATGACTAATAGAAAACATGAGCCTGTATTTCTTCCTAGACAAATAATGCATTACTTGATGAGTCTAAGTCATTAATCAATAACTGAAACTATAAAATTTGGCCACTGACTGCTAGGCATCCATCCTGAAGAAATAATTAGATAAGTGTGCAAAAATATAAGTAGAAAGATGTTTATCGCAGCATTACCTATAGAAGAAAGAGAGAGGGAGGAAGGGAAGAATGAGGAAGGGAGGGAGGGAGGGAAGGAAAAGAAGAAGGAGAAAGAGGGGGAAGGAGGGAGGGAGGCGGGGGGAGAGAAAGCAGCTAAATATGAAAAGAATACAGTCAGGGCTTGCCCAAACAACAGAACAACATGCAAGCATTAGAAACCATATGTGGAGAAAAATCAAATAAAATCCCAGCTATGTGTACATGTGAATTTGAAAATTTTCAAAATCTGAACACACACAAGAAATGTTACAACAACAACAAAAACCCTCGTATTGTCATCAAACAGTCCTACTGCCTGAGTTTCTATAAAAAGTGTTATTTGGGGGGCGGGAAGGGGGGCATGGGCGGGCGGTGAGTGATATCTCAGGAGCACATGCATGCTCAGCAGGAGAAGGGCCTTTGGTTCAATTCCTGGCACACAAAGAAGTAAAGACTAGGAAAAATAAAACTATTTCTTACTTTGAGAAGAAAAAGAAAAACAGCAAAAAACAACTCTTTTCACCCACCAAAGACAATGCAATCTGGCTATTCTACACACACAAACACACACACACACACACACACACACACAGAAACACATACACACAGCACACACAATTTAAAAAATGGATAAACTAAGTGCCCAGCAGCATGGCCTCTCAGCCTTTTGCTAAGATCAAGTATAAGACTCTAAGTATGTTTTTTGTTTCCTAAACATTTGTTCTTCATTTTAAACAGTTATCTCACAGTCTCTACCATTTAAATAAATTATTTTTCCATTGTTTTACTGGATGTTCAATGTGAAAAAACCCAATCTACAAGTATATAAGGTAAAAACTGAAACAAGAGTCCTCTTTCATTACACTGCCCAGTTCCACATCACCTTCCCAACACCGGCTGTGCTCACATGTGGGCACACGCACCAGTTACATACACATCACCCTCCCAACACCGGCTGTGCTCACATGTGGGCACACGCACCAGTTACATACACATCACCCTCCCAACACCGGCTGTGCTCACATGTGGGCACACGCACCAGTTATATACACATCACCCTCTCAACACCGGGCTGTGCTCACATGTGGGCACACACACCTAACAGACTTCCAAGACGACAGCAAATTAAATACACTGACCTGCCTTTTATTGCAACAGACCTCGCACAGCCAACTTTCAGTACGACACTTCTTATCACTGAGTTCCACTGTACACTATGTTACAGTATGTTGTTATTTAACCATTCCCTGTTGTTTGCATTATACCCCTTCTAGAATTTGCTGATATTTTTATTCCGTTTCAGAAATTAACCATTAGCTTCTGCCCAGGATTCCCTGAGGAACAGAACCCGAGGCAAGGCTTCCAAAATGAAGAATTCTTGGGAAGTAAAATCCCAATATATGAATGATGAGAAGGAAAAGGAAACGAAGCCCAAAGAAGAAACAAATAAAAGTTCTGTTGACAAAACTGGCTCCACTGATCTGGGTCTCAGGCTGTCTGCTGCTCAGACCACGCACCATCGTTACCTGGACCTGCAGCAAGGTAACAGCAGAAGGGAAGACAACCACCGCCCACTCTTTCCTGCCTTCGGAAGCTCTGGGTTTGCTACCTAACCCTTCTTAGCAGTCACTGAAGGCTGAGGCCATACCTCTGCCATTGTCATCTGAGACAGGAGGAGTCACGGAGGACCTGGTGAAGCTGCCCTACAGCAAAGGAGGCCAAGTGGGCAGGCAGTGCAGAGGTGACAAGAACTGTGTCCTGAAGTTCTGCCCGTCGCGCTCTACTCCAGGTGAGTGGCGGCCTATGTCTTCCTGCTCTGCCAACAACTCTCTAATCCAGTCTGACGGAGAAAGCAGGGCTGCTTCAGCCCACACCTCGATTACTAGTGAGGTTAGCCATGTCCTCCTGCTAGATTTCGGGTGTGCTTTCCTCACTTTTCTCCCACAGGTCTATATTAAATGACAACAGCCTGCCACACTCACTTCTGTCCCATTTCCCAAATCACTTCAGGCTGCCTATAAATCAGGCGTTTAAGGCAACCGTTGGTCAGCTTGACTACTGCACCATAAAATCGGACAGTTACTTTGCCTGTAGATGCAGCCAAAGAGGACACAGAAAGAACATGACAACTAACTTATCCCCAGGTTCTAGAATCGAATTTCGCAAGGTCAGGAAAATATTAGCATGTAAGAAAAATCTGGACTTCTACACCGTTGTCTCCACACTGTGGTCCCTACGCCATTGACTCCGGATAGAACGCTTCACTGTTAAACAGAACAACACCTGCTTGCCGGACTTCTATGAGCCAATCAAGTCACACTGCTTAGTGCCTGACTCAAGTTTCTTCTGTCACTGTAGGGTTCTGACCATAAGACAACACTTTTACCGACATAAAAGCTTTTTTCCATATAAGGATGGACACTGGGAAATTCAGACCCCATGTACTTATAAAACCATGTATTTACAACAATATCTCTTTTTTCTTTCTAAGAACCAATCTAACTGTTCTTTTAGATTTCATTTCTACATTGACCTACTGCTCAGTCCACTCTCCTAGTTCTCCCCTTCTATCTTGGCTGTTTCTAAAATAAAGTCTAACAAACACATTACAGCTTTGACTGCAGAACAATAAAGTACTAACATTTTTATTCTCGCACACCGGGGTCTGGGGAGATGGTACAGAGGTCAGGAGGGCATACTTCTCCAACCTTAGTTCCGCCTGCACCACCCACATCAGGTGGTTCATCGCCTGTAACTTCGGCTCCAGAAGGGTCCAACAACCCTAATCTCCACGGGCACCTGAACTCCCATGTACACATCACTGCTTCCCGTAATTTAAAATACAAATAAATTTTAAAAATTAACAATTGTGTCAAACACCAGAAAGTCTCAATACATGTGCATTGTGAAATAAATAAAACTGCGTTGTCCCCAGAAAAGGGAACCTAAAAACAACATTATGACAATATTTTAAACCCAAGTCTGTAATAATATTAAAAAAAAAAAAAAAAACAATGAATGCATTTATTTTCAACTTAGTTAATAAAATCTACTTACTCACCTGATACATTCAATCTGGAGAAAAACTATTTTCCAGATTCTAAAGGAAAATGACTTAGATATTGCAAGAATCATAGAGGAAGTATTTTTATTTTTAGCTCTCAAAAATTCTTCTATAATTTCAATTTGGCCGTTCAAAAGAACACACTTAGTGCTGTATTCTCACTAGTATCCTGGCAACACTAGCACCGAATCTCACTTATTTTTGATAGCATATTTATTAACAAAATCTTGCCTTTACTAGGTATTATTGTAAGTAATAAAAAACATTTAATATTTGAATTCTATCTACAGTTTTTAGACTATTTTCTATATATCTAATTCCAATGAGTTATAACCTTCTACCTCAACTTTACAATGTGACAATGAACAGCTCACCTTCAAAAGCAAACATGCCAATATTGTAAATAAGATGTTAGCAATAAACACTAACAGAAATAGATGATGTGCCTTTTTTTCCTCTTGCCCTAAAGCAAATCTACATTGGTTCACTTTCCCAATTTGAGCTTTTAAAAATGCATACTAAATTCCCCTATATTGTATTTCAATCAATTGCTTAAGCTGAGACTACAATGTCGTAAATAAAATACTTGACCATAAATTTCTCAAGAGACATAAAATCAAAGACACCTAACACCTACAAATTAAGTAAGGGGAAAAAAATCCCACAAGTTAAAACTGAAGAGAAGTTGCCATATCAAGTTCAGCTGATGAGTCAGCTGACTACTCTATTCTGAACAGACTCGACCTAAAGTTCCACACTGGACTAAGATTACAGCCATGTACCAAAATCATCTTGGTCTGGTATTTTCATTTCATGTTTTCTTATAAATTATGAAGCTATGGGAAAAAGTCCATCACTTTTTGACTGTTTGACTGCAAAATCAGAACCTAGAGTAGCAAGGGTGTGAGCTATCTAAAACCAGGACTCTGTATGCAGTGGAGGACCTGTAAAACAGCAGACACTTAAGCTTAGGTATATACTACCACATTTCAAACGCCTGGAAGATCTCAGGCCTGCCATGATTGTGTATTTATACACTAACAAGAAACTCACGTAAATTTTCTTAAAGGCCTAAAAAAAAAAAAACTAGCAAGTCTTTTCAGTGTTTTCATACAAACAGGCGCTAATCCACATTTTACCACACTATAAAGTACATTTAAAAGAATACATGAAATTAAGTTGAATTGATTTCTTCTACAAGACATGATTAAATGGTATTTAAACCAAATGCCACTATGTCAAGATGGATAAAAACACTTAACTGTTCTATTTATTTTGCCAAGATAAATCAATTTCTTAGAAGTATCATTTGAGGCTGGGCGTTATGCAAGCCTGTCACCTGGGAGGTGTAAGCTGGAGGATCACAAGTTCAAGGCCAACCTACGTAGTAAAAAACATAGTAAAATCATGTCTCAGGAAACAAAAAAAAGTGTTATTTGAATGGAAGTACAGTCTCCAAATTTCAGAACTTGTTGCAGCTACTTGTTCATAAAACTTAAGCAGAAACTGGCAACTTGTGCATCTATTGCTCTGTTCATTCTGTGGTTGATAACTCAGGCAGAGTTGGTCAAATCTGAAGACAGAAGATAAAAGACACTTAACTCTTTTCCACGGGGCACAAAATAATGAATAAAAAGAATGCGGACATTACTCAAGCATGAAAATGATCAAACAAAATCATGTCAGTGTATTTCCTCAAAAGCATCTCTCTCCCACATGTATGTGTCCACATCTCTACACACGGTCACATGTTAATATTTCCAAAGCTAAAGCTATGCATCAGTATAGTGGTGCCATTTCTGACATGCTGAAACTTAAGAAATGCATGTACGTACTCACAGAGCAGATGCTGACCAAGACATTCCACAACATGGCTGTCTATCTTAAACAGTCTCACCACAACTTTCTTTAAGTTAGGTGGCATTCTGCTGTCATTACTCGGGTACCAAATACATGACTTCTCCCTTTATTTCACCATTCAAAGATGATCTATGTGCATGGGTGACACTTGGCAAAAAACTAGACTACAGAGAAAAAGGAGCATATCTTACAACAGGCAAGAATGAGGCGGAGAATCAGGACAGCGGTCCTGAGGCATGCTCCGCTGAAGCCCGTCAACATGCCCTGAAACTCCGCACGATCAGGCCAGAAGAGGTCAGGCGCTGGTCTAAAGAGAAATTTCCTCAGTTTAAGCTCTCCATGGAAACCACTACAAACATAAAGATAGAGAGGGTGGGTGTGTGTGTGTGTGTGTGTGTGTGTATGTGTGTGTGTAAGAGAGAGACAGAGAGAGTTAGTTAACAGCTGAAAAATCATAAAATCTAACTCAGCTTTACAAAGCCATAAGCCAATGACAAAGTATGAATTATACGATTCGATGATTCTACACTGATCAGCAGAAATGGTAGAAGACACTGAAAACTGAGTAGTTTGGAATCTTGAGCTTACTGGGAAAATCACATTAGAAAGTAACTAATTCTTTAAAATGCTTAGAAGACAGCCGGTAACAGAGGCACATGGGTAACAGAGACACACAGCTTTAATTCCAGCATTTGAGAAGGAGGTGGGTCTGTGAGTTCAAGTCAGGTCTAAATCATAAGTTCCAAGACAGCCAGGACTACATAGTGAGACCCAGTCTCTAAAAACAAACAAACAAAAAACCCAAAACAAAACAAAAACAAATTTAGAAGATGACATATAATCATTATTATTTTAAGATTTCAAGGGGATTCCAGCATTAGTTTATGCTAATACAGCCTGAAGAGGCTCAATAAATCTTAACTGAATTAATTCTCAAAGGTAGATTTAACATAGCTACCCTCAATTTTACAACACAAATAGATATATATTTTAAAAAAACCTGTAGTAAAGAAATCTAGCAGATTACTAGAGAAATCAACAATAGAGAATTCAGCAGGATAAAACAAAAGAAATGCTCAGTGAATTATCAAAAAAATAATATGTACAAAAAAGCAAGATTAAAAGTAATAAAAATGATTTAACTGGTCAGTGTACAAACATTAGACATCTGAAATATTCAGCCTCTCAGTATTTCAGATTTTGATGCATGAACCAAATCTGACAGGGAAAGGTACAGGAAAGGAATCAACCTTCAAGCTTCTCCATCTAGACTTACACTCCCAAATGTTAAGAACATTGGGCTAAGTTTTCAAAACAGTTTTAAAACTTGAAGTAGTAGCCACAGAAGTATTTAGAATGAAATATTAGTAAAAAATATAGCCTTGCTATTTCGGGTTTTTAAATGCCTTATTTCTTGATGATGATAACCAACTCCCTTCGATATAATAGACGATATTGAATGCTGCACAGCAGGTAGTGCACATAGGGGAGATTAAACATACTCATGCATGTATGCACATGTGTACACACACGGAAAAGGAACACACCACCACCATACTGCGAGCCTAGATTTACTTGCTTAATACACTATTAAACTTTTTATTTGCATCAAAAAATGATATCCATACTAATATCTGTTTGTTCATCACAAATACATATATCCTCAGTCGTTCTTACACATAATACAGTTAAAATTATCAAGTTGTAATATCCAGTCCATGTTGAAATTTCACAGTGTAAATCTAATTATAAAAGTAACACTTCTAAATACTTCAAGACCACATACTGAGATCAGTGTAGATTTTGGCTTAAGAACAGAGAATAAAGAGAAGACAAAATTTCTACTGTTTTATGATATCTAATTTATTATGACTCTAACTGATACCCACTTACATTCTTTGGGAAATACAAAGAAATAATATTGTGCTGTCAAGGTAGAGCACACAGTTATAAACTAACTGGAAACGATCTGCAACATGGTTCTCTTTTAAAAGTTATGAAAGAAGAAGTATGTGTGGTTAGCTAAAATACCAATGCCCATCCTCCAATAAAAGCAGACCCAATGTCTCAGGATTCTTAAAAAAACAGAATATAAAGCACAAACACTGTGGGGCGCAGCACTAGGGAGGCAGAGGCAGGCGATCTCTGTGAGTTTCAGGGCCAGAGTTCCAGGACAGCCAGAGTTACAACAGGGAAACCTTGTCTTGAAAAATAAAACAAACAAACAAACAACCCCACATACACCAAAAAGCTAGGAAACCTTGAATATTGAGTAATGCGGTATGAGATCACTCGGAGGCTGACTGAGGCAGGCCCTGGCTGGATCCTGGCAGCTGTGCTTCCTAGCTATAGGGACTTACCCACCTCCAGGCTATATCAGCAGACCTTCCCAGCCTGAGCCTCCTCAGCTGTAAGCAAGGATTAAAAGCTGCCCTTCAGGGAAGTCAGATTAGTTAATGCTAACGGGGTCTCTCACTCTGGATTTCACGTAATACGCACATTAAAAGCAACATATGAAGATCCAAGCTGTTTGAGCATAGAATACATTATAATAGGAACTATTCGTTCATCAAATTTGTATTATATAATTCCAATAACTTGTGTTACTATGTTTTTAAAATAAATGTGAAATAAAAATTACCGTGTGTTAGAAAAATGCTATGAAATTGTATGTATTATAAAGGCATGTGGGCCTGCCTCATGTCAGAAGAATGACATCTGTCCTAAGTTCACGATCCTCTTTTTATGAACTAAGAATATTTAGAGTTTTACTAATATTTTTAATATATATATTATATATATATTTGATGAATATTTTATATATATATATCAAAAATTCAACTTAAGGAGAAACTAAAAAACTCCAAGATATCAAGTTATGTCTTATGTCTACATAATTAGTCATTGTACCCAAAGGACTATTAAACTGACAGTTGTCATCACTAAGACCAGAATCTAGTTCCAAAGCACCCTAACGTCACTAGTCCCACTAGCCAGCCGGTTATCCGAAGCTAAACTCCTACGCACTCACTAGTACAAAAGTGTGGTGGTGTTTAAGATAGGATGTGAGGCCTTAAAGACATTCCCAAGTTTTGTTTAAGCTATACCACTAAATTTACTTTAAATGGAGAATGAAGCTGTCCTTTATACAACACACAAATACAGGCTAACAAACTTCCTTTCCCCAACTGGCAAACACAACAGGTAAAGCACATACACAGAAGGAATATGAAAACACCCAAAAAGTCGTGTGTGTACTTCCTGTCTGTTCCCCTGGAAGCTAAGTGAACGATTTTAGCCAGGGTTCTGGTGGATTAAATGTTAATACACAGAGACACAGAGAAGAGATGGAATAGCAAGACTTCTACAGCTCCTAAAACCATTTAACCCTTGAGAAGGCGATATGGCAGACCATTCTGGTTCTTACTAATACATCAAGCTTTTCTGCATCAAAAATTACCTGTATATGGAAACTGATAAATTTGATCCAAAATAAATTTATTTCTGATCCTAATATAACAGAACATGCTATAATAGAGTATGGTATTATAATAATGCTTTTGTAGTAGAGAAAGTAATTTCTCTAGAACTTGTTATAAAACTTTCTAGTTAAAATTTTAGTTACTTTTTTACTAATGTAAATTTTAAAAATCATTTCTTAAACTAAGCAGAAATTATTTTTACATTATTTGAGGCTTTAACATCAGAATTCAGTTAGTTTACTTAAATGTGCAAATTGTTTTACTTTAAAAGTTCTACTTGCCGGGCAGTGGTGGTGCACACCTTTAATCCCAGCACTTGGGAGGCAGAGGCAGGCAGATCGCTGTGAGTTCAAGGCCAGCCTGGTCTACAGAGTGCGTTCCAGGACAGCCAGAGTTACAACAGAGAAGCCCTGTCTTGAAAACCAAAAAAATAATAAAATAAATAAATAAATAATAAAGGTTCTACTCCATTGCACAGGTAAATATGAAGAATTCATTTTACAATGAATAATGAGTTGCACAGAACGCTAGTTTTCTCCAAACTTCTCAGTAAGTGTAGGTTACCATAAAATTTGTATTGCTTAATTTTCTTAATTTATATGAACCACATAGGAAAACAAATCCTTTTCTTGTTTTACAGTTTTCATCTATTAACACAAGACTATAATATTTTTGGATACAAAGATAATAAAATAATCTTTCTTAAAATTATCATCTTGAACCTACATTAAAATATATTTTATTTATATAAATTAATTTATAATTGCATCTTAAAATTTTAATTTCTAACAGTTATATTATTGTTTCTACAAGAGAAATAAATACACAAAATAAGCACTACAAGTGTATATATTTCACAGAAAAGGCAAGGTAAAGTCAACTGTGAAACACTGCCCTCTACAGGACAGTTTTTTAAATGAAATTGAATTAAATGACTAATTTATTCAACACAATATATTCCAGCCAATAAATTCTGGACTTTTCTGCCAGCCTTGTTCCTGAAGCAAAATTATTCTACTCTATAAGACTGTGCTTCCAGTGCTTTGGAAGGAACCCAGGCCTCATGCATGCTGGGTAACTGCTTCGTCCCTGAGCTACACCTCGGCCTTCTTCCATTTGCTTTCCTTACACAGCTGCCAGATGGGTTCAGGTCAGTTTAACAGTTACTAAGACACAAAAGACACAGCCTCTGTTTCCGGCACTATGAATACAGCTTAGCTTAATTCTCAGGTGTTTACAGCGCAGCGGGAGAGAAAGATGATCTCAACTCCAAGGGGTGAGAGCAAGGGCATGGACCGCAGACAGCAGGCACATTTGCACCTCAGGATGACTCAAGGACAGAGAATGTTCCCGCAGGTAAAGTGAACTGAACTGAGGCTCAAAGGCTGAGAATACCTCTACTAAAGAAAGAGAGACAACTGAGCTAAACCAAAGAGAGTGAGATGTGGAACAGTATATTAACACAGCCAGACTTTGCCCGGTACATCTCTGCAAGCGTGGAGTACAGCTTGAGTGTCTGTATTCTTAGTACTCTGCAAGGGATTTCGATGAACAGTGCTAGGGGGACAGACATCTGACTCAATGCCTGGGTTTAAAATGAATTATTTACAGATAAAAGACAAGCAGATGATGCTACCCAAACTGGAGAACAGTGGCAGGCTTTGCAAAGGCTCCAGGTACACGGCTACTGGACATCTAGCCAACTGTTTTATTTGGCTACTAGAACAAAAAAGAGGAGACTATCAGTTCTCTCATCTGTGTGTTATCTCCCTAGACAACACACAGGTAAGATAAAATGACTCTAGGAATTACCAGACCAGTGAGACAAAGAGAAATGACCTCACTAATGACACTCTGAGCAAACTTCAAGATCAAGAGGTCTATTTGTTTTACGAGAAAGGGAATAATTAGTGAAAACTAAGGTGTCAAAAGTAGCACTGAAACACACAGAAAGCCTGGGTAAAGCCCACAGTAAAACCCTCATCTTATTTACTGTGAGCTTTGCTCCCTCTAGTGGTCACAAGAGGTTTTGCTAGGGAGGAGTAGGAAGCTAGTACTGGATGAAAGATGCAAAACTGCAAAAACCGTCCAGATTTACCATTATGGAGCTGACTAATATATACCTTTTTATCTGCTGGAAACCTCTTCAATTGGAAAGTATTTCCTGAGACACCAAATATTATCAGTCTGTGGAACTCTAATTATGTTAATATTTGCAGATGATAAGTGGCAATGGTATTTGTTACAACGCACTGTGCCCGCTCGCCTCCCCCATACCTCTGGTCCCCCTATTCCTGCAGACATTTCGGTCTAAGTGCCATGTAGGCCGCTCTTCAGAACTATACACATGGAGCCACACTGCTAAGAGCAGGGCTCGGCGTGTGCTGCAAGGGACTTTCTGAGGTTCCGTTTTATACTCTCCCACACCTTTTATATTTTTGTGCCACATATTTTATACGTATTAATTAAGATAATGGACAATGTAGAAGACTATCTATACCTTTTTACAAGCTAATGAATTGGGTATCCTCACTGCAGAAATATTTCCCTTTTCATTCAGAGTAAAAGCCATAATCCTGACAACGAACTCCCACCCACCACCTCCACTCTACACCTTGCCCGGGTGGTCTGTAGAGCACACCAGGTCTCCCCTGCCACAGATCTGTATTATCTAGACCCTCCAGTCTGCTGAATGTCCTTCCATATGTGCAACTTACTTTTTTCTGGAAAGCCTTCCCTGATCAGCATATTTAAAATTACTCCAGCCTCCTGTACACCCCACGCTTCCCCCTGCTTTCTGTCCACAGTACTGACCACCTTCTAAGACACTGTGGTATCTACTTATTTATTTTATTACTTGCCATGGCATAAACTCCTCCAAGCAGGGACTATTCGGCTGTGCATAACAGCTGCAATACCCCAGGTCCCATGAACTATAACTTATAACGTACAATTAATGCATAGGGTGAGGATAATGATTCTTTAATAGATCTTAAGGAAAAGAAAAACTAGTTACTATATTTTATAGAATGAAGGACTGCCTGATTTTAGAAGCCAAAATAAAGCCAATTAAGGTCTAAAAAACAAACATAATCTATTTGAGGTTTATCAAAACTAGAACTGCAAACTAAAAGTCTCTATTTATACTTGATTCAACATAACAGTTGAATTCATACATTAGGATAAAGTTTAACTACACATCCACAATATGTGATATTGTATTTTAATCAATGAAATCTGAGAAGAGTTCAAATTCAATCACATCCTTCATGAGCACTCAAAACCTTTGTACAGAACTCAAAAGAAACAGCAGCCATCACACTTCGCTACTGAACGAGAGTCTCTTCAAAGGAGCCAGTGAAAACAGCCATCTAGGAATCATGAAAAAAACTAATTTTTTTAATTTAGAAAAAAAAAATCTTTTCCGGACCTGTTAATAATTTACCAGACTACAAAATTATATGCCTTTTTTAAATCTAGAGTAAAATACTCTCAAATACCCCCAGAACTTACAGGTTGGTGGTCCTTCTTCACGTATCAATGCTATGTACTTACACGCAAGGCAGACAGTTAACTCCATGGGTCAGGGCAGCCACACTGAAGAGAACTTTAATCTCCCAAGTAATAATGAGCAGCTGGGGGTGAGGGTGGGGACTAGAATACAATTATTTCCCAATTTCACAGTAGTTTTCCTAAAACTGCCTCCCATGTTCATTAAAATGGGGAAATTTATGCACTTCGGCATAACTTTCACTTTAACACAAAATACCGTGAAGACAGAACTTCAATCAACAAACCTGCTTTTCTTAGTCGTACTGCTTGAAAATTTCAAAACTACTTTCTTTCTATTCTAGGCTGGAGCGAACAACAACACACTGAGGAAGCTGGGAGGTGCTCCGGCAGGCAGGAGGGTGAGCATGGCCCTGGGCTGCTGGGCTGAACACAACCCTCAGAAGAGACAGAGAGATTTACACAGGACACACACACACACACACACGGCGATTACATAAGCACAAGCATGCACGTCTGTATCTGTAATGAGTGCCTATACACGTACAAGTAGAAGTGTATCTGGCTATATAAACATATACTTGAGTGTATGTATTTCTTAGGTCTGTCTGCTGAGGAGGCCTACAAGCAATGTCCCCTGGAGCAATAAGTATACCATACATTAAGACCTTCACCTCTAAACACTATTTTTTTATTAAAAAGTCTGGAAGCAAACAACTGATTCCAGGGCTAGGACAAAAAAAAAAAAAAAAAAAGTATCAGATGAGCCAGCTTAGTGGGTTGAACAATGTCCTCAAAAACTCAGAGGCAGATGAAGTGACTCAGCAGATAAAGCCTGGCGGCCTGAGGTTGGTCCCTGGGACACACATGATGGCAGGAAAGAACCACGCCCGCGAGTTACCCTCTCATCTCCTCATAAACATTACTGCACACATGCATGCACACACACACACACACACAGAATAAATAGGATATTTATAAAATAAAATATTTTAAAAGGTGGTGAGGGGCGGGAGAGATGGCTCCGTGGCTAAGAGCACTGTTTGTTCTTCCAGAGGATCCGAAATCAGTTCCCAGCACCCACATAGCAGCTAACAAGCATCTGTAACTCCAATTCCAGAGAATCCAATACTCTTTCCAGGTCTACACAGATACATGTGATACACAGACGTACATTCAAGCAAAACACTCATTCACATAAAATAAAAAAAAAATCAACAATAAAAAACTTACACATTCCAGCCCCAACCTTAGAAACCTTACAAAAAAGATAGTCTTGCCAGGCAGTGGTGGCGCACACCTTTAATCCCAGCACTCAGGAGGCAGAGGCAGGTGGAGCTCTGTGAGTTGGAGGTCTACAGAGTGAGTTCCAGGACAGCCAGGGTTACAGCAGGGAGACCCTGTACTGAAAACTGCTGTACAGCAGCAAAAATACAATCTTTGCTTTGAGTGTGGAGTGATGACGCAACTACTCACCTCAGCCCTTCGGAGGTGAGGCATAGAATAACACAAGTTTGAGGCCAGCCTCTACTACACACTGAGATCTTGTCTTCAAAGGGTGGGGGAAATAGAAAATCGTCTTCATGGATATAAACTGAGGTCATGTTGGATCAGGGTGGACATAAGGAAGGAGAGACAGATTCAGATAGGGTAACCTGAGCAAAGACGACCCTGTAAAGACAAAGGCAGACATGGGAGCTGGGCCGCTACGGTGGGTAATATCGGTTGCCAACTTGACACGTCTGGGAAGAGGGAACTTCAACTGAGGATTTGCCTCCAACAGACTGGCCTGTGGGCATATCTGTGGGGCTGTTTTCTTGATTGCTAATTGATGTAGGGGGCCCAGTTCACTGTGAGCGTATCATCCCTAGGCAGGCAGGCCTGGGCTACACAAGAAAGGCAGCTGAGCAGGAGCCTGGAAGGGAGCCAGTGGGCACCTCTCCTTCATGGCCTCTGCTCCAGTTCCTGCCTCTAGGTCTCTGTGTTGAGTTTCTGCCCTTCTCTGCATTCTGTGGGCATCGATCATGCACATGCATACATGTAAGCACTCACACATAAAATAAAATCTTTAAAAATATATAGTTTAAGTGGCACCAGGATGGATTAGGGGAAAAGGCTCTTGCCACCTGGTAGAGGGAGAAAACAGATCCCCTTGCAAGTTGTCTTCTGACTTCCGAATGCACATGGTATAAGTACACACCAATAATGTAATTTTTAGGTGGCTTTAAAAATACTTCAAAATAAAATAACAATCCCATCTGTGCTAAATTCTTCCTAGGCATTCTCCATAGGACCCTAGGAAGGCTGGGTCCACACGTGAACATTATCCAGTGGCCAGAACAGCCACAGTCATTTCTTCCCAAGCAAGTCTCTAGATGTATATATTACTGTTTTATATTGTTGAACATAAATCTTAATGTGTTACCATCCCTACCATGCTTTAAACCACATGATGGCAGAAATAGCATCTTATTATCTTGTACCTCGATCAACAAGTTCTCACACTTGCATAGAAAATGCTCATTAAAGAAAAAAAAAAAAAATCAAAGAGGAGATGGAGAGTTGGAGAACTGTGAAGAGCACTTGCTTCTGTCGGTTCCCAGCACCAACGTGGTGGCTCACAACCAACTACAACACCATTTCTGGAGAAACTGACGCCCTCTTATGGGCTCCAAGAGCACTGCACCCACATGGCACACATACATGCTGCAAAATATGAACACATATAAAATAAGATAAATGAATCTAAATATTTTTTAATTGAAAAAATTTTGGTTGGAGAGATGACTCAGCAGTTAAGAGCACTGGCTGTTCTAGAGGACCGAGGTTCAATTCCCAGCACCCATGTGGCAGCTCACAACTGTCTGTGACTGTGGTAAGTCCTGTTCCAGGGAATCTGATACCCTCAGACATACATACATGCAGGCAAAACACCAATGTACATAAATTAAAAAAACAAAAAAACAAAAAACACACTAAAAAAAATTTACTTTAGTCGAGTGGTGGTGCACACCTTTAATCCCAGCACCTGGGAGGCGGAGGCAGATCTCTGAATTCGAGACCAGCCTGGTCTACAGAGTGAATTTCTTTTTCCCAGGATGATGATGATCTCCTGATAAATTCCAAATTCTGACATAAATTCAACTCCTACAAGATTAAATTATACTTCTAATAACTCTCTATTACTCAGAGAAGGTCTCTGTATCAGTTGCTGGTTATGTTAATATTTAAGTACTCATTTTCACAGATAAATATCACAATTACAGTCTTTTGATGAGATGAAGTTTAAGACATGTTACTTAATCAAGCAAAAGCTCAGTTAGACATTTGTTTGGGAGAAAAGCGAGTTTTCATTAAGTATAAAGTACAGTTAGTAAGTCTTACCTGAGGAGTCCATCCTGGATCTAGCTTTTTAACTACTGCGATGTATTCCTGCATTGCCTGGGTAGGGCTTGAGTCACCAAGGGCCTTCCATGCTTCCCTACAGCAGAGAATAGCCAAAACGGCTTTCATTAATGATGCGAATTACACAAACAGCATGTTTTTTTAAACAGGATTTTGGCTGTCCTTAAACTCACAACATCACATCAGCTGGCATATTTCTTATTATTAATATTATATATATCAGGGGTCTGAGGACATAAAGATAACAAACTACAGAGTTTCACACTGATATACAAATATAAAACTCATTATACTACCTCTGGGGCCTTTTGGAAAAATTTTTTTCCTAATTGTCCTCTCCCATGAAATTTTAGAACACAGGTATCTTGCCTACCTATTGGATTTTGAAATATCACAAACTATGGTAATCTAGGATTTAATTAAACCCTAGATCCAGGGTTCAGCCCTATCAATACTGTATCATTTAGGGACCAGGAGAGTACTTCTAGTCTTATGAATTAACTACTCAGGCTACTGGACAGGTCTGCTTGGTTTACCCCAGCCAATTCTTTCCACTCTTAGCCAGGCTTCTCCACCCTCTAATCTATTATAAAGAGAACCCAATGCTGTCTTTCACTACTTCCTGCTCCTATGAAGAAAGCAAGATCTTTCTGAGACTTTCTAAATTTTTACTGACTCTCTTGACAGTTATTGTACATATACTAACACCTCGCCCTTAAACAGATAAGCTTATAGCAAACTCAGGAATCATGCCAATTCTATAACGTAGAGACAATCTGTTGGACTGTCACAATGCCCTGTATGACTTTGTTTTCCCAGACCAGAAGCCAATTAAGACTTACACACAGCACTGAGTTTCATTTATCTTTATCTTTCTCTTACATGATGTTGACATTTTTTTATGAGTCAAAACCAATTATTTTACAAAATACTACAAAGTTTGGATTTGCCTAATTGTTTTTTCACATAAATAGTGTTCTTGTCAAAATGATTAATCATGATTAAAATTAGATTAAATATTTCGGTAAGAGTAATATGTAAGTGGCATGTCCTTTACGAGGGGTCACAGTAGGACACATGATGTCAGTCTGTCCCATAACTAATATACTGATGAGTTGGTAACGGCAGTGTCTGAACAGTTTTCTGCTTTGCTAATTAATACGAGTGGCTATAAAATATAAACTTGGGGGGGCAAAGAAAAATATATAAACTTTTTAAGAGTCACTGAAAGCAATGGAGAACTGGGGAAATGCATAAGAGAAAATAATGGGTGAAGTGATAAAATTTCACAAAACAAAAAAGCTCACAGCGAAAGCTACATTTGACATTCTCTAGAATAAAAGAATTCCAGAAACTGCTTATCCTCAACAGAGAAGATTTGTAACAAAATGTAAATCAAAGAACTGAGGACGTCCCATGTATTAAAAAAGCAGAATGTCATTGGATCTAAAGAGTAGGTCAGTGGCGTAAGTAACCCACACCCAGGCAAGCTTTGCCCCCGCTCACAGCTGGATGGGCAGTCAGACGACTGTTGGGAGGACCACACTGTGTGCAGGGCAGTGTCAGGGTGAAAGGTCAAACCCATGCTAGAGCATTCCATCTCTCTATAACCACACCTCATTCTTTTTTGAAAACCCTACCCTGGACCTGGATGGTTCGGTGACTAAGAGCACTTGTTGCTTTTGCAGAGGACTGAGACTCAGTTCCCAGCACCCACGTGGCAGCTGACAACCATCTGTAACTTCATTTCAGGGGATCCAAAACCCTCTCTGATCTCCATGGGCACCAGGTACACATGGGCTCCAGGTATGTGCACCAGGTGCACATACACACATGCAGACAAAACATCCATGTACTTAAATAAATCTAAGAACAAATAAACAACAACCATCTATCCTAAGAGACCTTTAATCCAATAAATAATTAGTATAAATACAGGATGGTGTTCCTGGGGTGTGTTATGGCCAACTTGTAACCATGTGACTTAGACTCCAAAGGACTGTCGTGGATATTGACAGCATAACAAATTATGATAGACACCTTTAAGCGCACAGAGTCAGGTCCACATGCTTAAATCTGGTGTCAGAAGTGTTGCAAGTATCGAAATGTAGGGCGTCTCAACAAACTGATGACAAGGCAATAATAATTCCACCCTCAACACTAATTTTACCACAGGGCTGATGCTCGAAAATCTTCCTTTCTGTAACTGTGTTTGCTATCATTTAACAATACCTCTTCTTTCACTTGAGCCAGGTAAGAAAAAAGAATATGAGGGAATTTTTGAATTATAGGGGGAAAATATATTTAGAGTAGGGTGAACCTGTGTCTGGTTTTGGATTTTTTTCTCCACAATTCTTCCCAAAAAATTATTACAAGCACTTCTTTTCTGTGGGGCAGAGACAGAGAAAAGTACAAAATGGGGATCTGCTCATTCTTTTCCTTCCTTTTCCTGGCTTTCTCTCAAAGACGCCGCTACATGTGAGGTGCAGCCCCTATAGGCTACATGCAAGGAAACAATCTTGAGGGGAAAGAGCAAAAGGGGCTCCCTCCCAGGCGCGTGCCCCTGCTGTGAACCACCTGAGCACCAACATCAGCGCGGAGAACTCCTTAGACTCAGCCAAAAGCAGATTCTTTTAATCCTCTCCCGACTGCCTGTCATTAGCACTCAACATCAGAGAGAGATTAATATAAAAATAATTCTTTAATCTGCTAACCCCTTTCTAATTCCTAAAGCCCTAAGTCATTTCCGACAACCTTATTAAAGATTCCAAGAGTTTTTCTTACCATTTTTGCTTTCCTTCAAAATCAAAGAAGTTTGGTTTAGGAATGTTACACCTTCCAACTTTGACCTAAAAGAGGAAGCGGGAAAATAGCAACAATTTATTTTATTTTTCTAAGGAACATCTGAGAACTTTTTCTTCTCAAATTTATTATGCATATTTAGTAACCGAAGATCAGAAAACACTTGAATATAGAGGATAACAAACTTTAACATTCTTTGCAAAAGCAGACAAAGAAAATTTCAAATAATCCAAATCGGAAGCAGCTGCCGCTGCGGCGAGGTGCGCCTTTAACAAGGCAGTGGGTCTCCGTGCACTCAAGGCTATGAGATCAGGGCCTCCTAGTCTACACAGTGGACTCCAGGCCAGGCAGAGACACAGTCAGACCTGTCCAAATTAACTAATGAATTAAATGAAAACACCACACAATCAGCCTCCGCCTTCTGCGTACGATAACTGCTAAGTTATCGTAACACAGGGAGAAAAATGGGTGACAAACAGTTGCATTCCTAAACTAGCAGACTAATTATAAGACAAACTACAAATAAAATCATAGTCTTTACTGACATTAGAATACAATTCTGTAAGTTTAATTTATTATTGTGTGTGACATGTGCACATGACTTGGGGGAGGGGTAGGACACTATGGAGTTGGTTCTCTTTCTTTCCACCTCTGTGTGGGTTCTGGGATGAAGTCAGGCTGGCACAGCATGTGTTTTACATGCTCAATCCTTTCACTCACCCCTATAATTGAATTCTTTAACAGGCAATTAACAAAATTTAAAGTTCAGGTTTCTGGAATTCATTATATTGGGCTTTTCATGCTGATTTTCATAATTTTATTAGCATTTTACCTCTCCCCAAATCCAGGACAAATTGTACTAAAAATGTACTATTTTAAAAGCACCATACTAGACAGGTGTGCTGGTGCATGCCTTTAATCCTAGCACTTGGGAGAGAGGGAGGTGAAGATCTCTGAATCTGAGGCCAGCCTGGTCTTCAGAGTGAGTTCCAGCACAGCCAGGGCTACACAGAGAAAACTGTCTTGAAAACAAACAAACAACTAAGCACCACACTAAATAAATTTAGACATCAAAAGCCGGAGGTGAGGAGGGAAGTCAGGGTCTCGACGATATACAAATAATATCTCTATGGTCAATACTTTTGCTGTTGTTTTAAGCCAGAATCTCATGAAGTCCAGGCTGTCTTTCAATTCCTGAACCCCTACTTGTACTTCTCAAGGCTGGAGTCACAGGTGTACATTATACACCTGGCTCTACACTTACTTTTAAGGCTCAAATGGCATTTGTTGCAAAATTATAGACTGTTTCCATTATAACTTTGCAAAAATAAAATTCATACATGAACAGTATTCAGCTCTTGATTGCCACTGCCCAAAATAATCTCCATTATAAACCCTTAATATACTCATCCTCTACATCTCTTACGGCATTTACAGTTTCTACCTTGCATTACAACATTTTGGGTGACGTATTTTTCATTAGAACAAAGCTTCTAAAAAAACTGTTCTAAAAAAACCCAAAGCATTTCTGCTTCTTAGAGACCTCCTCGATCTCCTCTTACTCTTGCATTCAAATTGTCCTAAAAGCAGACTGCTGCCTTCACCTAACCACGCTGATCTGCAGATTTTTAATTCTGAGTTTTGTTCCTACAATTCCATCACCGGAAACGTCTTCTTTTCTTAGCTTTTCAAACTACCACACATAATTCCAGTCTTGCTCTGAGTTCTAATTCTAAGAAACCTTTCAGCCTACGATCATTTCATCTACCTATTAATTCATAAAAATTATCAAGTCCCGGGGGCTGGAGAGATGTTAAAGCTTGCTGCTCTTCTGGAGGAGCTGATCTTGGTTCCCAGCACCCACATCAGGCAGCTTACAACTACTTCCTAACACCACCAGCTCCAGAGGATCTGATGTCCTCTTCTGCCCTCCAAGGGCACCCGCAGTATACAGCCACAGAGACGCCACACACATAAATAAAAATAAATCTTAAAAAGTATCACCTAGTGCTTGTAAGATACCAGGGAGCCTGCTCAGTGTCTGAGTTTGAGTGGTGGAGCCCAACTTCAGGTTGAACTCTGTCATGCTTCGTCAAAGTGCCCAATCAGAGCGGCCTCCTGCCTCCAAAGACCATGGTGAAGCCCACCATCCATGCTCCTGCCACATAAACTTGACTAATTTTATTTCTTTCTTTCTTTTTTTTTTTAGCTTTCTTTCTCTTTTGAAGGCACAAGGGTGGGAGGGTCAAAAAGGGAGGAATGAGAAGAGGGTGTTATCGAGATACATTGTATGAAACTCAAATTATTAATAAAAGTATTTTATTTTTAAAAAGTATTGCCCCAATCATTTTCTTAGCCATTAATCCTAAGCAACATAGTCCTCTGGCTATTACTAAAATACACATTTCTGTAACAACAGCTCTGTTATAATTTGATAGAGAAGAAGCATTTCTTGAGGAACCACCAATCATCCTGCAAGGCAAGCCGTTACACACCCATCTCATAACTGAGGATACAGAAACTCAAGAGGGTGGGTCTCCAAATCCAGGATTAGGTGTCAGGATTCAATCCAGGCCTGTTTGACTCCTTCACTGTGTGTCGTACATGTTACAGAGAATCCAGGCTTCAATCCTGGCATCTCTATAAATCGTATCAACTGCTGAACTCGGCTACAAATTAAAAGGAGACAACACAACTGTAGTAAATGAGGCCTTGAAACTTCTGTTGGCTGCTGGGACTGGATGTATATAAAAATTATAATAAAATCCTTACCTAAGAACAAAGAGGTGGGGCACTGGAGAGCTAGCGAGGTGGTTAAGAGTATTTGCCGGTCTTATAGAAGATCTGGGTTCAGTTCCCAGGACCCACATGGCAGCTCACAACTTTTTGTAACTCCAGTTCCGGTGGATCTGATGACCTCTCTGGCCTTGGCAGGTACCGGGCACGCCCACTCATACGGAAATTTCTTAAGAGGTGAGGGGTTGGGACAACCAGAGAGATGGCTCAGTGGGTAAAAGCACTTGCCACACAGGCCGGACAACCTGAATCAATCTCTGGAACCCATGCTGGAGGGAGAGAACTGACCTGAGAGTTGTCCCTGACCTCCAAACACACCGTGGCTTGCAAGTGCTCACACTCATACACACATCATACACACAATAAATAAATTTAAACAATCAAAAAATGAAAGGAGTTCATCCTCCTTTTGCTTTGTCTGAGCTAGAATACGCATACTATGTTCATGAACCTCTCTGGTCATGAAAGCAGAACTTGAGACAGTTCTTGAACTTTGCGGTCATATGATTCCTTTGAATTTTTAGAATTAGAGTCTACACAGCTTTAGTATGTGTGGATTCTGTCTGTCATATATACAGGAACTAGACCTTGGATGGGCAGGGAAGGGTGTTACTCAGTGTTTAAGGCATTTGCCCCGCAGGTGTAAGGACCAGAGTTCAGATGCCCAGAACCAAACTAAACGCCAGGTAGGCACAAGTCACTTCTAACTCCAGAAGTAGACAGGGGATCCCTGAAGCAAGTGCTACCTCTCCAGCACCCCACCCCTTTGTTTGTTTGATCTTGGGGGAGTTGTTTTTTTCAAGACAGGGTTTCTGTTCTAACTCTGGCTCTCCTGGAACTCACTCTGTAGACCAGGCTGGCCTCCAACTCATAGAGGTCAGCCTGACTCTGCTCCTGAGTGCTGGGATTAAAGGTGTGCGGCACTGCCCCCACCACCACCACCTGGCTCATCCCTTTGTTTCTAAGATATTTTATAATTTTCATTATAGTTTATTATAATTTTATATTATATTTATTATATATTATGTATTATACAATGTATATAAATTATATATGTTATATATTTATTATATTATAAATATTGCTTATTATACAATTCTTTATTATAATTTTACATCCAGTCCTAGAAGCTAGGCAGAAGTTGCATGACCTCGTGTGCTATAGCTGGTATAGTCAGTCTCCTTCCGTATCTGCAGCAGAGTCCAGCAGCTGGTGTGGTGCAGGATGTCAGACTGGCAGGTACCCTGACTAGCTACATCAGCAACCTAGAGGTCAGCGAGAGACCCTGTGTCAGTGACTACGGTAGAGAACAATGGAGGAAGAGTCCCAACACCAACCTCCAGCCCTACACATGCACACTCGTCCACACACGCGCACACACACACACACACACACACACACCACTCTCAGTAACTGTAGATATTCTTTGATAATACAGGAAAACTCAATAAACAGTAGTTTCTCCAAGGTTAGTTATGACGTGGAATCTGAACTTACTATGAATCTTTTACACAGTTAAAGTGAAAACCTCTGATTTTTCACTTTGAATGGAACTCCTGCTTACACTGATTTTTAACATCAACCCATGAAATATTTAGAATAGCTGACTGAGTCATTCAGCGCTCCCAAATGCTGACATATTTCATTATACGTGAGCGAAGCTTCACACCCAGTATCGTCACCGCTTACCTCATGGAAAGCTCTTTGTGAGCACTGGACGCTGTCAGGCTCACGGTGGCAGACCCCACTCTTTTCCAGACTACTACTTTTCATCTGACAACTCAAATATCACTGGCAACAAATATTTACCACTGTCTTCCAGGCTCGCTTCTTTCATTTTCAAGAAACCGCCAAACACCAAAATCTCAATCTAGTTTTTGTTAATTAAAAATGAAGTCCCATGGGAAAAGGACATAGTTTGTAACTCAGTAACAGCTGTGTTTTCCCGATTTCCTCAAAATAGCCAATATAATCAGGTATGCAGCAGAAGTGCCTGTGTGTTCCTTCCATCACATACACTTTGTTTGTTTGTTTTGGGACAGAGTCGCACTGTGTAGCTGCGGCTGCCCTGGAACTTATGTGTTGACCAGGCCGGTCTTGAACTCATAAAGATCACTCACCTTTGTGTCCCTAAAGCACTGGGATTAAAGGCATGCACCATCACACCGGCATTACACAAAACAGAGAACTGGACTGTACAGCAACCTCTCAGCCCACATCACTATTAGTATGTATCCACAATGATCATCAGTCCTCAGAGGGTTCACCTCCACTCGGTGCAGCAAGTGTGAGGCTACAGGACAGGTCCGAAGATGACTCAGTGTGGAAAGGTGCGTGCCACCAAGCCTGACAACCTAAGTTGGGTCCCGGGACCCACATGGTGAAAGGAGAGAACCAATTCCTGCCAATTGTCTTCTGATCTCACTTGCACACTGACACACATGTGCACACACAAAAGTGTAATTAGAAATACAGGAGGGTCCTCACAACTACCTAAAAAAAAAAAAAGAATTCAGGAGAAATATATGTAACTATACCAAGAGGCAATCTTTTACTCTAATAAGATAAAAGGGGCTACTACCCAAGACCTCATTTCTTTCAGTGTTCCAAAGAGCTGGGGTTTTACCGAGCTGCTGTTTAACTTCTATAACTCTTTAACATTCACATCTAGACTCCTAAAGTAACCCTGTGAGACTCGTAAGGGCAGTGTCATGGTGTTCTTTCAGCTTTGCCTTCTCTGTAGACAGGACATCCCGTGCTCTGCTGAACTGTATCTGCTGATGTGATAAAGCAATTGTTTTTCCTTCTGGTACCTAACCTTGAATGATAAGTTAGTCTTATCTATGTAACTCGAACAATTTTTTTATTTTTTTTATTTTTAGGTAAACTTCAGTCTTAAGAGTCAGAAACTACCTTTTAATTCTAACATAGTCACGTGACTTTCCAATGTCTACTTCCCTGGGTTTTTGGTTGTTTATTTGTAAAGGAAAGTGATTCAGGAAGCTGAGTCGAGGGTTCATCAACAGAGCTCCATGTTGCCAACATGGAGCCCTTTCCAAAAAAAAAAAAAAAAAAAAAAAAAGGTGGGGGCAACTGTATCTAACGGAACCAAATTCTGCCAAAAACATGTTAACTATGTTTAAAATTTCTGAAAATCACAATAGTAAGATTGCATTTTGCCTTTTATTTATAGTAATATTCTCTTAAGTCTCAAATTTATTAGCATTACCGTATTTTCTACCACATGTCAACAGCGAATGACAAATCTTATCATCCTCCTTTTCTAAAGAGGCTCCGAGGCTGGTAAAGAGCAAGGCCACTAATCAGAACAGAAACGCTGCCATTCAGTGTCCAGCCAAATAAATGTCATTCGTAGGATAGCAGAGAGATTTTCCATGTCCGGAAAACAGGACAAAAAATAAAAAAATAAAAAAACGAAAACACACACAACTTCATCACACTCGGCCATTCGCCACGCGCGTCTGCCGTGGGTTTTTGGAGGAAGGAGCTGGCTCATCGCCCTCGCATCCGCCCGTCTTTTACCTGCTTGTACCTGGCATACAGGTACAAGAGCTGCTCCCGGCTGGCCACCTGAATCAGGCCCTGGACGTGCATGGCTGCCTTCTCAAACTGCTCGGCCAGGGTCCGGGTCGGATCGGTCTCGGGGGTCTGGGGAGATTCCATGTCACCGGAGTCGTCTGCGGAGCTCAGCTCCCCGCCGCTGTCGCCGGTGGTCGCCCCCGCTGGTAGGAACGGTGTGGCCATGTCCGGCAGCTCGACGGGGTCCGTCCTCACCGGTGCGACGCCGGACCCCGGGCCTGGACCACCGTCTGGGTGCGGAGCCCCGGAGGGAGCGGGCCGCAGCGGGCCGCCGGGCTCTCCCGGTGACTCCGCCGGCCTGGGCGCGCAGGGCGGCCTCCGCGGAGCCGGGCTGCTCTTCCCGGCCTCCTGCTTCCCGCGGTCGGACCGAGCGCCTGGGGTCGCCGGGGCCGCTCCAACGGCGCTGGCGTCTGGAAGCCGCTCGGCGAGGAGGTGAAGGGAGCCGAGAGGGCGGCGCGCGGCGGGGCGACCGGGACCGGGGCCGGGCAGGGCGCGCGCCCGAGGCTCCGCGGCCCCGCCTGCTCCGCGAGCCCGCGCCCGCCCCCCGAAGCGAGTCGTGGGTCCCCGCGGGCGCTGGGCGGGGTAGGGGTGCTCGTCTCGGTTACGGGGGCGTCGGCTCGTGGGTCGGGGGATGTTCCGGGTCACGAACTCCAGGAGCCCTCTGGATAGGCCCTCGGGGAAGGAGGAGGGGGCGGGCCATTAGGCAGTGGAGTTGCCCGAGCCGCGTCGCGGGAAACAGGGAGCGGAGAACGAAGGTTCCGCCTCTTCTTCACCACCCAAGTGCGTGCGGCCGGCGCTCCCCAAGTCTGCTCGTGGTCTGTTCCCCGAGATCTTGGCTCTGCTTTCAATAGCGAGAGGACTGCAGATGGAGCCTTCCGTTTGTCTAAATGGTCAAATGGCTCCCCCCGATGCTTTGTTTTCCTTACCTGCTGACTTCTAATTTCCCAGCCTTGGCTGATGTGCTTCTCTACATCTTCAAGTGAAACCCAGGAGTCCCCATAGCTCTGCCCTAAAGGACTGTCAAAAAGGAAAACTACACCTCATCATACCTACACACCAACCTTGCACGTTTGCTATCAGTTTTTGGAAAAGGCTGGCTTCGATGTTCTCACCGTAGAAACGTGAGAACATCACTGTGGGATTTGCTTGGAGAAACTGCTTTCACCAGGGTGGGAGATAAACCAGATTGCCTGTTTTTGAGACCTTCTGGCTCCAGGGCCAGTGATGGGAGTTCACTGCTTTCTGGAATTCAATGGGTGGCTGGTTTCTTGACAACTGAGGTCTGTTTTTATGGCCCTGGTTTTGAGTAGGTGGTTTCCTTTAATGACAATTACTTGTTGAGTCTCCTAATGTTTGGGAGTTCCCCCTCCCTCCAAACAGGGTTTCTCTGTGTAGTCCTGGCTGTCCTGAAACTCAGCTCTGTAGACTAGGCTGGCCTCTGGCCTCAAACTCAGAGGTCTGCTTGCCTCCACCTCCCAAGTGCTGAAAATAAAGGCAAGTGCTATCACCTTCCAGAGCTTTTTTTAAAGATTTGTTATATATATATATATATATATATATATATATATATATATATATATATATATATATATATATATATATATATATATGCTCTGTCTTCATGCACATCAGAAGAGGGAATCAGATCCTCCTACTTATGGTTGTGGGCCACCGTGTAGTTGTTGGGAGTTGAACTCAGGACCTCTGGTAGAGCAGCCAGTGCACTTAACCACTGAGCCATCTCTCCAGCCTGAAGAGAACCTCTTTAAAAATACTTTTTATTTTATGAGTATGAATGTTCTAGTATTAAAGATCCGCTTCACCATGTTTGGTTGTTTCTAGAATTTTTATCAGAAGTGGAAATTAAGTGTTGCCAACTGATTGTCTGGCAGTCCTGGAGACCATGTTTTTTCTCCTTTAATCTTTGAAGAAAATGTTATAGTTTCTATTTTAATTAATTATATCAATGAATCATATTCACAATACCAATGAATTAATAGATATTTAATGGATTGATAGCTATATAATAATTAATATTGATAAATCAATATGAATCTTAATGTATTATATTAATAGACTAACTAGTTTCCATTCCTGAAATATACACAATCTGGTCTGACTTTTTAAAAAAGCATTTGTAGGCTCCATTTCTTAATGGTTTCTTTAGTGTCTTTAAAAATATCTGTTTATAGATGGCATTAACGTAGTTTTCCTTTATGCCGATTAGGTTTTTCAGTCAACTTAACACAAGCTGAAGTCATCTGAGAAGAGAGAACCTCAGTTGAGAAAATGCCCCTATTAGATTGCCCTGTAGGCAAGAGGCATTTTCCTGATTGGTGATTGATGTGGAAGGGCCCAGCCCACTGGGATTCTAAACATTGGTGACATTCTACTTCTCGAGTGGAAATCATGTTAGTTGTGTTTGTTTTCTGAAAATTCTCTTGAAATTTATATACATTTTGGTACATTATATTTGAATATCTTTTTAAATAAGCAGAAAATGAAGGGCAGCTGGGGAACAGGTCAGTCTCTGAAGTGCTAGCCATGCAAACACAGGACCTGAGTTTGATCCCCAGAATCCACATAAAAAGCTGGGCATGATGTCAGATGCTTAAAATTCCAGTGTCAGAGAGGCAGAGAGGGGTGGACCCTGGGGCTCCCTGTCCAGCCAGCCTTGCCTACTCTGTAAGAAAGTGATGGGGCTTCCTGAGGAACAACATTTGAAACTGTTCTCCAGTCTCCACACACATACAAATACATGCCCACACACACACACGTGTACCCACATAAACACATAACCCATATGGATATACAAAAAAAAAACCTTTTAAAACATAGGCCTGGGGTTATAGCCAGGCCATAGGCTCAATCCCCAATGTTGCACAAAAGGGGAGGCATATAAAAAGTGAGAGAGAGGAAAGATGAGGAGGAGAGAGGAAGGGAGGAATTCTTGACTCTGAGAAGCTGACCTGGCACAGCTAAGCCATGCTATTCTGCTATGCAGAAATAAGATTACAAAATACCCACTTAAGGCAAGGTTACTCAGAAGCCATGCTATCACAAAGCAAAGCTAGGTGCTTTATTGCACTTGTCTAGGCACAGACAAAAGCAAGGTCACTCTGCTAACTACAAAATACTAACACCCTTTCTCTTGGTTGAAATAAGTAACTGTTAGTTCTTTAAAAATTATGACCTTATTTTCATGTGACTCTTCTTCCTATAGATTAGAGTGAGCTGTCCAATCAAAGAAATACCCTAGTCTTCTGACAGCTACCAAGCCAGAACAGTGGTTCTTAGCCTGGAAGTCAAATGACTCTTTCACAGGGATTACCTAAGACCATCTGCATATCAGATATTTATATTACAACTCGTAACAGTAGAAAATTCACAGTTATGAAGTAGCAACAAAAATAATTTCATGGTTGGGGGTCACCACAGCATGAGGACCTGTATTAAAGGGTTGTAGCATTAGGGAGGTTGAGAACTTGCTCTAGAGCAAAGCCCCGCTACTTTAAGTGCTCCCTCAAATCACTGAACTGCAAATCCTACAATGAGTTTGGTTCTTAACTGCCTTCTTATCTAGACAGCCATTGCTCCCTGTGCTGTGTGTTCTTCTTGCTGCAACAAGTAACAGTCACAACTTGCTAAACTATCAGTGTGCTCCTGCAGGTCTCTGGCTAAGGTACAGATATTTGCCAACACTTTTTCTCCCTGTGCTGGTGAACAAACTCAAGAGCTGGCAATCAGTCTCTGGTTTGTGAAACAGGGTCTCACTGTATGTATAGCCCAGGATGATCTTGAATTCACAATCCTCCTACCAACATCTTCCTGGCACTGGGATTGCAGGCATGGCACATATCATAAGAATATTTTATTTCCTTGGAAATTCAGATAAGAGCCCCAAATTATTTTGTATATGGGTGATATTTTGTCAGCTGATTCTGACCAAAATACTTTGGAAAAATTGTTGGATGAAACAAAAATCTTACCTGTTGGGGTTTGCAAATTGCTCCTGAAAAATACAAAAGGGATATTCTGTTAACTAGGTTATCAGATAAGTCAGCAAAAATTCAACTGCAAAAGCTAAGCAATTTGTTTGAAGCATTACAAGGAGATTCCAACCTAAATAGTCCAAGACACTTAACCACTGCAGCAGAGCAAGAGTTAACTCTGGTAGAAAAGAGACTACAAGATGCATATGTGGATGTATAGGTCCTCACCTGAATTGTATTTTGGTCATCATTCATTCAAAACATTCCCCTACTAGGATTCTTATGCATAGTGAGGATAATATCTTAGAATGGATATTTATAACACATAAGCAGAGTAAAAAAATTAAAGACCTATATAGAAAAAGTTGCTGATTTAATTATAAAGGGAAGAATCATACTTCATCAGCTGTCAGAAACAGATTCAGCAGAAATAGTGGTGCCTTACACGAATGCTGAGATTATGTCATTATGGACAATCAATGAATATTGACAAAGGGCTTGTAGCAGTTACTTGGGAGAAATTAATAACTAATATCCTAAAAGCAAACAAATTCAGTTTATCAAAAGAACAGAATGGATACTCCCTTGTATAGTGAGAGAAAAACCTATTTCAGGAGTGCCTACATTTTATGCTGATGCAAATAAATTAGGAATGGCAAGCCACAAGTCAGAAAAAATATGTAAAGTCAATCAAAGCCCATATGTTTCAGTTCAGAAATCAGAGTTATATGCTATTCTTATGGTACTGTTAGACTGTCCTGAATCTCTCGGTATCATCATTGATTCTTAGTATGCAGAAAGGGCTGTTTGCATATAGAAACTGCCAAATTTAGTCCTGATAATTCAGAATTAACTTTGTTACTTATACAGTCGCAACAAGCAATTCAAGACAGAGTTATATATTATACATTACTCATATTAGATCTCATGCAGGGTTGCCAGGCCCATTGGCACAAGGGACAAATGCGACCAATCAGTTATTAATAAGAAATGTGTAGAAGTCTCAAAGTTTCATGAAAAGCACCACATAAACAGCAAACGTTTAAAAAGGAACTTCTCCATTATTTGGCGACAAGCCAAGGAAATTATAAAGAATTTCCCAATCTGTTTCTTGTATAATCAAGTCCCATTGCCTGCTGGAAGTAACCCTAAGGGTACTAAAAGAGGAGAAATCTGGCAAATGGATGTGTTCCATGTTGCAGAATTTGGGAAACTAAAGTTCGTACACCAAACTATTGATACTTATTTAGAATTTCAATGGGCTTCTGCTTTGAGTTCTGAAAAGGCTGATTCTGTAATTACATATTTACTAGAAGTAATGGCTATTATGGGAATACCTTTACAAATTAAGATTGATAATGCCCCTGCATATGTCTCTAGTAAAATGAAAAAAAATTGCATACTATGGGATAAAGCATATTACCAATATACTACACAATCCTACAGGACAAGCAGTTATAGAAAGATCTAATCAGACATTAAAGAAAATGTTTGCAAGACAAAAGAGAATAACCAAGACCCCAGAGACAGACTACATAGTGCACTATTAACATTAAATTTTCTGAATGTTAATGAGACAGGAACAACAGCAGCTGAAAGACAATAGAAAGAATTGCAGAGGTGAATCAACCCATATATTATAAAGACCTATTAACATCTGAATGGAAATCAGGACAAGTTTTACACTGGGGGAGGGGTATGCTTTTATTTCCAGTGGAAATGAGAAGTTGTGGGTACCATCAAAACTGATAAAGATTAGATGTGAGCCAGGAAGACCTGAAAACCCTGATCACTAACCTGAAAAGCATGAATATGGAAAGAAAAGTTCTTTTAAAAAGATAGAGCCTTCTAAAGATTGTAGTAAAGTACAAAGACTAAAAGCAACAATCAGCCCTGGGTTATGGAGTAAAGTTTCTGAAACCTACATTTCCACCTGACACACACCAGTGACAGTGAAGAGTCTGAGGAAGGTGAAAAATACGAAGCCTTGATGAGAAAACTGTCCCTGTGCGGCAGTGGCCCATCAGTGCAAATTTGACACAACCTCCAGAGGAAGAACTTCTATATGGTAAATCAGTTCAAAGAGTCACAAAGCAGAATCTAACAAAGACTTTTGTCATCTACCTGAAAGCAAAAAGCTTCAGAGAAAGAGGGGACTGATTCCAGCAACTTCATATCCTCTGAAATTTTACTCTCTGTTAGTAATGCATTGTGCATGAGTGCAAAAGATAAAACTCCTGAAGACCAAAAGGAAGAGATGGCCTAGCAGAAGACCTCAGGGAAAAAATTAATCTATATTGTTCAATTTGTTTTATTTTAGTAAAAAAAGGGAAATGTGTAGGGGGACCTTTGCCAAGAAGTTTTTTGTACTGTGCAGCTTTCCTTATGGTTACATGCCAATTGGACTTCTGGGAACAGCTTGGGGGGAACTATATTAGAAAGTGTGTCCGTTGGAAAAGATAGTTGGTCTGGTGGTGACAGGGAAGACAGCGAGCTCCAAAAGCTGATGATAGGGAAGGCAGGCAGAAACTAGGCTCAGATAAAAAAAGATTGTTCTAGAGAACTGAGATAACTGGGAAAAACGTTAATGGGATGAATTTTAGAAGTTAGTCCAGTTCCCCAGGCTTGCACAGATAAAGACAGCCAGAAGAGGCTGTAAAAGTTTCTCCTTCTTTTCTTTTTCCTTCCTAAGCTTTTGGGGCTAAAGCGGTTTTTAAAAAGCTCCTAGTTAGGAATCTTTCTCAGTAACAGTCAACAGCCAGGAAAGGAACCAGGGGATGGAGTTCCATCAGGAGTTCAGTTACCAGTGAAGTTACAAAAGGCTTCAAAGCTTAGATGCAGCATTTAGAAATGGTTACTACCTTTTTATAAAACATTTACCTTTGGCCCCCCAAACAAAGAAGGCTTGGAACCCAGACCCAAATGGCAGAAAACAGTTATACACACTTTAAGAAAACCTTTACATTGCCCAGTATAAACTAAATAGTAGAGCAGATGCCCATTTCCCCAAAGGGGAAAAAACCTCACTTACTAAAAGCTGCAGTTTTTGCAAATATTTAAAACAGTAAAGTTGTTATAAATTTGTTATAAGTTTGCTCATTCTTACATCACTAAATCAAGTTAGCGGTATTTACTTAGGACGTCATCTGGGGGACAGTGACCTTTAACTCAACCCTTTAAGGCATTAGCAGGTCTGTTGGCAGACAAGCAGGTAGAGACACTAAGAAGACATTATCTAATCTGCACAATCTTGAAGTTCATATGAACACCTTGAAATAATCAGCAGAATATGTTATGTTCTCAAAGACAAATCATGACAGGGATCCTGTAGCCTTGACCTTGGAGTCTGTGAAATCTCTAAAATGAATAAAAGCTTGTGATTTTTAAAAGATCAGATTTCAAAATCTCAAGAATGGTTGAATTTCCTACTAAAAATTAAGAATGGGAACTGCAGAGATGGCTAAAGATTAAAAGCACCAACTGCTCTTCCAAAGGATAGGGATTCCCATAACCCATGCAACAAGTTCACAACTGTCTATAACTCTAGTCTTAGGGGACCTGGAGCCCTCTTGTGGCTTCCACTGGCACCAGTCAAATATGTGATGCACGAACATACATGCAGGAAAAACACTCATACACATAAAATAAAATAAATAAATCTAAAAGTAAAGGCTCAATGAGATGATAGCATGAGATTGTAAATCTTGTGATGCACCTGAAGTCACATAGCAATAGCTTGTTAAACCTGTACAGTCTCCCCATAAAAGTCCACCATTGAGCCTATTAATTTCCAGAAGAGTTCCGTTAAATATTAAAGGGCTCATCTCTGGCTCTGCATTTAAGTGAGTGACCATGTGGCTCTCCTAGGATCTTCTGAGTAATCTGAGCCTTTTACAGGAGCTAACACACTCTGCTCAGAATTTATTAGATGGACAGGAGCTGTTATTCAGTTGGAGGAAGAGAATATCAAACCATCTACGGGTCTGTCTACATAGGAAGGAAAGCTCTTTGGCTGGATATGGGAAGCTGAGGCTGGAGGAGGGGGTTTTGAAACCAGCCTGGACTACATGTAGAGATCCTGTCTCAAGGTAAACAATCAAAGTAAAGCTCTCTCAAGAAAATATCATTGAACTTGAATCTAAAAAAACTGACATTTTTCTTATCTAGTTCCATCATCTTGTCAAGGTTTAAGTTGCTGGTTTAAAGAACAAATATACAAAAAATAAACATATGCCATCATAAAATATAACATCTTTTATAGAACAGCAGACCTCTGAGTTTGTTGTTCCTCTAGGTTGTTGGTGATTCCAGATACTTTGGACATGTTTGTAATCCTAGAACTTTGGAAGCTGAGGCAGGAGGATTATAAGTTCTTGGTCATCCTGGGGTACGTCATGAGATCATGTTTCAAAAAAGGCGAAGCAAAAATAATAGCAAAATATGCTATATATATGTGTGTGTGTGTGTATATATATATATATGCAATATCTTGCTGTGCACAGGAGAGTGCAAGTGTAGTATACATATTGACCAGCAGATGGCAATATAGAGCTATCTTTGTGCTCTGCGACTGGGAAGAGCCAACTGTATTATCTTGCCTACAAAGACACTGAACTTTTACTTACATGGCACAGTGAATGGACCAATTATTTATGTAATTCTATCATTATTTTAAAAAGCAGCCTCATCCTAACTTTGTTATTTTTAAACATAAACACCTAAGAACTGAGTATTTAAAACACAGGCTGTGGTTAGCTAAAAAAAACAAAACAAAAATGTTCTCAGGAACCCACATTTTACTCTGAGTGGTACAGTCACAAGCAGAAGGGTAGACTGAGGTAAACCGAGTCCTGAACCTACATTGTTAGCCCCTTTTGATTGCTTTTGCTTTGGACATTCTTTTTGTCGTGGCTATTGTTGTTCGGTTTATTTTTGAGACAGAGACTCTCCATGCAGCCCTGGAAGACCAGGCTGGTCTCATCATAGAGATCTGCCTGCCTGTGCTCCTGGGTGCTGGGCATCCTTTCCTGTAGTAGTACACTGACTGTGTTACTCAGAAAGGAAGTCAAAGAGGTGTTTTTCAGAGGTGCAAACCCTACCAGACCTCAGCAGAGGGAACCGCTGTCATGGCAAGCGCTGTACTGGACAGTGGCACCCCGAGCATCTCGGGTTTTGTGGGTACCTACGCTCCTTGGGTGTTCTATTGATAGTACACCATTTACATAAAGCCAACACCTGGAGACAACACAAGCATCAAGGCCTGGGCGGCCCTTTTCCCGACAGTGCGCAAGACAACCATCTTCAGCATGACTAAAGATTAACTTCTGCAGCGCTTTCCCCGCGAGCTAACTGTCCTACCGTTTTCAGGAACTTGTGTCTCACTTTCTTCTCCCATTTTGGGGAATGTTAAATTTAAAACTGTTGTTCTAGTACACAAAATACACAGAAGTACACAAAAATAAAATGTTTAGCACGCTTATTAGAAATTATATAAAGCAGACATTAGAATAAACAAAAAATTGAAATTTTTGTAGGGTGATTTTTTTTTAAGTTTTTACTCACTAGGATACCCTTCCTTGGGCTGGAGAGATAGCTCAGAGGTCAGGAGCTCCGGCTGCTTTTCCAGAGGACTCACGTTCAGTTCTTACCCACACGACAGCTCACAACTGTGTGTTACCCCAGTGCCCAGAGATCTGGTGCCCTATTCTGGCCTTCCAGGATACCAGGTGTGCACATGACGCACAGACATACATGCAGGCAAAACACTCAGACACGTAAAAATGGAATAGAAAAAAAGATATCCTTTCTTCCTTGATATTGATCACCACCGCTGAGTGTCATCCTGGAGGAATGATTAGTGTCATTTATTCTTGAAAGAATTGATAGTAATCAAAAACATGGGATATTTTTTGTTGTCAAGGAAATCTGGTCAGGCAAACACAATCGGGGGTAAGACTTTCATTTATATTACTCTTAAAACAGGAAATAACATCAAAATGGGTTTCAATGAGGTAATCTTTTCTAAAACTGTCTCTAAGTTGAAAATTAAATCACCTATTTGTTTTCCTGGTTGGAGTCTGACTGACCGTAAGATTTTTTTACTTATAAATTGGGTGTGATGGTGCACTCCTTTCACCCCAGCACTCAGGAGGCAGAGGCAGGTGGATCTCTGTGAGTTCGAGGCCAGCCTGGTCTACAGAGTGAGTTCCAGGACAGCCAGAGCTACACAGGAGAGGCTCTGTCTTTAAAAACAAACAAACATTAGATTACATCTTTTCAAATATTTAATAACCACGAGTGTTTGCAGGCTGCTACTTTGGCTGTAGAGTTAAACACTTCGTTTCTCAGCCTTCAAATAAATCAGGAAAATAGTTAAGTTATTTGAGTGCATCAAGTATGACTCCGAAATGAGAACCTGTGAACTGTACAAACGCTGGCCCCATCATGGGTTCACACACACACACACACACACACACACACACACACACACACACACTTTTAATTGACCTTACTATTGATATTTTCCTTCTGATTTTTTTCATTACAATTCTCTTGCCAGCTGTATATTATAGATATTTCTAACCACATAGAAAAAAGAAAAGCCAAATAGTGAATTATCAGTCAAAAATTTATCTTCAGAGTTCAATAGCTGTCCAATTCCTGACATATTTGCTTCACGTTTATAGGAGCTTTTGGTGAACCAAAGCGGCAGATTCCGTGATCCTTCAGCCATGAATAGTACAGTGCATACATTTGAAAAGTTAAAATTATATTGTAAGGTCCTCAATTTTTTAAAAATCGGTGTGTTTCGATAATGATTCAAACAACCATACTTTCATATAAAATATTAAAAAATATTCAAAAGAAGGAAAGAGGTGTGTCTGTGATATTTTATCCTAAACACGCAGGTTGAACTTTTCTGTCCGTTCAAACAGCAACCTAGCTTTCGCGTGGTATCACCCCGTCTTCCACGGACCACTTTTACACAAGTTCATAGTGATCATAAATTTGAATTATTCTCTAGACAGTAACTAGCCATGCTTTTTTGTTTTTAAATAGTAAGGCCTGTTTTATTTTGTGATTCAGTGCCTGGTGCAAGGCGAATGTTTGATGGAGAAACGGGACGGAGAATAAAGAGATGCGGGAAGGAAGAGACTCTTGAGTTATTCACAGACCTAAATAGTGATCGGAGAATGTATTGGATAGTTTGTTTTTTGTTGTTAACTTGGAAGAGAGATCCTCCATGGAGAAACTGTCCTCTGCTGATTGTCCTGTAAACAAAGTCTGTTTTACACTTTCTTGATTAATGATTGATGTGGAGGGCCACGCCCACAGTGAGCGGTGCCATCCACAGTCAGGTGATCCTGGGATACACAAGTGAGCAAGCTGAGCAAGCTGGGGGACCAAACCAGTCAGCATCGTTCATTCCCCCTCGGCCTCTGCTTCAGTCCCTTCCCTGAGATGACTATAAATTGTAAGCTGAAATAAACCCTGTCTCCCCAAGTTGCAGGCAGGAGACAGCGAGAAGGCCATGGGAAAGGAAACCTCAAATGTCCCAAGAGTTCTTCCATTTGCACCCCACCTTTCCTGAGGGAGTTTTGTGGAAGTCACTATGGAATTGTGGGTAGAAAAGAGTTTCACTTTGCATACTGAACTATTTCACGGTTACCCAAAGTCTCCAATACAATTAAGCATTAATGTAAACGTATTCTTGGAGCTCCCTACTAAAACCTTTACAATGTATCTGAAGCCTTATCCTGGCCTCTTGAGAGCTCTATCCCGGTAGGGGCACACCCAAGCAAATCCCCTGTGGGTTACACCTTCCACCTACCTGAGAACTCTTGTCTATGAACGTATTGGGTTGTGGATAGGTAAGTTATAAAGAACTCACTGCTCATACCAATCAGGAAAAAGCAAGGTTATTTGTGGCGTTGACAACCACCACCACCCACACACCACACACACACAAATTTCAGTGACTTAACCTCATCAGTCTTTGATTTTCACCCACACTCTGTTGTCCAGTCAATCATGCACCCTCACGTCTGCTTCCATGATCTCCAAAGCAGCAACAAAGAGAAAGGATCAAAGTGTGCACCGGTACAGTCGCCTGGGTCAGGGTGGCGCAGGTCATTCCTACACACATCCCATGAGCTCAAGTAGCTGATGTGGTGACTCCGAGCTTCAGACAGGGGAACAAAGTGCAATCCCACTGTGTTCTCAGAATGAGAAGAGAGCCCGGCTGAGAACATCCCTAACAACAGTCTCGCTATCTTACTCCCCTTTCCCACCATGTGCAAAAACGCAGGACGAAGCCTCTCGCTGAATGGCAAGCCTGAGCTGCCTGGTACACGCTGATGTTTTGAAATTCCTTAGTACTTCACAAGGTAACTCCAGGCAGTGTTTTATAGGAGTGGAATGTTCATTCCGGCAAACAGCCCAGTTCGGAGACCATCTGTAGTTTATGGAAAATGTGAACTTCAGTGACTGCAGCTGAGTCACACGTCAGCGACACCTCCTCTTCTCCATGGAAACGTGAGGCATGCTGCAATTTCCAACAAGCGTGCTGCCCAGATTAGAGGTGAAGCATGGCCTCCAAGTCTCTGTGCTTGTCCAGGCCTTGCTCTGTTATCCTTGATTCAAGGGAGACACCGCTGTGATTTTCCCAGTGTCTCTTGAGCGGCAGCTCCTCGCTGGGTCCTGGGCAATGTGTTGTACTGTTACTTCCAGAAGGGTCACTTCGGAGTTTTCTGTTTTCATACGCCTTAGCAGTCTGGAGATTTAGTTTTCTGACACCACGAAGGGCATGGCCTTGCCACGGGGCGGCTTTGCACAGACCTGCCACTCTCCCGGGCGTATGTCCGTTCACTTTCCATCTGTGAAGTGATTTTTGCTGGTTTGCTTTTGCAATTTTACCTCTCGTCTGCCTGTCATGTCTCTCTCTGTCTTGGAATCCCTTCTAAACGCTCTTCCTTGGTGATAAGGAAGGTCACGCCTGAGGTCTAGGAATACCTCGCTTCGAGTTGTTTCTCGGGTTGGCAGAATATTGGCCTGCGATATTCAGCACTGAATCCCTACTGTGTGGGATTCATCCATATACAGGGTGCTCAAATCATCTTGTCCAATAAATGAATGCGAAATCGTGATGGGCTCGCCTGTGTGGTAGCTTTCTATCTTACTGCCATGGTTTGACTGTGAAATGTCCCTCATAGGCACCTGTGGTTGAGCACTTGGTCCCTGAAGCTGGAAACCCTGATTTAGGAAGTCGTGGAACCTTTCTGAGGTGCGACCTGGCATAAGAAAGTAGGTCATTAGGAGTGAGGAGTCCTTGAGGGTTTTCCTGGTTCTAGTCCTGGCCTCTGTGCTCGGCTTCTTGGTTAGTAACAAGTCATTGCTTCATGTTCCCATAACCATTGACCTCTGCTTTGCCCTTCATGCCATGGCAGACTGTGACCTCCTGAAACCGTGAGCCAAAAGAAGTCTTTCCTCCCTGATGATTATTTTGGCCAAAGCAAGGAGAATAGTAACTAACACACTTGCTTTCGACCGATGGCAAAAGCCTGTAAGGTACTGGACCGGAATGAGAGACACGAAGACCTTTGCCATATTAAACTAAGCGAAGGAGTCTATAGTTGTAATTTCCAGTTAGTTTATTTGCTAAATTATCTCGGTCTTCTACTCAACTCTGTTCATTACCCATCTAGGGCACACTCCTTGTGATTGGCTACTCTTGGTATGGGCACGCTCCTTGTCATGAGTTGTATCTCTTGTATCTCTTCAAAAAAAGATAGGTTGAAATCTCAGTACTTCAAAAGGTGGCCTCATTGGAAGTAGGCTTGTAGTAGATGTTACAACGAAGTAATTCTGGATTACAGCGGTCCCTACTCCAAGTATAATATAACCTGACCATAACCTGGTCAGGTTGTATTATAAGAAAATGGCCTGTGAAGAACATCACATAAAGAACAGACCACGCGACCATCCACCTTCTGTTAGAGCTGCAAGCCAGGGGACGCTGAGGATTGCTAGCGGGCCACCAGTAGCTGGAAGAGGCAACAAAAGATTTCCTCTTACTGGCTATGAGGGAGCCCAGCTCTAGGTAGAATATCTTGATTTGGGTGTTCTAGCCATCAGGATTGTGAGGTGATGCATTTCTATTGTTCAAAACTATTCAGTTTGTGCTGAGTTACAGCAGCCTCAGAACATTAGCCCTCCTCAGACCTACAGGTTCTGCTTTCTCTATCTTCTCCACCCCCCCACCAGTGCTCTGGGTCTATCAGAGAACTTCTCCATCGTGATACACCAAATAAGTCTCATCTTGGGGTAGAACCTCTAAATCCAGTTCAAAATTTTAGGCTGGCTATTTCCATTTGCAGCCCACTGCAGCTGTGTCTACCACGGGGCAAGGCAGGTGTGAGCAGGCAGGGGATTCTGACGGGACTGACACAAAGGAGATCAATGGTTAATGATAAGAAAGAAATGAGCATTGGAGGAAAAGCATCAGGGACCTGAGATCCAGTAAGACAGCAAGGAGAGGGAGCTGAGAATAGAAAGTGGGTGAGAGGAAGCTTGCGTGACCAGGGAGGGCTGCACCCTGGTTAGAAGAGACCCATCCCGGGCTTCCTGGCAAACAAGCTTTCCATGCCTGTGAGACAGCAATGAGAAAGCCAGGGGCAGTGGGAGCGAGTAGTAATTAAAGCCGGAGCCTTCAGCTGCCCTTCATTGCAAAAGAGGGTCTGGGAAGACGTGCGGGGAAGTGCCATGTAGAATGACATCACGAGGAAAGGCTTCCAGTAAAACGGAAAAAGCAAGTCCTTGTTAGAATATGCCTGGACAGAAGGAAAGTGAAAGAAAGCAAAGGAGGAGGAAGAGAGGGGGGGGGTCTTCCTGGGGCCCGTTATTCTCTCAGGGCCTTTGGTTCCCATCGATTTGTTGATAATTTATGCATGATGGTCTCCACTGGCATTTGGACACGGCAGAGAGAAATGATGGATGATCTGGTGACCCGTGTAATTTGTTTGGGTTCAGAACAATTGTCTCAGCCTGTTGCTTAAATTGCTTTCCCCCTCCCTACCGTCGGTTGGAAGGTTGAGCCTGGCTAGGGAAGGAGTGACCTTTGAAATTTCAGCTCGGAACTGCAGTTGTGGGCACTGGGAGCTTTAGTCATCTTTCTCGAGGAGCAGTGAGGAGCAGTCAGTTCAGTAACTTCCAGCTGAAGAGGCAAACCAGACATGGGGTCCCCAGAAGACGGGAGGGCAGACTGAGCCCACTGGCTTTGCCGGCCCTTCTATGAGCCGGGGATGGGGGGAGGGGATGGGAGGGACACGACATGGACCACAGGAGAGGAACATGGCCACTAGACAACCACCATGGGCTCAGAGCACCGGCAATTAGGCTTCCGAAATTTGAGGGCAGGAAAAACGTTTGACCACTCACAGAAGTATTTAAATGATACTTTGTTGGCATTTATATTTATTTTCTGGTTTTCTAAACATAAATTTATTTAATAGTTTCCGTGTTTCTCACTGCCTGGACTTTCGCAGGTTTTTGTCCAGCTCAGAGGTCTGAGGTAGAGAAACACCGAGGCTCTGTCCAAAGGGGTCCTGGGGTCCCTTCCAACACAGGCAGGAGCTGGGGTGTAGGGAAGAGTCGAAGGAGGGTGGGGTGGCTGAGAAGAACAGATGTTTGCAAATGAACAAGTGGGAGATGTCTGGAGAAACTCTGGAAACTTCAGAGAGGTTCCCGCACCTGCGGGCTTATGTAAGCCGTAGGGAAAGAGCAGCGGGCGATCGCTCATTCCTGCCATTGGCCGAGCGGCTTGCCTTCCAGAAGAGATCGCACCACAGTGTGGAGACCCAATGGCGTCACCTGACTCGCTCTGGGCCTGAGAAGAACAGGAGTCCAAGTGCGAGTGTGGGCCCCACTCTAGGCCCCAGGCATAGGCTGTGTGTGTGAGGACACTGCTCTAAAGGGGTCCCCAAAGTGAGCAATGGCTGCAGTGGCTAGGGTACAACTTTGTGAATTGCTTCTCGGGTGAGTGTTAGGGAGTCATTGCAGCCCTGGGCATGAGAATATTTGGAACATCTTAGAAACGATCTCATCTGGAACCAAATCATCTCTGTGGTAACGTTATTTTACATCCTACCTTTATCTGAGGCTGGGTACTAGAGCACCCTCCCCGTCACAGGGGGGAAAGATTAGCATACAGAGCCACAGCTGACAGTGTCGCCGTCCTTACAAACCTTATCGGGTGCAGACTAATTAGAATGTGCTACAGAAACTCCAGGTGAGTCACCTAATGTAATCAGAAGTGATAACCTGCTGCTGGGCAGAGAGCCCAAGACAGCCTTTCTGTCAATTCCCAGCCCGGGTTGATTAGCTCAGTAACTAACAGCGTTCGGGCACAAATCGGGATTTTTTTCTACCTGTGAAGGTTGTGAATGTGACAGGCTCCATTTCTCTTCAGAGGCCTCTTGCCTTTGCTAGTCTCTATGGCTGTCGGTGGAGCATCCGTCCACTCAGACTTCCAAATCCTGCTTCCTGCCCCGTCTCTTCCCTCCCACTTGAGACACAGGCAAAGCACAGACATCGGCTGTCTCCTCTCTGTCGAAAAGCACCACTAACACAAAGCAGTTGCACATAACAGACTTTTTCGAAGATGTTGTGGCTAATGAGAACAGACAGAGCTATTATTGCCTAGAGCAGGAAATCATTTCAAATTGAACGTCAGATGTTATTGTTCCTAGAAATGCGTTGGCCATTCCTTCTGCGGAGAATTCCTGCCCGCCCGTGTCCCTCTCTGGCATCCCGGGCACTCTGAAGCCAAAGTTGTCTAAAGAAGGGATCAAGAAAAATCCCATCTGTCTAGGTGGAAGGAGCTACTGTTTACTACCAGGACTGTACTAACCACTTACAGTATCTCCCTTAATCCTCTCCTTAGGGTTCCTGTGAGAGGCATTCTTTGGGTGCAGCTGAGGAGACTGAATCTCAGAAACAGAGCTGGGATCCGAACCCTGCTCCTTCTACTTCAAGGCCGTGCGTCTAATTGCTACACCGCTGCCCTGTTCGGCCCCACGTACTTCTTGGATCATCAGAATTCTGAGCTATGGTTTACCCCTTAACTCAGCAAAGTTTTCTGTAGAGTCAGGCAAAAATTCCCCTAACATTTTCTCCCGTGCAATTGAATCCTTTGCTCTGGCAAATCGGTCCCCCGCCCTCCAAGAGAACTCCCATGCCCGTTCTGATCTCCTTCTCAGAGGCGGCTCACTGACTCCTCCAGATAAGATTTCTGCCTCTGTCCCTTCTCCCCTTTCTCCTGCTCCGTCAGCTCCATGCCAGAACTAGAATCCGTTTTTCTACTCCCTTTTGAAGCAGGGGAACCCAGAATACAACCACAGGCTGTTTGACCCCACATTGACTCCTCAGGTATTCTCCCACAGTGTGTGTGTGTGTGTGTGTGTGTAGACTCTCACACAGCAGGGGAAGGAGGGCGCTCCCACAGTTGTGGGGGGAGGGGCTTTTCCCCAAGCCGAAACTGTATTTTCTTCCTCTTATCTTCTGGGGCCTTCTCAAAGCTGGGTTTGGCATTCCATTAAGCCAGGACAGTCTGCCTTCCCGAGTCCTCATAACTCTAAATTATGTCCTTGCCGTTGGCTGGGATAATAGCCCCAGATAAGAGGGAGCAGACATTCAAATAGAGAGCTGTGATGACAAGCATGACCTTGACTCCGAGAAAGGCTAACAAGAACCCAGTCTATACAAACCGGAGAGAAGAAATGACAGCTTCGCTGCCCTGGGAACACGGTCCTGTCTCCAAGTACCAAGAGACAATGAGTCACAAACCAGTGAGCAGATTTTGGGGATGGGGGTACCTACTTGCTGTGAGGCCCACATCAAGACATTTTTTTTTTTTTAAGAAGGAAAGAGGAGGCGATAGAACTCAGCGATGGGATCTGAAAGGCCAGGCTGTGAAAGTATTGAGCAGATGAAAGGGGTCCAGGCAGTCTGAGGAGCTGACCTGGGAGAAGACTGAGCCTGGGTGACTGCTGGTGGCCACATTCCTGTAGAAGGGTGGGGGAGGGGGAGCTGGCCCCAAGTGTTGGGCAGCAGAAACAAAGGGGGAGGGTTGTGAGGGACGTGTTCAAGGGACAGTGAGTCACCCACTTGGCTCTCTGTTCTCTCAACAGCTGCCACATAATAGTAGGCATATACCAGGTTATCATTTCTTCTTTTAAAGACCTCAAAAAAATAAAGAGACCCAAATTCTCAATTTGGAAAATGCGCTTGTGATGCCGGCGCTCAGAGGCTGAAGAAGAGGTGATAATTCCTGAGCCCACGGTGGACCTGAGCCCCCGACAAAATTCTCACCCTCTCTTGTTGGAAATTCCATTTATTTAATGCTGTGGCTTGGGATTCTGTTTTAGGAAAACCTAAAAATAACCTGGTCAAAGCCTGCTGTAATCACTAAGCGTCCATGATGATTCCGACATCCTCAGAGCTGGTCACACACTTTTCCACTGTCTTAAGACACTTTAAAGCTGTCCGGAGCCAGGGAACGTCTGTCCAGAAACTAATCCTGGTTGCATTACTACACAAATGTCCTGGCGGCTTTATGCCAGCCGTTGCTATGCGTATGTTTCAGGATGTACTTCCTGAGGATTAGGATGCTGTTTCTCATGAGATCTGCCCGTCTCCAAACTTCTAGGTATGTGAGCCCTTCTCCCCAGGCAGCACTGAGCAGCCCTACCTCTGAGACAGACTAGGGAGACTCAAGTCTTTTCTATTAAGGAGGTCCTTCTTTTTCCAGGAATTTTTTTATTGAGGAATCCTTTCTGCTTCTAACTCAAACTAGAAAGAATCACGCTTTTACTTACTATTATTGTTTAAACATTATTTTTAAACTAATCTCTCCTTCCTAATGATGACTATGTAGCTCCAGTGCATTAAGACAGGCAATTGTTTCTGGCATGGTTTTAAAAGAAAGGAAGAAAGCAAGCAAGCAAGCAAGAAAGAAAGAAAGGGAAAACAACTTGTCAGTGTCCTGAAGGAACAATTACTTGAGACACTGTGTTCTCTTAGTCATCCGCACATGTTGGGAAAAATCAGCTAAGCCTCTCGGGTACATTAAAACAGCCTTTTCCCCAGCTCAAATCACATTGCAAAGGGTGCCTGGGTGCAAAACCAAGGCAAGTAAAACCTATCCACAGGAGAGTGTCAAGGGTCATACACTGTTTTCCACAACAGCTGGAACTGCAACATACTCAGAAACAGCAGCAAGCAAATCGGACTACAGGGAGCTGGGTGACCTTGAGCAGAGCACCTACCATCTCCACACTTGCAGTTAGAACATCCGTGGAAGATACCCACCGTGCTTTGGCACGTGGTGACCAAATGAAAAGAATGTGTCTAAAAGCACTGTGTCCACCTCAGGGTTTCATCTGTAACACTTAAAGAAATCACAGAGGGGACACGGAATAGGTGCAGAGCTTCTTTGTAAATGGTGCTCATGGCATATGTGTGCACACACAGGTCAAAACAATCTCCGGTGTAGCTTTTCCCCTTAAGATATTACTCATTCATGATTAGTGCAAGTGTGTGTGTGTGTGTGTGTGTGTGTGTGTGTGTGTGTGTGAGATGTGTGCAGGAAGGAAGTGTGCAGGGCGAGAGGATAACTTGGTGAAGTCATTTTTCTCCATCTTTACAGACTTTCTAGGAATCGAACTCAGGTTACCAGACTCCTCCCTCCTTCTATCTATCTATCTATCTATCTATCTATCTATCTATCTATCTATCTATCTGTCTGTCTATTTTGTCAAGACAAGGTCCCATTGTGTAGCCCTGGCTGTCTTAGAACTCACTCTGTAGACCAGGCTGGCCTTGAACTCATAGAGATCCGCCTGCCTCTGCCTCCACAGTGCTGGGATTAAAGGCATGTACTGCTATGCCCGGCTTTTTTTATTTTTTATCTTTAACTCAGGTTTCCATGCTTGTGAGGCAAGCACTTTATCAACTCAACTGCCTCCCCTTTCCCAGAGCCTCTTTTCCATATCTGCCATTTTATGTGATTTAAATCCAACAATTAGCAGACCATTAATTTATACCCTAAGAAAGTACCGTGATACTGTTACTTTGTCTTCCAAATGAGTCACTTCTCTTTGTACTTGTCACTTGGGATTCTCTCCATGCAAGAAAAGCATTAGAAAGATCTGGAAGGAAATGGGGTGACATTTTTCTAAGTGTCTCTGTCCAGAGATAAAGGGCTTTCTCTGATACCTCATATGACAGTTGATTTGACACCATAGAGCTGGTGCAGCAGAGGGAGAAAACTGAGAGCAACTGAGCAGGAGAACCTACGAATCAACCATATAGAACACCGTGAGAATTAGGGTCAGATGAGCGAGGTCCTTCTGAGGTGAACAGAACACATTAAGACTCCATGGTCCCGGGGGGTGCAGAGGGAGGCCACCCCACCCCCGCCCACAGCTCTGCTCTCTGTCAAAGAGCACTTTTCTAAGAAGGCCATGATCTGTTATTCAGGAAAAGAGGGAGCCCTTCAAGGCAAGTCGATACGCCAATCTCCCAATGACTGCCTGGAGTGTGACGTGCTCAAAATACCCAATAGCTTGTGGTCCTCACCTGGACAGCATTCTCAAAGAGCTCCACGTCTAACTCAGTCTCATTTGAGGCAAAATCACTGCAGGAGTTGACGCTAACAGGCTGGCTGCTAGGCCCCTCAGCGCTAAAGGAGATACTATTTCTCCCAGGCTTTCCTTATCACCAGCATTGCCTTTGCTTCTTTGGAAAAAAGAAAAAAAAGGAAAAAGAAAAAAAATCCTTTAATTCCAGTCCTGACTATTCGCTATGACAGCTGCCACTGCCTTGTGGGATCCTACTTGACGCCCTCCTTGCAAGAAAAATAATCCCAGCATTCCACTTTCAACTGAGCATTCTGAAGAACTGCCATGGAGCAACGTGGAGCTGGGTGGGTAGTAACCACTACCCATCCCTCCCCCTGCTCCCTAACTCCTGAGCCTGCCTCGACTTCCCAGGTCCCGTTCTTGAGTCTTGTCTTAGACTGTTGGGCTTTGTTTTGGTTTTTCCCACAGAGTAAGTGGAAAAGGAAGTTTTTATCTGAGTGAGATTCTGAGTGATAAAAAGTGAGGTTCTAACACATTTCTGCACCTTGCTTGGGACAATGGGTTACTGTATTTTACGAGAAAATGGGGGATAAAGATTGTTAGGAAGAGAGGGTTAAATGCCAATGTTTATTTAAAACTTCCAAACTAGATCTGTGCCAGGCCGGCTCACACCTGTAGCCCCACCCATCCCCAACCCCACCCCCGCCCACGAGTGCTCGCAGAATTAGCAAGACCAGACTGGGATGAATCACAAGACTCTGTCTCAGCCAACCAGAGGCTGGAGATGTAACTCAGTGACAGAACTCTTGCCTGGCGTCTGGTAAGTCCAACACCACGAAGAAGAAAAAACTAGTTTCACAGTCAGTGATGTTTATGGCTTCCTCCGGATGTGCCCTGAGTATCCTAACTGCCTCTTTTAAAACTAGTTTCTCAGAGTCCTCTAAGCCAGCCAATCAAGATGGCAGTGACATGTCTCCCAGACTCAAGCTTTTGTGACCAAATTCAATAAAAATATCATGCCACCAGTTTATCTTTTACATATTTGTTGACTACTGTGGGAGACACATGAAATGAAAAGTATCCCTGTCCCCTAGGAACTTAAAGTTGTTATTTAAATTGTTTTTTAATCTCCTTGGATTGGAGAGTTGGCTCAGAGGATAAAGGTGCTTGCCATCCATCAACTCATGGCCTGAATTCCATCCCCAGAGTCCACAGGGTAGGAGAGAGCCAACTCCCAAAGGTTGTCCTCTGACCTCCAAAAGTATACAGTGATATGCACACACACACATGAGCAAATATAAAAAGTAAATGAAGTTGATGGGCTGGGGGCCAATTCAGTAAGCGAAGTGCCCGCTGTGCAAACATGCGGGCCTGCATTTCAGAAGTCAAGCACAGCGACACATACCTGTAACCCCAGCGATGAGTAGGGTTAGAGACAGGGGTCCTTAAAGCTCTCTGGTATGCCAGTTTAACTCCAGATGGAGAACAATAAAGGAAGATTGCCAAAGGCAAATGCACAGATGAGCACTTACACACAACACATGTAGAGACATGAAAGAAAGAAAGAAAGAAAGAAAGAAAGAAAGAAAGAAAGAAAGAAAGAAAGGAAGGAAGGAAGGAAGGAAGGAAGGAAGGAAGGAAGGAAGGAAGGAAGGAAGGAAGGAAGGAAGAAAGGGAAGAAGGAAAGAAGGAGGGAAGGAGAGAAGGAGGGGGGAGGGAGGAAGGGAGGGCAGGAGGCTCTGCAAGATGACTGCAAGAGGCAAGTAATCTGGAAGCATATTTAAAATTCACTAGAAATCCAGGAAACGCAGCGTGATGTCCGAGGGCTCGTGATCACCTGTAGGACTCACAAGCGTTTTTCAATCATTCAGGAAAGGAGGCATTTTTAAAGTTACTAGAGGGGTGTAAAGAGGTGTGGCTTCTCCAGGGGACATCTGGCAACAGGAAGTAAAAACCTTCCGAAGGTTCATAGCTTTCTCGACTAGATTTTCCATAATTAAGAAATAAACATTATACTTTGTAATAAGCCCAAACTGGAAACAGCCCAAACACTCGGCGATGCAGCATGGACGGAATTATTGCATATTCATTAGTAAGATGTGTGCAGAAATTAAACGCCATGTTTTCAAAAAACAAATTTCACAACGCTCACACCATATTGTTGAATAAAAGACAGCTGACTATACAACTGTGCATAGCATGAGCTCAAAAGATGCATATATATATATATGTATATATAATATATATATTTCAGGATTGTTGCATATAGAATAATTGACAGTGTCTATTTCTGTGTTCTTCTAAAATCTCCAAATTTCATACTCTGTTGTGTATGCTATATATGGATACACATACTATAGATGTGTAATATATATATGTTATAATTATATGCATATTATAATTATATTTATATAAACTATATATATAATAAGTTATATTTATTATATATAAATAAATTATATATAATTATAAATTACATATATAATTTATACATATATAAATTATAAATATGTATAATACATAAAATATAATTATAATGTTATAATAATATATATTAGAATAATATACATATGTTTGAATATAAAATATCCCAAACTTATATTGTTTTACTACATATTCCCTTTGTGATTACTAATAAAAGCAGTAATTCCTTTTTCTTTTGGTTTGTTGAGAGAGGGTCTCATGACCCAGGCTGACCTCAAATTTGCTATATTACTGAGGATGACTTTGCACTCCTGATCCTCCTGTCTACACCTCCTAAGTGTTGGAATCATAGGTGTATGCCACCATATCAAGCCTAATAATTCTATTCCTTAAAAAGAGAAACGTGGAGACTGTCAAGGTGGTTTAGTAGGTAATGGGGCTTGCTGCCAAGCCTGACAATTCGAGTTAGGACTGACTCGTGTAAGCATCTCTTCACCTCCCCGATGTGTGCCTTATGGCGTATGTGTAGAAACACACAAAATATTCTGCAATGGGCCTTCCAATTTAAGACTTTAAACAAGTAATGACTTTTTTTATTTTTTGCTATTTGGATTTTGTTTTTATTTATTTTTGTTCTGCTAGAGATTAACCAGAGAGTCTCTTGTATGCCAGGAAAGTGCTAAACCACCAAGCTACATCCCTAGCCCCAAGTGATGTATGGACACCCAAATCATGCTCAACTTGACCAGAAAGCATAGCACCATTGTGACAGGGCAAGGCAGCACAGAGGTTCCTCCATCTTGTATTCTTGCTGAAGCCATTTTAGGTTTAACTAGAATTTGATCTCCTTGATGAGAAGCCCTGTGGAAAATTACCCAACTCTATTATAGGGACCTTAGGTCAAGATGCCCCAGCTAACTTAGCTTCTGTTAAACTGCCTGCTTGTACAAACCTCCCTACTCCAGCTAACTGCTTATCTCAGCTTCTGTTAAACTCCTTGCTTGTGTAAAAACTCCGCTGCAGCTGCTGAGTAAGATACCAGAAAATGGTTTGGCCTTTAGAAACCCCTTACACTTGGGTCCTGAATACCTGAGTGCAGTCCCAGGCAGGGGGAATAAAGACTTTAAATTGGTTCCCCGTAACAGTACGTCTCAAATATGAAGCATGAAAATAATAAACTGCCACTTGTTATTTATTCTGTTTTGGATAATAATAATCAGCTTAAAATGACAGACAATGGGTACCTAGCTAGTCAGTAATGGGACTGACGTTTAATTGAACCCTGAAAGTCTGGCTCCAAAGCCTACATCCCTCATGTTTGCAAACAAACATACTTCTTCCTTTACAAGGGGAGCTCGGAAAGCGTATCAACTTCATGAACTTAATAAAACCAGGCTTGGTGGGCAAAAAAGATATTAGTCTTGATGAATGAAAGAGTATGGAATTTGCTGTGAGTCACCTTGAATTTTGCTCTCAAGGCTTTTTGAAGACACCAGTCTCTGACTTTGCCAGTCCATTACATGAGCAACAGAGTTGGGTTCTAAGCCGAAGAGTCTGTCCCAGGGTTTTCATGCTTTTGCCAGCTACTGTATGCTCCCCAAGTCCAAGTCTTGTTATGGAAGAGGAGATATTCTGGGTGTGATTGAGTCTGACCCTCTGACATCTCCATTATCCAATTGGGAACCACCTTCCATTCTCAGCCTCAGGCCCTCCTGAAACCCTCACGTACCTTCCTGTACTTCTCAGCATTCAAGTGCATCCCACTCACTCCTCCAACTGCTGACTGTAATTCCTCTCCTGACATGTACGTCTCTTTGCTATAATAAATCCCGTCCTCATCTCAGCATCCTAGAAATTGGTTGCATTGTCTGGTGAGGCGTGAGGAATTTGTGCTTGAGGATAAGGGTCGCTGTAAAAAAAAAAAATTAAATGTTTAAAATGAGAAGACAAGACTCACATGTATTTCCAAAGGAGGCAGTGCTAATGGTTTTCTGAACGCACAAATGATAGCTTGTGTGAAGCTTTTAAAGTGCTTTCCCGCTAACTCTGAAGGACACGGGTTTGTTTTCCTTGAGGTTTCTTAATGGAATTGCAACATTTCATTGTGCTCACCAGAGCAGAGACTGAATATAAAGTGGCAGGTCTTAAAAAGAAAGCCAGTTAGCTGGAGCCAAATATGCACAAAACACGTTATTATTTTCAGTTTTTCCTCTATGATATTTAAATGTCCTTATGAGATGAATGTGGCCTTTCCTTAGTCTGACTCATCCTTCCTTCCTTCCTTCCTTCCTTCCTTCCTTCCTTCCTTCCTTCCTTCCTTCCTTCCTTCCTTGCTCCCTTCCTTCTTCCCCTCTTTCCCCTCCCCCCATTTCTTTCTCTGTAGGTCATACCTGGAGGCCCCCACCTATTGCCTTCCACGCGTCATGCCCAGTCTGCCACTTGGGGGCAGTCTGATGTCTCCATCCCTCCCCATTGCCATTTTTCCTGTTTTCCCCCCACAGGATTCTGAGGTTGTTGACCTGGTTTCTGGTGCCTTTTGTAACAGAATGCTCATTACTAATCTCAGCAGTTTCCTAAAAAGAAAATGAAAGGTCTTGTTCTTAATGTACTCAATAAAACCTTCTGCTGGCGTATCAAGGCTTAGAGGCAGGCAGGCAGGGAAGCAGCCTTGAAGACCATGGTTTTTTGTTTTTTGTTTTTTCTTAAGAACACCGTGGCCTGGGAAGAAAAACTCTATGTTTAAACCTCAAATGGTTCTGAAACAGCAGCTTCTCTGATTCTTTGGCCAGTGCTCTTTCCTGTAATTGTCCTGAAATAAGATCCAGTCTTTATTCTGAAAGATGATCACATCTTTAATGAAGATATCAAAATGACAAATAGCAGTAAAAATAACTTAATAGAAAAAGGAAATCACATAATCACATTTCTTTCCCGTTTTCGACTCTTGAAATGACTTCAATATTAAGTAAGGAAAAAAAATCATAATCTTCTTTCAAAGTTTAATATAAATTCATTTAAACACAGGAAGAAACAGCTTGCTGAATTCTATCCCAGCTCCGTCCTCACTAGGCAATTTAATTAATGGGCAAACAGCCTGATGGTGGATTTTTCTGATACAATGGCATGAAATGAATAAGATTCTTCTTTGCACATAACGTTTTGGCATGTCCCCCTGGCTCTGTTACAGAAACAGAACCGAGTCATATGGTTCCTGGAAAGTAATTATTTGGCACGGTTCTACCCTTGGATGAATCCACATGGAGAGAGTACTCAGGTGGTCTTCACTTGTGCCAGGGCATGGGGTGGATGGCAGAGAGAGTGTGTGTCGAAGGTATATGTGATTATGTGATGTTTAATGTTCCTGAAAGGGGAGGGAGGCACATCGAGGGAACACAGACTTGCAAGAGCAAGGCTGTATATCATCACTGTGCCCTCTATCCCAATAATGCATTCATTAGCCACGTTGAGCACAACGCTGAGCAGAGAATTTGCCTAAGAGCACAAGAGATAGACTTTTTAAAGAATTTAAAAGGGGAGCTGTGTCTTTGATAACTTTCCATTTCAAATATGAAAGGTTTTTGTTTTTTGCTTTTCTTTCTTGAAGCTGCTTGACAAAACACATCTCTTCCACCCCGTTTGGCTTCAAGCCGGCCAAGCTTCAAGGCTCCGATTGAAAGGCTGATGTATTATAGTGTTGTGGAGTAGCTTTTTAGACCCCAATTTATTGGCAAACATGGTAAGGGTTAGACAGACGGTACAAAAGAGGTAAGGTCGGGGCACTGCTCTTAAAAATTTCCAAGATCACCCTCAGTGCTAAGAATTTAGGTCAACTGGAGAAGAATTAAAGGAATTTTCTGGAAACCTTGCCAAGATTCTTAAAAAGGGCTGGGTAGGGGATAAGCCCCAGTTCAGACTTCATGAGAATTAAGTTTGCTCTGTTCTCACCTCTGAGACTTGCACCACTAACTACATCCCCAGCGTCTCTGCAAAGGTCTGGGCCAAATGAGAGCCTCAAGCACAGATGGCGATGTATAAAATAACAGGAATATTCTCCACACCATGGTTGTGGATTCCGTGTTTCTGTCCACTTCTGGTTATTGGCAGGACAACTCCTCCATGGAATTTTGAAGGGTCCTAAGATTTCCGTCTTAAAGGAAACCATTTCCAGGAGGCTGAAGACTCTTGCCTTTGCTCATACATCCCGTACACACCACTAGCACTTTGAGCTTTCGCTGCAGGAAGGAGCTGGTTGGGTTTCAGCTGGTACTCTGTCTGCCACTGAGCTTGGTCCTCTGGGTGGGTGGGACTCCATACTTGGACTGCTTTCAGCAATCAGTTCTCAGTGCTGGAGTTTTGGACTGTGACGCAGATCCAGGGCTCCTCAGCAGTGTGCAGTGATTATGACCGAAGACAGGAACAGCCACGGGAGGAGGAAGAGCAAAGCTACCAAAGGGCACTTTGCCCAACAGCTTTCTACAGAGACCCAGACCAGGTATCTATCCAGCTCGATGCATGGGCCTTCAAGGAGTGCAAGATCAAGGCGTGTGGAAGAGAATGGAGCGTACCTCATTTTCCCTCCCTCCCTAGCCTAACAAGTCTTTGGACTTTATTTTTCTTATATGCAAATCACAGGGGTAGTACTCACATGTCTTAATGTCCCTTTTAGCTCTAATTTTTATGATTTGTGTTATGTTAAAGAAAAGACATCAGGCAGGAGCTATTGAGTCACTGCCCTCGCTGAACCAAGAATCAGCATTAATAGTTTCTCAAGTAATAACATTGAGAGGTTGGCATAGCCGTGTAGTTCATGACACCATGAACTCTGGATCAGAAAACATGTGTTCCAAGCCACCTATTACAGTTGGATCCTGAAGGTCCCAGAAGGTCCATGTGTTGAACGCTTGGTTCTCAGCCCATGGCTCTGTTGGATTATGCTAAAACCTTTAGGAGGTGGGGTCTGGTGGAATGAAATTACATCTCTAGGGTGGTGCCCTCACCAAGTGCTTGGAACCCTAGTCCCGTCCTGTCTCTACTCCCCAATTCAGTGGGGTGAGCAACTTCATTTACTATGCACTGTCTCCTACCTGTACCACATTGCCACAGGCAACTGGGCCAAGTGGCCATGGGCTGAAACTTCTAACACTGAGAGCCAAAATAAACCTTTCCTCTTTTGAAGTCAGTTGCCAAAAGGATTTTTGTCATCGTAACAGAAAGGTGACTGATACTACCAAAGAGACATTGTAAAGAAGTTGGGAGGAATTCACGATTATGGAGCGGAGTTCAAATCTTGATTTCATTCATTAGCTGTGTGACTCTGTGCAAGTTACTCAACTTTTCTAAATCTGTTACTCCATCTGTAATGTAATAAGCAACACGCTGCCGGACGGTATCTCACGATTTAGAGACACAGAGCTTAAGACTTGTTAAGCTGTTGGCACAGTATACGAACACAATATATATTAATTCATCTCAGCAGCTTCTCTAAGATCTCCTAGGGAGGGGTAGCTAACATAGCTTGAGTTCCAGCTTTGTGCCAGAAACTTCCATGACTATACCATTTAATCTTGATGAAGCGGCTGCTGTTATCTAAATTTAACCTACATTCTCTTTTCCCAGATGTAAAATGAACATAATGACACCTCTGCTACCTAGCCTGAAGAATTCTTATGAGGATTAAAAGACGCATGCATGAAAGGACTTTGCAAATTGCCATTTTTTTCTATAAATGTGAACATAATAGCTATTGTCTTAAGAAACACCGCGTTGTAGCATGAAAAGAATTTCCCATCACCTCACATACATGCTTATTCAGATTCTATTTGTCCATTTTATTTGGAATATGATTTCTGCCCAGAGGCTTGGTAACAAGGAATACCAAAATAACAGCACTCAGGAAGCTGGTAAAAATAGTTAAAGAAGAGCTGAGCTTACGTTGTAGTAGAAAGAAAAAGAATCAACCAAAGAAGAAAAGACTGACAGAAAGGCAATGATTTTTAGTATGATTTGTCTGTTTGTATGAGTGTTTCACCTGCATGTATGTATGTTGGTGCAACACATGTATGTGGTCCTCATGGGAGCCAGAACACCGTGCTGGAGCTTTTGCGGCTGGAGTTATGGATGCTGTGAGCCTTCATGTAGAAGCTGGGAACTGAACTCAGACCCTTTGCGAGAGCAGCAAGTGGTCTTAACTGTTGGGTCATGGTTCCAACTCTAGGGAAGACATTTTATACAAAGGAGATAGTGTGAAAATAGAAACAGGTAGAAAAAAAAAGGGCCTGGAACTCATGGAAATCCTCCTGCCTCCGCCTCCCAAATGCTGGCATTATTGGCATGAACTACCACACCTGGCAAGTATTGACTCTTGAGAGCAGTCAATATTCACTGAGCCTGATGAGACTGCCCATCAATACAACAAACGAACAAGTTATGTAATAGGTGAACATCTTACATGGGACGTTAGAAGGTGTAAGTGCCAGGGGGAAGACAATAGAGCCGGTAGGGTGATCTGGAGTGACAGGAACATGGCAGTAGGTAACAAATACAGAATAGACGGGTCAGCAAGGGTCATGTTGAGAAGGTGACATCTGTGCAAAGACGCAGAAGGTGTAGGAGTGAGTCAGGCAGAAGCATGGAGACAGATGAGCTTCAGGCAGAACAAGCAGGTGGAGAGCAGCCATTCCCCACGCTGACCTGTAGCATTAACACTCCCAGGACTGTTTCAGAAACAACCTAGTTATTATTCTGATGGGCCCAGCTGAGCCTTCTCAGTGCATTCTGATGTTCCCTAAATTGAAGAGCCTCTAAACCAGCAGTTCTCAACTATGGGGTCAAACGACCCTTTCACAGGGGTCGCCTAAGACCATCTGCATATCAGATATTTACATTATGATTCATCGCAGTAACAAAATTACAGTTATGATGTAGCAACAAAAATAATTTTATGGTTGGGGGGTCACCACAGCATGAGGAACTGTGTTAAGGGGTCTCAGCATTAGGAAGGTTGAGAACCACTGCAAGTCTAATTGACTCATGCCGAACTCCTACCAAGCTGTCTGAGGCCAGCACAGCCGGAGTGACCTCTGCTGGGGGAAGGGAAGCCCAGGAGGTGAGGTCCCGAGAGGCTCAGCTGAAGGCTCTTGTGCTAGGTTTTGCATTTAGCGTTGGAGTTCCACCTATGTTGTAATTTAAGGAGGCTCTCACCCGAGGGAGGAAGACGTAAATGGTAACCCCAGCTAACCCAGCTCGGGGAGCATGACAAGCGGCTCCAATCACAGAGTAAGGAAAGTGTATGTTACAGAGAAGCCAAACACCTCACTGTAATTAACTGTTTTATCAGCTACTTTGAAAAACCTATCATTGAGAATTTCCAAGAGAAAAAGACTTGGGTTTCCCAGTTGAGACTGTTTGGAACCTGGTCGCTGGGCTTTCCATAAGCTAAGCTATCATTAAACATTCCTACCACGGAAGGGGGTCATTAGGAGCGCAAGTCCATCGGGTTTATATTTTAATTTATTTTGGCCATGAATCTCTTTGTAGAGTTGTGTTCCTTAAGCAGGTTAAAAAAAAAAGGGGAAGGGGAATGATGACATTTCTGACTCTTTTTTTTCTCCTGGTGCTGGGGATTGAACCCATGCTAGCCAACGGCTCTACCACTGAACCGTGCATGCTCCCAACTCAACTAATCTTTAAAAATGTATTTTTTCCTCTCAAAGATTTAAGTGACTAGACCAGTGGTTCTCAACTTTCCTAATGCTGTGATCCTTTATTACAGCTCCTCACGTTGTGGTGAACCCCAACTATAACATTGTTTTCTTTGCTACTTCATAACTGTAATTTTGCTACCATGATGAATTGAATGTAAATGTCTGATATGCAGATGATCTTAGGTGATCCCTGTGAAAGGGTCCTTTGGCCCCCCAAAAGGGTCACAACCTACAGGTTGAGAACCGCTGAGCTAGCACAACTAGCGCAGCAGTAAATTGCGGAAGTTTGAACCCAAATATTTAGCCTGAACAATGCTGCTTGTTTAACTTTTCATTGTTAAAGATGCCTAGAGTCTACCCATGATAAACAGCTCTCCCTTCACCTTCACCCACTTGGCTATCCTGCAATGTTCCGCTCAGTGCAGATTTTTGCATCAGGAGGATGACCAGGGAAGGCTTCACAAGGGCAGGTCCTTGGGAAAGCACTTCTTCAGAGAGCAAGGCTTTTAATGTGGATGTAGATCTTCAGCAGGGCCCAACAGGAGAGAGTTTTGACTGGCCTATGCTGGAGGGTGCCACCCAAGTGTTACGTCTGATTTTCTTGCTCTTCCAGCTTGGCTTTCATATAGACCCTGGGAAGATAGATGCAGGGTTCTAATTTAGGAAGATCCCAGATCTCGGATTGCTTTAACACTATGTTGGTTTTGTGGAGCAGATTCAGCTTTGGCATTTTTCAGAATCAATCCTGATATTTTCTTCATGGTGTCTGAGTAGCTAGGGCCTGCTGTGAGCCCTTCTCCCTGACTCACTTCAAATCACAGAGGTTTCCTGTGGTCAGGCCCATCTTCCATGATGCTTCTGCCTGGCATCCCTACACAGCACCTCCAGCTCAGCTGTCCACCTATATTTTTAAGATCAGGTCTGCTCATCATTTCGATGTCAGGTCTTGAAGCATCTTGAGTGTAAGAAGCAGCATTTAGCAACGCAAGCTCTGTAGTAGGCCCTGTGATCCCATTTCAAGGGTCAGAAACCATGGCAGTAACGCTCTCACTTACTCATAAGCTTCGAGAAAGTCCCTCCAGGCTCCTGAACTCCCGGCAGCCTTCTGCTGCCACCAGCGATGAATCACGGAGCCTGTCACCAGGAATGTGACATTTGGGGACTGTACACATATGACTTAAGATAGAGAGTGGGAATGAGAGGAAGAATGACACAGACACGTCCAGAACAAAGGGCTAAAGAGTCACCAGTATTCCTTGCCCATCCTGCGAATTCTAAGAGCAAAAACATATTTGGCTGTGAAGGGGACGATCAGATGCCTGCCTGACGGGCTCACAAAACTCTGTGATCTCCCCCTAACCAAAGCAAGCAGCACCCCTTCCCACCCCCCACTTCCCAAGCCTGCCACCCCCCAAAACCCTCCCAATAAAGTTAAATTTTGAAGATGTTGAACAGTGCTTGGTCTGTGATGGGCTAATACATGCTAGCTGTAATTATTATGTTTGTGTCTGGCCTGTGGACGAGTCCAGAGCCATTGGTCCCTTCTGATGCTTAACACCTGCCTCCATGCCTGCCGCACACACTCGACACCGGGTCTCGGCTCAGCCCTCAGCGAGCGGACAGTACCACAGATCCCTTGGGTGCTCGAGTCAGCCATCACCACAGTATGTTGCGCTAACATACAGTATGCTACTTAGGTCTTTTTTTCTCCCCCAAAACAAAACTACTCAAGGGTGGGGAAATTAATATTAAACCTTAAATGCTAACCAAACATGTTGTGGGGAGCTTGTTTGGGTCCTGATTCAGGCAAACCGACTATAAAAGAACACTTTGGAGACAATCAGGGAAGCCTAATTATAGACCAGGTAGACGGTGATGCCAAAATAAGATTGTTAATTTTGTTATATGGGATAATGGCATTGTGGTTGTTTTCTTAAAGGTCAATATTTTGAGACTGTCAGAGGTGAAATAATGTGATGTCTGGGATTTGCTTTTAGGTATCTCAGCAAATAAAAAATAAAAAAAGAAACAAGTCCTTGGCCACATAGCTTAGTGGTAGAGAGTGCTTGCCTAGCCTACATGAGGCCCTGGGTTGAAACTACAAAACAGTCAGAAGGAGCAAAGGACTAGATCTAATCAATGTGGCAAAAACTTCATTGCTGAATGCTGGCAATAGGCATATAGCAGTTTCCTGTTGCTGTCTCTAATGTGACCTTCATGAACAAGATGGTTCTGTCAACCAAAAGACTTCAACAGCAGAAGCTCAAGGCTGCAGTAGACCGTTCAGAAGACAGTAAGGATGCAATGATGATTGGAACCTGGACCAGAAGCAAAAGCCCTGGGGTTGGATGAGTCCTGGTGAGACTGAATTCTGGATCCCTGGAGTCTAGGGGCGAGAGGATCAGACTAGCATTGCGGTAAGGACTAGAGAAAAGGCAGGACATCTTGACATAGGAGACCTGTGCTGCTTGCAAGGCGTCCTCCAGGTCTTTGCATCCAGTGGTATCCCCAGGTGTGCTGGTTTGAGTAAGAATGACCTCCATAGGCTCATAAATGTGAGTGCTCGGATGTCAGGGAGTGCTATTACTTCAGAGGGATTAGGAAGTATGGCCCAGTTGAAGTACGTGTACCTTGTTGGAGAACCGGGCTGGAGTAGGCGTGGATTGTTGGAAGAAATTGGGGGGTGGGGTGGGCTTTGGGGTTTCAAAAGCCCAGGCCAGTCCCAGTGTCTCTCTCTTCCCGTTGCATTTGGATCCAGATGTAGAACCCTCAGCTACCTCGCCAGCATCGTATATGGCTGCATGCCGCCACGCTCCCCACCATGATGACAATGGACTGAATCGCTAAATCCCAATCAAACGCTTTCTTGTATAGAGCTGCCTTGGTCATGTGTCTCTTCATGGCAACAGAACACTGACTACGACACTGGGAATGGTGCAGCCTCTTTCCAGTGGAGCACAACTAGTGCTAGGCTAGACTTCACTTTTAAAACAGACGATGCGTAAAGAGACAAGTTAGGATTCCCTCCGCACTAGTGTCTGCATGCCCTAACAGCATCCCACCACTACCTCTAAGTCCAGTTTTAGGGATGGATTGTCACCATAAAGTGGGTAAGCTTAAAATCACATCACTTTCTCTCTTGCTAGGGAAAATCAGAGACAAAAGAAGGTCCAGCAAGATGAAGATGAAGAGAAACGGGTAAGTTATCTACCTTCTAATGTGGCTGAACACTTTGTCATTAAACCCAAGGGTCGAATAGCAATGCTTAGACAAGGCAGCCAAGCCCGCGCCCAGACAACACCAACGACCGTGGGAGACAGCGCAAGAGGACTTTCATTCATGACTCGAACGTCCAAGATGCTTCTCTCTTGGTAATCTCCATGGTAATCAAGAACACCTTTGGGTACCAAATGCTTCAGCCTCCATTTCTGTGTTTTGTTCTTGCCGTTTTGAAACAGGCTCTTATGTATTCCAGGCTGCTTTCTAACTTGTTAAATAGCTGAGGATGACCTCAAACTTCTGGTCCTCCTGCCTCCACTTCCCAAATGCTAGGATTACAGGCTGGTTTATGAGGTGTTGTGGATCAAGCCAGGGGCTTCACACACACTGGGCAAACGTTGTACCAACTAAATGTTCTACCTTGGTAGCTGAAATTTCTGAAGTATGTTGAAAGAGAAGAAGAGAGAACCGCAATTTGGTGGGACATTTAAGGAATTAGTAAAATAATGACTGAACCTGGTTCGTGGAATAACAGATCTTTCTATATATCAGGAATAAAGATATTTTCTTTATATATTTTATTCAGTTAGCTTTTCCATTAATCACTTAATTTTCAGAAGCATAAAAAAAATCTTACTTTAATCTATTGTATTACCTCTGCCTTGATGCTTTTTTTAAGAGATTCATTTTTAAATTTTTACTGATGTGTATGTTTGTGTCTGTGTGATCGTATGCTGTGTGGTGTGTGTGTTTGTGTGTGTGTGTGTGTGTGCCCATGGAGACCGGAAGTTACTGGAGTCCCTGGAGCAGCAATTACACAAAGTTGTGAGCTGCCTGACATGAGTGCTGGGACCCAAAGTGTCTTCTAGAAGAACAGGAAGCCCTCCTCACCTCTAAGCCACCACTCTGGCTCCTTAGATAACATGCCAGTTTAAAGTGGGTTGTAGTAAAATAATCTTTGGCACAGAACAAGAGAAAGCACACTATCCCTTTCTTTATCCACCGGGCACAAGAAAAGAAAGTCTTGCAAAAAACACTAGATTTGTATAATCAGGGAGTGAGCACTGGAGGAGTGTGACCTCATCCAGAAACGTCATATTTTGATAACATGGCTCCTCTTTTCTTTGAAATCTCAGCCCTCTTCATCCATTCAGGTCCCAGTGAAGCTGTCGGTCACATTATCCCTAGCTGACCAAGCACATCATCATTCTGGCCACTGCCCTTAGCGCCCAGGCAGGCAAGTGACACAAACAGGTCAAATACAGTCAAGTTTAGCAGTGCACAATCCAACAGAGCTGGTTTTCTCTGCAGCAATGTCCTTCTTGCTGGTTCAGATCCCCGAAGCCATGATCTTTGGCCTGACTCCTAGGGATATGCATCCTCTCTGCTCTGGAGTGAAGAGCCACTACAATCTGTGGGACTCTGCGTGGGCCTGAAGCTGACCAAGAACTCAAAAGTTACGAGAAAATCAAACCTCTTGTGGTTTGTCAATCAGTCTCATTTGCTATTTTGGGATCTGCTGAGGTAGGGATGAACCAGTCAACCAAGAATGCTTTTTGTGACATCATCATTGCAATCATAAATGTCTGTATGTATGTAAGTGTATATATGTGTGTGTGTGTGTATGTTTGCATACATAAGGATGGATGTACACATACTGAGAGACAGAGAGAGAGACTCTCCATTAGAACTTCCAGCCCCATCTCCTCTCTCCAGGAAGGAGAGAGAAAGGGGCAGACAAATGAGTTAATAATCAATCATGCTTTGCAGTGCTCTCTCTCTAAAAATGCCCAAACTGTGGGGCTTGAGGAACTAGGCTACTTAACAAGACTACATCCACATGCCACAGCCCCCAACTCCACAGGGACAGAGGCTCCTCTGTCAGCAGCCCTCCAGGCTTCTCTCTGTGTATCTCTTCATGTGGTTGTATATGTCTGTCCCTTGTCAGGTCCTTGGTAATAAACAGTGATTTAGTAAGTAAACATTTCTTTTTTTTAGTTACGTGAGCTATTACGGTAAATTATCCAATCTGAGAAGAGGATTATGAAAGCCTATGACTTGTAACCAAGTCAGACAGAAGCTGTGGGTGATAGGGAACCCACACTTCCAATTGACATATGAAGCAGGGGTCGGGGGGGGGGGAGGTAGCTGTCTGGTGACTGAGACTGGGAGAGATAATGCTAAATCCAGGTAGATAGCGTCAGAATTGAGTGAAATTGCAGGTTACCCAGTCACTAACTACTGGGGAAATGGGGAGAAGTGGTTGATGTAGGGAAAATGTCCCATATGCTGGTACCAGACGCATTATGTGTTGCTGGTAACACAGAGAGGGCATAGGGCAGGAGACCTAAGCTGTGGCAAGCCTCGAAGAGCCTCAGGGAAGTGACGCTGATTGGCTCTGACGGATCTCAAGAAGACTCACTTTATCCTTTCCCAGGTAACTGATGCTTATGTTACCCAGGATTGGACAATGTAGGGGAGGGAAAAGATGACCTGTAGTTACCTCTACACTGGGGATAGGCTGTCACAACCCGTAAATACCTCTTCTCAAAGCCTGAAGTGTTTATCCGAGCCCTTTTTGTGTGAATGCTTCAGAAAATAACAGTTTCACTGGCTACTCAGAGGTGGACATGGGCACCTGGACGTACCATGTACTTGGCATTTGAAATACTTTGGGATGGAACAAGGAATGTGGGAATTCCAAGTAAGTTAGTACTTCAGCACCTTTTCAAGGTGACTTAGCTGGTGGGAGGTGACTGAAGGGTGTAGCTTTATTTGCTCTGGAAGACACAGTGTCCTTCACTGGGGTAAGGCTGAGTTCTGCTCACACTACTTCTGTGTGGAGACTTGGGTTGAACCTACCCAGCACCGTATTTCCTCTTTATTCTTGAAAGTCCTCTTTAGAAACTGGCGTCTAAGGCGGCTGCCCGGTCTCCCATCCAGTTCTGTATCTGTGACTCTTTCATCTTCTTTAAATAGGTCCTGTTATCTCTCACCAGAGGGCAAAGGCATGCGTTAATAACGGGATTCTGTGGATGGAGTCTAGTCGGCAGTTGTCACTGGTACCCGAAGTGGGTTTGGAGCCTGCCCGCCCACTGACTTGTCTCTTGGGGCTGCACACTGCCAGGCCCTGCTAGTGCGCGTACTGCCTCTCTCTCAGATCCTTCTGGGTTCTTAAGTCTGTAATGCTAATGAAAGCCCGTTCAATTTATGACGTCCCACTATAAAAATGTTGGCATGAATGGCCCTTTCTTATCCTCCTGGCTGGTGATAAAATAGTCTGTTATTCTAGTTGGAAACAATTTTGGCTCAAGGGATTTCTCAGCCAGAGGTAAATTGTTTCGTTATATCTATCCTGGTGGCCGTCTGAAATTTGTATGTTTAAATGTCCTCCTGTCAAAGAGAATAAACCAGATATAAAGTGTGACCTTTGGCCAAATGATTCTCGGGAGACAGAATGGTTTCTGAGTTGATTGCTTAATATAAAAAACAAGAATCAAATTCTCTTACTTGCGTTTTGCTTTAAGCTACCTTTTTGACACAGAATATCGAAAACATTGCAGAGGTCAGTAGCGTGCACGTGAATTCCCTGAAACTGAACAACAACAAACAATCAGCTAGTTAATATCACTTCAGGGGTTTTTATATTAAAGACAACAAAAATTCAGTTTGAGTGCTGCCGTTTTGAAACACAGCGAGACAAAACAGTAAGAATGGCTTAAAAAATATAGAGGGTTGGGGGATGTAGTTCAGCTGGTGGTAGAGTGATTAGCTAGCACGCCTGAAGCCCTGGGTTCGATCCCCAGTACTGCACAGACCTAAACCAGGCATGATGGGACACAGCACTGGAATACAGGAGACCTTGTCTCCATCTTTCAATACGTCTCACATATAGTACCGAGACATGATGGGTTATGAAAGACAGACAGACAGACAGAACCTACACCCCAGCCTTACATGCACAGGCCTTTCCTCCAGAAACCCCTCCATGGTGTCCCACCTCCCTCCAAAAGTCCTCTCTCTCTCTCTCTCTCTCTCTCTCTCTCTCTCTCTCTCTATCAAAACAGGGTTTCTCTGTGGTAACTCTGGCTGTCCTGGAACTCACTCTGAAGACCAGGCTGGCCTTGCACTCACCGAGACCCTCCCGCCTCTCCTCCAGGGTGCTGGGGTTAAAGGCGTTCGGCACGATCATCTCCAACCTCATACTCCTTTGTTCTCTTCCCTGCCAACCAGAATCAGCACCCTAACTATCCTGCAACTGTACTTTCCCTTTTCCCCTCCCTACCTAGGACCCCATATAAACTCATCATCCTGCCCAAGGTCTTTTGTCTGCCTCTACCCTTTCCAGAAGTAGTCCTTTTGTCCCTGTGGGGACAAATGATCCCTCTTCTTCTATTCCCTTCCCCTGTACCCTGTCCTCTGTCCCTCTGGGACAATGTGTCTCCTTTGTGCTAAGAATCTGGGTCTGCTGTGTTCTGTGCCAACCCTGAGTCCCTCCAATATCTAGATAGATAGATAGATAGATAGATAGATAGATAGATAGATAGATAGATAGATGATAGACAGACATATCAGACAAAAATTAGGTCTACATACAATGTATAGTGTGACCATCTCCCTCTATTTGCCTAATACTGTTCTAGTTTTAAACTGAGAGTACCATCCCAGAAAACCCCTCCATCCCAGGCAAACGGGAACATTTGGTCAGCCTGAAGTGAGCCAGGCACAAATCTCTGGCTGTAGCCAAGATAAGTAGGCCTTCCAGGTGACTCTACCACGGATGCATACTGTTTGTCTCCATTTCTTGGTGTGTGAATTTTAAAAAAAGGGTTAAAATACTCTACCTCCCATCCACCTTGTGATAAGAAGCTGCTTCAATTCATCACCAGGCAATTTGCAAATGTGAGATGCTATAAAATTATAAATAATAGCTTGGAAGTGATTTTAATGTAGCTAGAAGGCCCAACCTGGCAGACGCCAAGGTCTTGCTGTGTTATTGCTATGCTGTTTCTATGAAGAAAATGTAGCCCATTGTGTGAGCAGTTTCACATTTCTCTCATTCCTGCTAATGCTGGGCCACCTCTCGGGACAATACAGGACAACTTTGGCTCCAATTTTGTTTAACCCAGCTGGATGCAGCCAAATTATGGCCTTCTTTTTAGGTGGGGCATATTTTTGTGGGCTGTGGGAGACCTGTAATTCTTTTTTTCCCCTTTCTTTTTTTGCCTTTTTTTCCCCCCTACATGCAAAACCATTTATAGCTTTGGGTGATGTAAAAGCCGCAGGATGCCGGCAACAGTGTCATGAAACCAAAGGGCTTCCCACAGAAGCCGGCTGGGACACCATGGAGCCAGAACCGCACCCAAGTGTCTGTTTACTCACCCTCCACTCCACCTGCCCCCACCACAAGTCAGGCACAGGGGTGGGGGGGTAGGATGTGGGGGCTATCTCTTCTCTTTTGGCTTCTGGTTCAGAGGTCTCCAGAACCAGCCTGGGTTTCTCTACGTAGAGAGAGCTATTGTTTGGTGATGTGTGTTCATGCATCTATAAGCACCTGCCTGGCTGATTTGCAAGCTTCAGGACCACGGTCACGGCATCTTTTTGTGCACGTAGCTTGGATTAGAGGCAAACCCTGTCTTTTATTTGGCTCAGCTCTGCCTTGACCTTGCTGAGATATCTCAGGCAAATCGCCCAACTTCGTAGGAATTCTCTTTTCTAATCTGCCAAATGAAAGAGTTGTGTTGCGCTGGCTCTAAAGCACAAATCTAGGATTCAATGCCAGAGTGCTAACGGGTGAGGAAACGGGAAAGGGGGAGGGACAGAGGACAGACTAAGAGATCCTGAAAAGAAAGTGAGTGTTAAAATGCTACGACGAAACCCATTACTGCATATGCTAACCTTAAAAATTAATTTAAAGGAGAAGAGAAAAAAGAAAAAAGGAAAAAGCGTCCAGCATGAGACCCTCAAAGGGCTGGCCGACAACGGAACGGCCTCTGAGAATAGAAACTGTGTGAAGGGGAAAAGGATCATGAAGCCAAAAGAAAAGCAACATTAACATCAGTTGTTTCTAAGGAAGCAGCTCAGAAATCCATTGCGTTGAAACCCACCTATGAGTTCCTATTGTCTTACGTACAGAATGACTGCACTTCCATAGCTGTCACCAGGAGACCCCAAACTTAGCAAATGAACCCTGCAAATGCAGGTTCTTGACAGTTATTTTACATGTCCTGGCTTCTCTAGGGAGAAGTAAGGAAGCTAGAATTCTCACTGCTGCCTGGGATGCTGTCACAGTGAACCTTACACACCTGGGACACTGTCACACTGAGCCTTACACACCTGGGACACTGTCATACTGAGCCTTACACACCTGGGACACTGTCACACTGAGCCTTACACACCTGGGACGCTGTCACACTGAGCCTTACACACCTGGGACGCTGTCACACTGAGCCTTACACACCTGGGACGCTGTCACACTGAGCCTTACACACCTGGGACGCTGTCACACTGAGCCTTACACACCTGGGACGCTGTCACACTGAGCCTTACACACCTGGGACGCTGTCACACTGAGCCTTACACACCTGGGACGCTGTCACACTGAGCCTTACACACCTGGGACGCTGTCACACTGAGCCTTACACACCTGGGACGCTGTCACACTGAGCCTTACACACCTGGGACGCTGTCACACTGAGCCTTACACCCACGGCCTTTGTACTTTAATTTGAGGATCTAGAGATTCTGCTGTAACTGGGTTCTGATCATAAAAGATCTTATTGCTGGGTATAGGCCTCAATAGCTGTATTCCCGGCACTTAGTACTTGAGTTTGAGGCTACCCTGGGCTAAGTAGTAAGTTCCAGATTAGCCTGGGCTACATAGTTAGTTCCAGGCCAACATGAGCTACAGAGTAAGACTTTGTTTTAAGGAAAATTAAACAAAAAATTAAAAATAAAAGTTCTTATTAACTGAAGCAGGCTCCAGAGGAAGATCATCTACCACTGAATGCTTTAGCTCCTGCTGTTATTGGTGAGTCTCAATTATTACAATTCCCTTTACTCTGATTACTTTCGTGGCTAGTGTGTAGTCTATTTTAGATTCTTTTACCCTTGGGTCCCCAAAGGCATGAACAAGAGTAATAAAGATCTGGAAGCTACTTTGGCCATTTACACTTCATGTGGACAACCAAAATCCCCTCCCGAGCATGCTCTGTCCCGGAACACTTAAAAGAAAGCTACCTTCATACTGCTGTACTTGAACAGGTCCGTTGATGATGATTGTCCCACGTGTGCTCAGGTCTGTTTTCCCTGTACTGTTCCACCCCAGAGGTGGCTATCTTTATGATCCGATGCTCTAATCCTTCAGACATAGCCCTTTGTGCCTCGCACGGAGCTCTTGAGAGATGGCTCACTGGACAAGGCCACCCTCTTCCAAGCCTGACAGCCTGAGTTAAACCCTCAGGACCCAAGTGGCAGGAGAACACTGATCCCTCAAGTTGTCCTTTGACCTTCATACCTGAATAGTGACGGGCATTATGCGCACACACATGCACATTCACACAGAGTAAATAAATAAAATGCAATTGAATTTAAAAATAGATTTTAATTGGTGTATGGTAATTGTACATATTTATGGTGTACAGTGTGTCATCTCAGTACATATATACAGTGTGGAAAGGTCAGACTAGGGTAACTGGCATATCTATCATCTCAGACATTTATAATTATTCTCTTAGACATTTTATTATAGAAAGAGTACATTGAGATGATAATTAACAGATTTCCTGTACCTATTATTAAATTTCCCTTTAGCAGTTTGTTTTTGATGCCCAACTATATTTGAAGTGCAGAGCAGAGCATGTTAAACATCCCTTTTCTTTACATGGTTTTATAGGCTCTGGTAACACATGTGAACTGCAAACGGCCGGCAGCTGGGAATCAACTCCTTATGTGCTTGACTATGGAAAGCCCTGGGTTCAAACTCCAGCCACAAAAAAAGAAATAGAAACAAGTCACAGTAGAAGTTCAGGAAGTGAACATCTCCTTTCTGTAAAGCGCCTCTTAGACATAAGTCCAGCATCGCGGCTTCTAATCTCAGAACTGGGGAGACTGAGGCAGGAAGATGGTGAGACTCTATCTCTGAAAGCAGAGCCGAAACAAACCAACACACACACAAAAGAGCTGCATAAGCACAGCAGTAGAAAACAAATAGTCTGGGTGTTGGAGAGTGTAGTTCTAGCTACTGCGGCAGCTGAGGCGGAGGAGCTCTTGAACAGTGGAATTCAAGAACAGACTGGGGACCGTCGACACAGACTCAAAAATGAACAAATGGATTAAAATAAATATAGCCCCCCCAAAAGAAAAGGCACATTATATATTCAAAAGCATCCATATCTACCTCGTAGTCTGAACTTTGACCTTTTGGTTATAGTCCGATAAGATAACAGCTGTGTACACACTTTTCTAGTAGCTAGTAAGTAAATATTAATAATTCTGAAATGTCTACAGAAGGTCCAATTGAGGCGCCTACTAAATCATAGCACAAATATACTGTTTCTTATCTCAGTTCGCTTTAGGTTTTATTCTACTTAGGGTTATTACTGTAACAAAACACCCGACCAAAGCAAAGGGTTTGGGGAGCAAAGGGTTTACTTGGCTTACACTTCCAAATCCCTGTTTATCATCGAAGGAAGTTGGGACAGGAACTCAAACCGAGCAGAAAGCTGGAGGCAAGAGCTGATGCAGAGGCCGTGGAGGGGTGCTGCTCACTGGCTTGCTTGCCGTGGCTTGCTCAGCCTGCTTTCTTACAGAACCCAGGACCACCAGCCCAGGATGGCCCCACCCACAATGGGCTGGGCCCTCCCCATCAATCACCAGTTAAGAACATATCCTACAGCCAGATCTTATGGAAGCATTTTCTCAATGGAGTGTCTTTCCTTTCAAGTTAACATGAAACTATCTAGCACAGGTTTTAAAAAATAGGAAAAGAAAGTATTTTTTGCTTTTATAGATATTCAAAATCAGTAATATGTTCCATTTATGATAAAAATTTTCATTTAAAGGAATATTAGTCCTTACATGTTTTTTCTGTTTCACTGTTTGAAAATTTTACACACAACTTGCAAAAAGGCCCCAAAATATCAGCTAAAATGAGAATTGATGAAATTAAAACTCTCTTTCTTTGACTTTTATAATCACTACAGCCATATCCTAGTTAATTTTAAGTCTGCTTTTCGTTTTGCTGTGAGACAAGGTTTTGCTGTGTAGCTCAAACAGGCTACTCTGAGCTTTCAGCCCTACTCCTCCACTTCTGTAAACCCCAAATCCGATCGAGACCACCACAATGGAGCCAAATATGAAGCAAGCAAGCTTTAGTTAAAAACTGGTCAGGGAGATGGGCTCTGACCAGGTCCATTCTGAGGTACCCATGAGGTGAACCTGTCACCTCCAGAGCTCCCACAGAATGGCCCCGAATCATGTGATACACATGCTTAGAAATGTAGAACTCATAAGGCTACACACTTCCCCTCAGGTCCAATCAGGGTCAAACATCTATCCTGATGTACTTCCTGTCTGGGTTATCTCCCACCTACAAGGACCACGGCACATCTGGGGCGTGGAGCACATCTGGAGCAGTAGAGACGGTCACCTTGGGATCCAGTCACTCCCTACCCAATAATCCAAGAGGTTATATTGTTGGGCTAGGGAGATTCAAGACTATCTCGCCTGAACAGCCCCACCTAGCATTCCAGGAGGTTATCTGTTTCTCTTTTAAAGGTATCTTACTCACAGTAGCTAAAATTTAAAACAATGTTTGCTCTTACACCTCCTAAATGCTGTGGTTATGGGCATGTATCATTATACCTGGTTTCAATTTTTTTTTTATTTTTAAATAAATGCACATGTGGAAGTATAAGTGTCATGGTGTGTAGATTGGAATACAACTATCTTGGGTGGGTTTTGGTAAAGAACGAAGACAGTTCTCCGAGGTGCAAGCCTGAACAGCCTAGGCAAAGGGTCTTTCTCGACTCTGATGGACTAACCCGGAGTGTGTGGCCTCCAGATAATTAATTGAGGAAAAGCACCACCCACTGATGCAAAGGTCTTAGATGCTTAATGAATAGAACCTCCATAGTGCACCGACCCCCCAACTTTAGCTGGCTGGCCTGATGCCATTTTACTGGTGAAGTCAAGACCCAGGGCAAAGTATTCCCTGTCTGGTGCTTAGGCTGGGAGGGAGACCATGGGAGTCTCCTCCATTAGCAATAATATAATTGGGTGCTTTCAACATAAAGATCTCAGTGGACAGAGTCAAATCTGAACAATTGTTTCATCCATGGGTAACTGAGTAGACAGTTGTGGGTACTCCAAACTAGCATGCTTCCGCATTCAAAAAAGCTGCACCCCACCCACACCCAGAAAGCTCGTTCTAACAGCTAAAGAAGGATACCTTCGGGTAGCAGCTCTAGTTGCCAGAGACAGCACCTGTATAAGGTTTATATTACTGCACAGAAATGCATTGTAGCTTTATACTATTTGAGAATAAGTTTAAATATACAACTACAATGGTGCACATGTGGTGTGAGAGCAAATGTTATGTTTTAAATTTTAGTTACTGTGCCTAAAATATCTTTAAAAGGAAAACAACCTCCTGGAATGCTAGGTGGGCTGTTCAGGTGAGATAGTCTTGAATCTCTGTAGCACAAGGACATAACCTCTTGGATTATTGGGTAGGGAGTGACTAGATCCCAAGGTGACCGACTCTACTGCTCCGGATGTGCTCCACGCCCCAGATGTGCTATGGTCCTTGTAGGTGGGAGATAACCCAGACAGGAAGTACATCAGGATAGATGCTTGCCACTGATTGGACCTGGTGGGACGTGTATAGCCTTACGGGTTCTACCTTTCTAAGCACGTGTGTCACGTGATTGGGGCCATTCTGTGGGAGCTCTGGAGGTGACAGGTTCACCTCATGGGTACCTCAGAATGGACCTGGTCAGAGTCCATCTTCCTGGCTGGTATTTAATTAAAGCTTGCGTTGCTTCATATTTGGTCCATTGTGTTGGTCTTATTCTCAGATGGATTTGGGATTTACAATGGAGTAGAAGCGCCACGGTGCACATGTGGAAGTCAGAGGACGTCTTGCTTCTCTACTGACGATGCGTCTTCTAAATGTCATGTATGGGACACTCCATACATGCTTTTTGTATGTGTGAATATACATGTTTGTATGTGTGATTACACGTTTGTGTAGGTGCATGTGCATGTGCGAGTGTAGGCCAAGCATGCTCTTCAGAAGCCGTGTGCCTTGTTTTCTGAGACACGTTCTCTCACTGAGAGTTCGTGAACTAGGCTAGACAGGCTGGCCAGGGATCCTCCCTGTCTCTGCCTCTGTACCATGCCTGCAATTTCCCATGGATGCTGGGGCTCAAACTCAAGTCCTCACACGTGTCCCACGAACACTTTTTCGATGAGCCGTCTCGTTGGCCCTTCTCCGTATATTTTCACACAGACTAGGCAACACACTCTGTGGGTCCCAAGTCTATCTGATGGCGGCTTGGGGAAACGATTCCTTCCATTTCTCTGACTTTACCCCAGCACAGTCTTTCCTTGTCTGCAGTCCTTGACTCTGTTCACAGTGCTTTGGACTGGACCCAAACATTTAGCTTTAACAATTGATCAAGGCACCTGATCAACTGACCATGAAAAAGCGATCTCGATGATTTTATTTCCTTCTGGATCCACTTAGGTCAGTCAAAATGGAAGTTGGGGGTTGGGGGTTTAGCTCAGCGGTGGAGCCCTTGCCTGGCAAGTGCAAGGTTCTGGGTTTGGTCCTTAGCTCCAACAAAACAAAATGGAAGTTGGCTTGCTTTAAGATATCATTGCAAGCTTCAAGAAGCTGCTAAAACATGCAAAATCCCACCTAACAGCTCTAGTAGGCTGAGTCCCACGAGATAACGTAAGACCATTCAACAATTGCTTTGCTGTCCTCTAGACAAGGTATCATCTTCCTTTCCGCCAATCCCATAATCTCTGGCTTGTTCCTTTAAATGTCCCACGACGATCAAACGAAAAGGAGCCTATCTACTCAGAGCAAGTTTGAGAGCATCTGAGACATGGAGAAAAGCCAGTTGAGAGTAGATGTGAACAAGGACAAGTTGGCAGGGCTAGCCCCAGACAGGTCAGAAAGTCTGGAAAGTTAGTACCTCTTCGAATCAATGCTCTTTGAATATTTACTCAATATTATTTAGTGGGAGAAAAATAATTTTAAATTCTCATTTGAGGAACTATCTCATCACGCTATCTCATTTGATGAGAATACAAATACATTCATTACCTTTTAGCCAGCTGTATAAAAACAATTCTCTTGGGGAGACCCGCATTAATTGACACCAAATAGGCAATGTATTCTATTGATGTTTTACTGCCTACTTACTAATTTGATGCTCTGGGCACCTACCCAGATGGTATATTCCTTAATCCAGATTTTGATCAGGATAAAGGAAAATGCAATTAGAAGCTCAGGCTAGGAGAACATGATTGAGCCTGGAAAACCAAATCTATGGTCTTTTCCATTTGTTTATTTTGACTCTTTTTCATTTCCTTGCTGAGGTTGTTTTAACTATTACACTCTTTTCTTGTGACTATATTTTTTACACACTAATACAGTTAACATGATCGCTGTTAAATACACTGAAAAATTCTGCAAGCTGTTAGGTTTTTGTAAAAATTCAGGTCCACGGTCTTTCGGGTGTGTGCTACATTTCTTTAGTGTTTGGTGTACTAGAAATGATTATATACACTCCCTCAGTCTGCTCCCATATCTAAGCCAATTTATAAATGCATAGCCCCTCGAGTGGAAGTGAGATTGAGCCACTTGGAAGACAAAATACAACATTGCAACAACAGCAACAATTTCATAATCTCCCTACGGTCCTAGCATAGAAGACCTGTATCAGTTTCTAGACTGTCTGTAAGAAAAATGAGGAAAGCAAAGCTTTCGTGGAATTACGAGACACTGACTCTGCTGAATATTAAATATGAGTCCTCAAGGTCATGGTAACCTGAAACCTCAGAACGTGGCCTCTTTGAAACAGGATCTTTGCAGATATGAAGAACTGAAAAGATATCATGCTAGATCAAGATGGAACTCAAATCCGGGAGAAATGCCCTTACAAGGGGCAGACACACAGGGGAGGCAGGCATGTGGAAAAGGGATCAAAGGTTGGAGTATATAACCATATAACCAGCAACTCGAAGGGGTCAAGAAAGGAGACAGTGCTGCTTTAATGTAGGACTTCTGATCTCCAGAGCTACGAAAGAACACATGTTGTTACAGCTAACTAACACACTCACCTGTCCTGGCAGTGTTAGGAAACTCAGATAGGTTGACTCCATGCTAATCCCCAAAGAACCAAACACCCACCGGGGAGTTTAAAGAGGTCACACAGTGAATGATAAAACGACATTTTAACCCAAGTCCGTCCTACAGTGAGCCCAAAAGGTCCTGAGTCTCCTCATGTGATTATTACCAAGTTCCTCCATGCTCGACTGGAATAGATATGCTAGATAATGGGGGGATTGCCACCCTGGCTTCCTGACCCAAGACAGCGTGACTCCGGGGTCCTAGAGCATCACTCAACAAAAACGGATGCTGTGTGCCTGGAGAGAATTGCCTGTCTTAACCACACCATCAAAGCTCCCAAGGCAACGGTGACTATCACATCCCTGGCAGTCCCACCTGTCTAGACCTGGGCCAGGGCTCAGACGTCCTGCCACGGGTGTCTCAGTAAGCAAAGAAACACGGGAAGTTACACACAGAGGCACCCGGCATCTGCCCAGAATCTGAAAAAAATATGAGTGTCTTCCCTGGCCCTCCAACTAATGAAAGTGCTGGTTTTTGGTCATTTGTTTGGTTTGTTGTTTGGGGATTTTTGTTTGTTTTGTTTTTGGTTTTTTTTTTTTTTCAGACGGGATTTCTATGTTTAGTCCTGGCTGTTCTGGAACTCCATATGTAGACCAAGCTGGCCTGGAACTCACAGAGATCCACCGGTCTGTGCCTCCTGAGTGCTGGGATTAAAGGCATGTGCCACCACTGCCCAGCTTGTTTGATTTTAAATAGTTCTCTATGTTTGGCATACATTAGGATGACTTTGAATAACCTACACCTTTATTGGCTAAATTAACAGAAAGGACACTAAATCCACAATGCTTTTAT